>CM053767.1:26245686-26267425 GCA_028658305.1 Pachyuromys duprasi | reverse complement strand
TTGGGAGGATCAATGCTCACTTAGATGGACAAATGGGATGGACATTGAATGTAGGAGAAAACAAGCATCAGGACAGGAGTCTAACAAAGAGGGCCTCTGAAAGACTCTAACTAGCAATGTATGAAAGCAGATATTAAGACTCATAACCAAGCCTTCGGCAGAGGGCAGGAAATAATATGAAAATAGGAGGAGTTAGTAAGACTTGGGGAGAACAAGAGCTCCATAAAGACCAAATAGATCAGGGCACAGGGGTCTTCTATGAGACTGTTTCTCCAACCAAGGACCATAATGGATATAACCTAGAACCCTTGCTTAGAGGTGGCGCATGGTAGCTCAGTATCCAATTGGGTACCCTAGTAAGGGGAACAGGGACTATTTGTCATGAACTCAATGGCTGGCTATCCGACCCTCCCCCCACACACCTGGGAGGAACAGCTTAGCTAGATCCCAGAAGAGGACATTGCAGCCAGCCCTGAAGAGACAAGATAAGCTAGGGTCAGATGGAAGGGTAAGAGGTCCTTCCCCATCAGTGGACTTGGAGGGGGGGCAGGGAGGAGATGAGCGAGGGATGGGGAGAGAAGGAGGGAATGAGGGAGGGGGCTATGACTGGGATGCAAAGTACCTAACCTGTGATTAATATAAAAATAAATAAATTACATTTAAAAAATAAATTACCTGAAAGCAAAAAAAAGAAAAAAAGAATTCCCATTTATTAACTGACAAAAATCCATTAATTATCTTTGCTGTTAAAACCTGGGTGAATATTAAAAGCTTCATTGTTGCAGAGAATACAATATTTCATATAATTTATAAACCCATAGACAACATTTTTTAATTGTCATGGTTCCATTTAATTAACACATGTAAGTATATGAACAAATTTTCTTCTGCTTTATTTTAAAGAAAGATATAAAATGATTCATAGGCAACATCTTGGTTTCAGCAAATCCATGTAAACCTCTGTTTCAAGAATTAAGTAAATATCATTCGACCATGATTTTGTAGACAAATTAATGTTTATTTCAATTTCATCATGGAAAAATTCTTTAATGCTTGCTCACCTTTAATGAGACAGAAATTGCCAGTTTTGCGTTGTCTATGACAGTGCACAGCAGGGTTTCAGTTATCAAATGTACAAGCCTCATTGGAACAACAGGGATTTACCTTCCAGAAATTACCTTCTAGGCCAACATGTTCTGTTTAATAACTTCACTTTTAAAAATGTACATTCTTTCTTATTTTTCAACCACACTTCTTCATGCCAGAAGGCAATAAAGACAAAGAAATTTTAGAATGTTTTGACATGTATCACATTATTTGATTTTGATTTGCTCTATTCATTGATTTTCTTTGCTGTACAGCCTTAGCAAACATGATACACAAATTTTCCAAGAGGAATCTGTTAATTTGGAGGATATCAGCTGATTTGAAATTAAACGAAAATGATAATATGTTTCCTAGGCCACCATTTTAGACGGCTATGCTTTAGTGTTTATTGGAGACTATTTTATTAACACTGATTAATGATTAAATCAGTACATCATCAAGTTACCAATATTTATGACTATCATTAATTTGGTTATTTTCTATGCTTATTTTATGATGAGAAATAAAATCATACTAAAAATGCTCTTGAGAATTACAGAATGGTTTCATATTATGGTGATACAGTTATGTTTTTACAAGTGTTTTTGTTAGTGGAGAAGCATAATATGTCCTCATTTCAGGAAAATTCAAACCAAATTTAATTTTTTTCACTTTTTAATTTTTATTAATTAGTTTGTTCACTTTATATCCCACCTATAGCTCCCTCCTCCCCTCCCAATCCCATCCCTTTTTACCACCCATGCCCCTCCTCTAGTCCATTGATAGGGAGGTCCTCCTCCCCTTCCATCTGATCCTAGTCTATCAAATCTCATCAGGAATGGCTGCAGTGTCTTCTTCTGTGGCCTGGTAAGATTGCTCCCCCCCCCCCCCACACACACACACACAGGGAGGTGATCAAAGAGCAGGCCAATCAGTTCATGTCAGAGACAGTCCCTGTTCCCATTACTATGGAACCCACTTGGACATTGAACTGCCTTGAGCTACATCTGTGCAGGTGTTCTAGGTTTTCTCCATGAATGGTCCTTGGTTGGAGTATCAGTCTCAGAAAAGATCCCTGTGCCCAGATTTTTTGGTTCTGTTGCTCTCCTTGTGAAGCTCCCAAAATTTGCAGGCAAATGGTAGGAACTAGAAAAGATCATCCTGAGTGAGGTATCCCAGAAGCAGAAAGACACACAGGGTATATACTCACTCATAAGTAGATATTAGACATATATTATAGGATAAACATACTAAAATCTGTACACCTAAAGAAACTAATCAAGAAGGAGGACTCTGGCTAAGATGCTCAATCTTCATTCAGAAAGGCAAAGAGAATGGACATCAGAAAAGGGAGAAAACTGGGAACAGGACAGGAGCCTACCACGGAGGGCCTCTGAAAGACTCTACCCTGATAGGTATCGAAGCTGAGACTTACAGCCCAACTTTGAACAGAGTGCACGGAATCTTATGGAAGAAGTAGGAAATAGTAAGACCAAATTTAATTTTAAATTAAAATATAGGGATGTTCGTTCTTAAGAATGACAATTTAAATTATCCCTAGATAACAATTTTTCTAATTATTTGATTTAAACTTGAATTATTCAAACTTTCATGTTTATCATACTTACCCTTTGTTAATTATCCTGCTAAACACTTTATATATGTTGTATTTCTTTTGTTTGTCTCAATATTTCACGGATTGGTGATGTCCTCTCTTTTTAAAATATTTTTTGACTATTGCAATTTATTCATTTTGTATCCCAAATGTAGCCCCCTCCCTTATTCCTTTCCAATCCTACCCTCTTCCCTCTTCTCCTCCCATGTCTCACAAGTACTGGCTGCATTGTCTTCCTCTGTACCCTGGTATAGCTTCACTCCCTCCAGTGGAAAGTGATCAAAGAGCCAGCCACTGAGTTCATGTCAGAGACAGCCTCTGCTACCCTTACTAGGGAACCCACTTGGAAGCTGAGCTACCATGGGCTACATCTGAGCAAGGGGTCTAGGTTATCTCCATGCATGGTCCTTGGTTGGAGTATCAGTCTTTGTAAAGAACCCTGGGCTTAACAACATTAGGAGCTATGGGTCTGTGGTGTTAAATATTGTGTTTCTCTGGGTAAATGTTTGGGGAAAACACATTTTATTCTACCTTTAAAGATGTCTCTCTTCCTGTTCTTGATGACGATCGCAGCCTCAAGGTGATTCACCCTGCCCACTGTCTTGTCTTCCTTCATAAATCTCCACTCATGCACATATCCTATTTTTGCATTCAAGATAGCTTTTCTTAAAAGAAATACACTTGTGTCTTTTACTTTTAAATAATTTTTGAGAATTTTATAATACACATTTAATTATATTTACCCCTTTCTCAAACTCCTTGATATATATATATATATATATATATTCTCTCTCTCTCTTTCCATATCTCTACTTGTCCCCACACAATTAAGTCCAGTTTGTGCTAGCCAACAAATCCTGGGCATGGGGCATGCCTTAGAATATGGTTGATAAACAGGTGTCACTTACTACTAAACACAAACCGAAAAACAAAAAAGCAGTGACTTCCCTTCTTCCAGCTGCAATGAAATGCCAATGGCAACTTAGATGTGGGCTGGATATCATGCTTACTCTTCCATGATTGAATTTTTAAAATATTTTTTATTAATTACGCTTTATTCACTTTGTATCCACCCTGTAGTTCCCTCCCTCCTCCCCTCCCAACCCCTCCATTCCTCCCCCATCTCTATGCATGCCCCTCCCCAAGTCCACTGATAGGGGAGGTCTTCTTTCCATGATTGAATTTTGTCTCGCTTGAGCTTGTACAGATCTCGTGCATGCTGCACAACCACTGTGAGATCCTCTATGCATCTGTTCTCCTGTTTCCTGAAAACAGTTTTCCTGATGGCATCTGTTGCCTATGGCCTATGGCTCTTCTTCTTATTATTATTCTTATCATCATCATCATCATTATTTATTACAATGTATTCACTTTGTATCCTGGTTGTAGACCCTTCCCTCACCTCTATGTGCTCCTACCCTCCATTGGTCTTCCTCAACTATGTTCCTCCCCTAGTCCCTCCCCTATCTGACCCTAGCCTATCAGGTCTCATCAGGACTGTCTGGATCCTCTTGGTTCTTTTAATCTTTCTGTCCCTTCTTCTCCTTATGTTCTTGAGGATTGAATGGAAGGTATGATAACAGACATTCAATTTAGCAGATTAACAGTCTAAAGTCTCATATTCTCTGCACATTGACCAGTAGTGGGTCTTTGTATTAATTATCATCTCCTATAAGGAGGACCTTCTCTAATGAGTGTTTAAGGATTCACTGATTTATGAGTACAATAAGTCATTAGGAGTTATCTTCTTTCTGTGTCAGTTAGGATAATAATCATAGGATTCCCAATTAGGGTCAATGACCTATCTAGCCACACCTTCTTGACCCATTGACAGTATCAGGTTTTCTTCTTGTGGAGTTCACTTTAAACCCAATAAAAATGTGTGTGGAGGCTCATATAACATTTGTGCTTCTACTGCACAAGTGGGCTATCTTGATGGCTATTCAAAACCAACACATCATCCTTGAAACAATCTTTTGAAATAAGTCTCTTTACGGCCTGGGGCTCTTTACACCTTTTCCAGCCTCAACCCATAACACTATGACTACTTCAAAGTCCAGGAAAGTTGGATCAGCTATTACTGCTTAAATATATTTTAATGTCTATTCCATTTAGATTTGCTGTTCCACTTGCCTAGAACAATGGTTCTCAACCTTTCTAATGTTGTGACCCTTTAGGATAGTTCTTCATGTTGTCGTCACCCCAAACTTTAAAATAGTTTCTGTTGCTACTTTATAATTTTGTTGCTGTTGTGAGCCATGATGTAGGTATCTGTGCTTTCAGATGGTCTTAGGTGACCCCTGTAAAAGAATCACTCTACCCCACAGGCTGACAACCACTAGCCTAGAACATTCTCTTTAACTTTTGTATGAACTTGCCCAAGCTCCGATTATTTTTAAATTGCCACTTTTTTCTCTTTATTACTTGATCTCAAGGCAGGCTCATATGCTGTGTTCCTTTCACATGTTAAGAACATATGTCCATTTACTCAGTCATGATGACCTTTATCTTATTTTCTTGCACGCCGCCTTTTTCTACCACAACTGAATCTCCTTGAATGTAGGAGAAAGCTTTATAGTCTAGAATTCCTGTTTTCCTATGTTGATGATAGTACTCAGGTAATGATAATATTTTTAAGTATTTGTAAATATTAGACAAATTAAAGCAATTTACCTTTAATTAGAACCTTTTTCTTCTAAAACTAGTCCCCAGCTCAGCAATATATCTTAAATGTATTTGTGTATATACATATTTTAGGTGTCTTAGAATGTTTTTTTTTTTACTTCAAGTTGTTTTGCTGAGTGATTGCATTCACTTTCTCCAGAAATTGAAATCAACATGCTTTTAAAGATAAATTTTATCTCCTGCCTGACAAACAAACAAAGGTTTATGGGGGAATATAAACAGAATCTGTACCTGATGTTGATGCTGTGGGAAATGGGAGCCAGAGGAAGTCCTGAAGAGATGATTCTTTCATAGCCCAGGTTCTTTTCTAAAGTAAAAATATTTGAAGGTAGAAAAAAATCTATCTCTTGCTGTGCACAGCAATGCTTTAATATGAGAAGAGTTTGTCACATGCATCACCTTTACTTAGGGTTTTACATGGATATAGAATGCATTCTATTGCTTTATAATGAATTGCTAAGCTTGTTTGTTGAATGACCTTATCCTGTAACTTTCCTTAGAATAAATATAAAATATAAATATAAATAAATAATAAATAAGTATAAATAAATATATTTATAAGATATAAATACAAATAAATAAATAAATATAAGCTGCTCAAGTGGCAGCTTTGTAATAACAGAAAAAATACCACCCAATAGTTTTTGTAGAAACTGAAACAATCATAAAAAAATTGACTCATTTTTAGCAAATACTTAATTCAATAAATGTTAAATAAATACAAATTAAATATTCTCTTTTATTAATTTTTAAATTAATTACAGTTTATTCACTTTGTATCCCAGCTGTAGACCCCTCCCACATTCCCTCCCAATCCCACCCTCTTTCTGTCATCACTTCCCAAGCCCCTCTCCAAGTCCACTGATAGGGGAAGTCTTCCTCCCCTTCCATCTGACCCTAGCTTATCAGGTCTTATCAGAACTTGCTGCATTATCCTCCTCTGTGGCCTGGCAAAGCTGATCCCCCCTCAGAGGGAGGTGGTCAAAGAGCCAGCCACTGAGTTCATGTCAGAGGCAGTCCCTGTTCCCCTTACTAGGCTACCCACTTGGATACTGAGCTGCCATGGGCTACATTTGAGCCGGGTTTCTAGGTTATCTCCATGAATGGTCCTTGGAGTATCAGTATCAGAAAAGACCCTTGTGCCCAGATTCTCTTTTTAAAGACAGGAATATAATACATTCCTCTAGCTGTTTATTTTGTAACGTGACCCACAAACTAATATCACAGACAGTTTTGGATACTAAAAGCATGAAGCATATGAGAATGCAATGTGAATGTAGGCTAGTTTGTGTGTCTTAAGTATTTCATTTCCTTTGCCCTTGTGTTTGATATTCCCACACAATCACTACTGTGCTTGTGTGCCAGACCCTGAAGCCAATGTACATTTTGGTGGTCTGAGAGTGAACATGATGCTTCTCTCTAGGAGCAGGGCATTTTCCTTTTTGCCTGGAGAAAGCTGCCTCACTCTTTATTTAATAGAGCTCGTTTTGATGACGGGATTGGGGTGAGAGGTGAGGTTTGGTGGGAAGGTCTGGGAAGGAAATCTTTACAAGACCAGCTCTTCTTAAATGTTGCTGTTGCTTCAATCTTGTGATAAGTTTTCTCTTCCTAGTCTTCTAAAAAATTACTAGTCTTCCTAGTAAGTGAAAGAATAGTGTCACACATGTGACAGCAAAGAAGAGGGATACTGATCATTTAAGAATTAAGCAGAGGTCATGACTTGGGGGTGGGGAGGAGGAGAGGATGATAGATATGTTAAGTAAAACTAAAGATTTTTTATAAAACCTTATGGAAACTCAGTAGTTGGTAAGTTAATTACAAAATACAGCTTAAAATAGTGTTCAAGGTGAAGTTCCCTGCCTGGGTAGACATTGTTCCTCTCAGAAGAGTTTAAGTTAGCCTGGGTATATCTCCATTTTGAAATAAAGAACCATCTTGACTGGGAGCTGAACTCAGGTACCAGGAAATATCACAGAATGTGCACTTGACAGACAACAAAGTTAGCTTTCCTAGCAACAGCCTCCAGGAAATATCACAGAATAGATGCTTCATAGAAAATAGAGACAATCCCCCTGGCAATAATCAATGAGAATCAGTTGGGAATCTGGTGGGAAAATTCTCCCTAATGTTTCAGATATGGTTTAGAAGAATGGCAATTGTGATCATATGCCTTAAGCAATTGTAATTATGGGCCTCAGAAAAGGACACCTCGCCTCTCTAACTTTTACCTAATCCTGTAACGTGAAGATATGCCCCGCCCCCACTTGCTGTCATGGAAACATGTGCCCCCTGCTTGCTGTCATGGAAACCCCCTGCTCACAGACTTTTCCTTTAAAATCCCGGCTCACTCAGAGCTCAAGGTCCCACTTCTCTACTGCTGCGTCAGTGAGACTTGGGTCCCGAGTTCGATCGCTCTTGTAAGAAAGCTCTCTTGCTCTTGCATCGAGTTGTCTCCTGGTGGTCTCTGAGGGTCCCGTGAACCTGGCATTACATAAGCACTGGAAATGCTGACATCCCTGCCAGGCAATTTATGCCTACTGGAAAAATAACACTCTCCAGTGTTGTGGGCTAACTAACTGCTTTTGATGATGCCTGAACCACTGTGGGGAATTTCATGCCTGATACTTTAATACTGGTGAAAAGTCCTGTATTGGGTGTGGGACTTTTTATCGTTATTTTGCAAAATGGTCATGCTGCCAAATTGTTTTCCAAATGTTTATGTTTATACCTGTAGATCTGGGCTGCTCTCAATCTTGTTCATAGGAGATTCTATTTTCCAGATGGTATCAATAGAGAGGGAAAATGCTTTTACTTGTCTGCTGGCCGTGAAGTGGATACTGCAATCCTGATCTCACCACAGCTCCTTAGCCCAAACAAGACACACTCAAGATCAAACCAGGCAAAATCTCAACATAGAAGGAATAGATAAAATCAATGGCCCACAATATACTTAGACGTTATTGGCATCAGGTATTTCTGGGAAGGAAAAATCATCCTTTGTTGAGGATGTGTCCACTACTAAGAGCCCCATGTTCCAGCAGATGGACCCTCATTCATGTACCCGTGGGCAGCTCTAACTCAGTGGGTTATCAAAAATGAGATTAAATGTGAAATGTAGAGAATGTTCCAATGGGAAGATCTATGGTGAGTGGGGAAGGAAGAGTGGGTTATACATGATCTATGTATGAAATGTTAAAAAGTAAAGAAAATACTTTTAAATTTGAGTTTAGAACTTGAAATATATATATTATCTATCTATCTCCATGTATAGCCTTAAGGATGTCTGTGTTATTGAGACATAAGGCTAAGGAACTATGTATGAACTCTATGAGCATCGTTTCCATTGGTGGAATTTTAACAGGCTTATAGAAAAAATAATGGCCTACCTCTAAGAATATGAATGTAAAACCCTGCGAATATACATTCACTTCAGAAATTTAGCACTTAAACAATCACACTTAGAAGAACTTAAATTTCAAAACTAATATCATGATTAACTAAATTTGAATTTTGTCATTCAGGTTCTATAGGGATAATAATTTTTTTTATAATTTGCCTACCACTTATTGAGTTAGCACTAATTAATTGCTTAAGATTTTCTAATATGAAGCAATTATTACATTTACAGATAAATGTAGTAATTTAAAATCAACTTATTCGATGTCAGAAAATTAATTATTCATAGTCATTTTATTTAAGACCAAATGGTACCCTGATTTTTCAATAACCAATTATGACTGAGCAGAACAACTCAATTTTTCTTCAGTCATGGATATTACCAGTTGATGTTCTGAAGGGATACAGTTGTTATGCTACATTTGAAAAATAAAACGCTATAAATATATCAAGGCACTCACTACATATTCACCAAATACAATATTATAGAAACTGATTGACTGTCCGATTGATCAATTCCCTTTATGGTATCACCCAATCATTGGAACTGCACAGCCAGCCCCAAATTGTCTTTGTTGATAGCTGGGGAGGTATATGGAGTGTTCTCCTTTCTGAAGAAAAGTCTAGTAGTAGATCCCATATTGCTTCTGGACAGTGTCTGAAGATGCAGCCCAGGTAGCCTCTAAGAGGATTATTTCTCAGTAGCAATCAGTGAGTCACACCTGGTAGCAAGCAGTGCCCATCTCAAGGGTTCACTCACTGGCGTCTTTTCCACCTTCATTGTTGTTTTCTTTTTCCCTTTTCTTCTTTGTAATTATAGATCCTCACTAATTATTGGCAAATAAAATTTTATTTCAGTCTCTGTTTTCTGGGAACACTGAATTATTTTACACATTGGAATATGTCAGTGAGGGCAAGAAGGCTGCAAATGATGTGATGTGAGGGTGGAGAATAGGTGATCTTGTTTCTAGGTATCGGTTGCTAGGTGGGTGAGCCAGCAAAATGATGAGGAAAATTCAGGTTCTTAGATTTCATTTTTGCAATATGACTATAATTAGACATACAGGGCTGGATGCAGTTTGGAAAATGGAAGGATATGAAATGTAAGAATGAATTAATAAATCAACCTTGCATAGATGTATTCACCGCTATCTTTTCAGAAGGTCAGTTGTGGGCAGACTAGACCAGTGTGCTGAGTCATCTTTCAAATGCATTCTTGGAACTTTTGCAAATGGGAAGGTTAAAATATTTATTTGAAGAAATTTCTAAAACACCAAAGTTGTCATCTCAGTGGTTGGTGTTGACAGAAATTTCCAGTTATACCTGAGTCTGACTTTTCTAATTAACTTGCCACTGATCTACCTCCTGCAGAGGTCAAATTTCTGGTGTGACAGGATGTAGAAAAGGAAGTCTTGTCTGAGAACCGTTGAGATGCACCTGAGAAAAAATAATGTAATCAGAAGAAAGTGAGGACCCCAAATAAGCAGCATTAAAAGAAATCAGACTAGATTAAACAAACAAACATGGTAGCCAGGTGGCTAGGCAGACAAAGAGCTTTCCTGACAGACAAGCCTGAAGACCTGAGTTCAAGACCACAACACCATCCACAGCATAAAAACAGAGAACCGACCACTGCAAGTTATCATCTGGTTTTCTTCACGAAGATAAGCAGGCAACCCTTCCCCACATCTCTCTCTCTCCTCTCTCTCTCTCTCTCTCTCTCTCTCTCTCTCTCTCTCTCTCTCTCTCTCTCACACACACACACACACACACACACACACACGAGTTTTAAAATGTTAAATGTTTTTACTTAGAAATCTTTACATATCTTATGTTTACTTAAAAACACAATATTTGCACATTATTTGATTTTAATGTTTGAGCCTTTGAAGGACAGCAAATAAATTACCTTAGTTTGAGCAATAGCGAAGATTTTTATGTGATGCCTGCTACAGCCTTTTTCTTCAAAATCACTAATCAACATACTAGATAAACTAGCTAGTTAACAAAAACATTGAGCTTTGGAAATTTTAAGCAAAAGGTCAAGACACACACACAGACACAAACACAAACACACAATTTGTTTTTGTAAGAGTAAGGCAGAGTGTTCAGTTCCAGTGTGACATCTATTTTGTACATGTCCCCATTCCTAAGACTCAGGGAGCACTTTTGAAGAGAGGGACTGAAGGAGTATTTGATTTGGGGGGAGGGGAGGACTCCACAGAATCATTGTCTCCTGAATATGACACAGACATTGCTCAATGAACTCAATAGTTCATTGCAGTTGATGCTGCTGGGGGAGGGAGAGTCTTAGGTTTTGTTTGTTTATATGTTTGTTTAGGGCTGTGGCATCTGGTAGGGTGGCCAAGATCCGTTGGATGCCCCTATGCTGATATACATATGAGAAACACTAATTGTACTCAGCAAATTACAAAGAGAAAAATCGTAGGTTGGTATGCAGTTGAGAGAGGACACGAGAGGGGCATAAATGATTATATGAATTTAAATGCAAGTAAGGACTGTACACACGCAGTCACTAAGTGAGTCTGAATAAATTTTAATTTTTGCAAATCTAAATGGAAATTAACATTTTCCAATAATTTTTAAAACAAGCCTGGTAGAGGTTGTAGGGAAGGATGAGGGTGAATACTTTCAAAATTCATGGTATGCATGTAAAACTTTTTAAACATGGACAAATAAAATAACAACAACAACAAAAAAAAACAAACTAAAATAAAAATTGAAATAAAAGAGCAAGGCAGAGAACAAATAATTCTAACAGAAATATTTCATAGGGTTTTCAAAACTATTTTGAGATTTTATAATTTCTTGAGATGTTTTAATCTGTTTGCAGAATAGTTGGATAGTGTTTCCATTTTTGAGTGGGAAAATATAGCTGTTTTGAAGTGGAGAGTAGAAAAGTTGAAAATATTATAGCATTTCAATTTGGAAAAATGTTCTAAAGTTTTTAAATTAGAAACAAGTTTTATATTTTATCTTTTTCATAAAGAAAGCTTTCTCAAAATTGCAAGTTTGAGAAAAATTTCAACTTTACAAGCTTCTCAAACCTCATAATCCACAGAGATAATTTTTAACAGTTAAATACTATTAGAAGAGTGAGCTTAAAGTGAATAATTTTATTTTAAAATTTTGAGCCAAAAAAAAAAGTTTTTGAACCACCATTTAAACAACCATACTGAATAAAAGCATTGTTTTTATACCAAACAGCTTAATGTTAGGTCAACTATCTGAGTGTGCATCAAGGATAATGACTTTCCTAAATGCATTGATAATATTGAAGTGAGAGATATAGTCTCTCTATTTACAAGCACAGATTGGAATATTTTAAGAATTACTTCTTTTTATAAAACATTTTAAAATAAAAATGTATTTACACCATTTCCTTCTTTCATTTTCACTCTCCAATTTCTACCATGTATCCTATCCCCTTAGTCTCTTCCAAAATCATGGTCCTTTAAAAAAAATTATATAGTTATTCACACACATAGTTATATATATATGTGTATATATGTTGTATATGCATAAATGTATGAGTACAATCTGCATAGTCCATCTACTGCTATGTGTATACCTATGATTTCTGGGCTGATCCCTTGATATTAAATAAGTAGTTGGAGGCTTATCCCTGGGGAAGATTACTCTCAGTGTTCCTTAGTAGCCTGTAGTTCTTTGTCTGAGTGTGTGGCCCTGTCAGATTCTCTACTTTTATGTTAGTATGTCAACTGATGTTGTCATTGTTTTGCTCTTTTGGGAGCAGCCGTATTATTTGAGGTATTTTGGGAATCTCCTAAAAATTACTTTAAACTTGAATATATATATAAACTACTTTTCTTTGTAACTTTTCCCTACAAAGTAAAATATACTAAAGATTTTCAAGGAGTTTACACTAAATTCTTTGTGAGAAGCAATCTAGAGACGATTTAATGAATAAAGGAAAATGTATGTAGGGTATATATGTATATTGAGCCACTTAAATACGGGACTCCAGCATCTCCACCTTGGTACTAGAACCTACTCCTCTATAGGTATCAAGGGAAGCACTTACCTAAAGTTATGCCAGCATTGTTTTGATAACGGTGGGGGCTAGTCACGAGGAGTGACAGTCACCTGACAGGAAGCGCTCACTCTCAGGGCTGCTCAGTACTTAAATCTGTACAAGGCACCATCTGTCCATGAGATCAACTGGTCGCTAGCTGGAAAGTTGTTACATAAACTACTAAAATTACAAGTCAAGTGCTAATTTGGAAGTGCTGTTTAAAAAAAAAAAAGTGTTCCAACCTCCTGGAGACCCTGTGCACTGTGGTGCGGTTCTCATGCAAAGGGATCCCAAGTCCTGGAAGACAGTATGCAGTGTGGTGTGGTTCTGGCTCAGCTCCTGTGGTCACGACACTACCTTTCCACACGAGAGAATGGGGAGGAGTGACCCCTGAGGGAATCTCCCAGTGTCTCTGTCCTGTGCTAGTTTAGCTATTCCAGTTCTTAAAGGAGAGAAAATAATCGCAAGTCCAAAGGGTCTAGTTTTTGCTAACGGATAATTCCACCAACTTCCGGGACATGCTAAATAAAGTTAGGGAGTCTAGAGCCCTATGTTGATTATGACGAGTAACTCAAAGTAACACAATAAGATGCTATAGGTGCAGGGACACTTTATCCACCACTGTCTGTTACCATTCATAACCCCAGGAAAGAAGGACCCACCAGAATTCTGGAGGAACTCTTCCAGACCACGCATGAAGTCAGACCAGAGTGAAGTAAAGGGGAAGGCACTGTGACAAGACGCACAGATTCTTCCTCGGTTATTTTTTTTTCCAGCCATTATGAGCAGCTTTGGAAAATGGCCTTTATCTACGTTGCCTTAGGAATTGACTCAGCCGAAAAGATATGCCTTGTCAAGCCTATTTACAAGAACGAACTAATCAGTGAGGAAGTGGAAAAGATGGTCCTTAGGAAGGAATCCCAGTCTTCCTCTCCCCCATACTTACTATGCTGAATTCTTCCACTGATTCAACATTCTACATAGGGATATTAAACACCATGTATGCTATATGCTATCACAGTCATCTTCTCATTAATGCCATTAATACTGTTCTTCAGTTACATAACCGCCATTCATTTATGACCACAGCATATTCTTTATCTTTTCTTTTGTTTCCTCCAGACATCATCACTGTGTTCTTAATCTTAAGAACACATTGGAGAGCGTCTTTTTAATAAAAGTGTACAGAAAAACTTTGACAAGGAAATTTCTATCATTATTCTTAACAGTATTTGCTTGAAAATGGCCCTGTTTCTTGGGGAATGAGTCTCACAGCGTAGGGTTCTGGCTTAGTAATTTCATTCTTTCAGTACATCTATGTTTTTCCCATTTGCATTTTTTCATTTAAAAGTCAGAAAAACCTAAGTTGTTAATCCCCAAAAATTGTCTTTTGTCTGATATTTTAAATGATTTTGCTCTGAAAAAACAACACAAGTAGTTTGCTGGGAATATAAAGTGCTTTTTAGCTCTGTAGTTTATTACCTTCGTGAACTTTCTGCTTTGAGCTCAGTGAATGTTGCTTTTGTTGTTTTCCCAGAGTTTTTATTTCTCTCCTCTAATTTGAAGATTTAAGACATTCATTTATATATGATATATTTACATATCATATATGTCATATACACATATATAAACATATACACATACATATGTACTGTGTATGTTCACTTTATTTTTCTAATTTGTCTCTTCATTTATTCATTAGATTTTTTTGATTAATTAAATTTTTATTTTTTGTATTAATTACAGTTTATTCACTTTGCATCACAGCTGTAGTCCCCTCTCTCCTCCCCTCCCAAGCCCACCCTCCATCTCTCATCTCCCCCTATGTCCCTCTCCAAGTCCACGGATAGGGTCCTCCTCCCCTTCCATCTGATCCTAGCTTATCCAGTCTCATCAGAACTGGCTGCATTGTCCTCCTCTGTGCCCTGGCAGGGCTGCTCCCATATCTGGGGCAGGCAGTCAAAGAGCCAGCCACTGAGTTCATGTCGGCGGAGACAGTCCCTGTTCCCTTTACTAGGGAACCCACTTGGATACTGAGATGCCATGGGCTACATTTGAGCAGGGGTTCTAGGTTATATCCACGAATGGTCCTTGATTGGAGTATTCGTCTCAGAAAAGACCCCTGTGCCCAGATATTTTGGTTCTATTGCTATTTTTGTGGAACTCCTGTCTTCTCCAGGTCTTACTATCTCCCTCTTCTTTCCTAACACTCCCTGCACTCCTCCCAAAGTTTATGAGTCTCAGTATCTGCTTTGATATAATGCTGGGTAGAGTCTTTCACAGGCTCTCTGTGGTGGGCTCCTGTCCTGTTGCCTGTTTTCTCCTTCTTCCAATGTCCATCCCATTTGCCGTTCTGAGTGAGGACTGATCATCTTACCCAGGGTCCTCCTTCTACCTCACCTTCTTTAGGTGTACAGAGTTTTTTAGGCTTATCCTATGTTATATGTCTAGCATCCACTTATAAGTGAATATATGCCATGTGTGTCTTTCTGTTTTTGAGATACCTCACTCAGGATGATCTTTGCTAGATTCCACCATTTGCCTGCAAATTTCATGATTTCCTTGTTTATAATTTCTGAGTAGTATTCCATCGTGTAAATGTACCACAATTTCTGTATCCATTCCTTCGTTGAGGGAGATCTGGGTTGTTTCCAGCTTCTGGCTACTATGAATAAAGCTGCTACAAACATGGTTGAACAAATGTCCTTGTTGTGTACTTAAGCATATTTTGGATATATGCCTAGGAGTGATATAGCTGGATCTTGAGAAAACGCTATTCCTAATTGTCTGAAAAAGCACCAGATTGATTTCCAAAGTAGTTGTAAAAGTTTACATTCCCACCAGTAGTGGAGGAGGGTTCCCCTTTCTCTACATCCTCTCTAGCATGTGTTGTCATTTGAGTTTTTGATCTTAGCCATTATGATGGGTGTAAGATGAAATCTCAGGGTCTTTTTGATGTGCATCTCCCTGATGACTAAGGAAGTTGAGCAATTCTTTAAGTGTTTCTCTGCCATTCTATATTCTTCTTTAGATTTTTTTAATGAGTCTTCACAATCTTCAATTCCTTCTTCTATTTTATCTAACCATCAGACAAACAGGTTTGGTTATAGTTTTTCAGTTACAGATTTGTACAAATGAACTCAATTTTTCTCAGATATTTGAATTTCTTGTTCTGTCTTCTAATTTTTTATTGCACGTATTTTTAGTAAAATTGGCATGACTAATTTTAACAGGCTTATCTACTTTCCTCACAGGAACTTTTCTATTCCATATATTTTTTGTTGTTGTTCTGTATGTTTGTTGTTACATATTCCTGTCTCCTTTTGCATCAGGTAAGTTTTGTTGAGTTGTCTAAAATTTTACATAAAAATTTAATAAGTGTTGATAAATAATTGCTGTATACAGGCAGGCAGAATTATAAGCAGCCATTAAGAAATTCCAGAGCCTAAGGGTTTCCTGGGGCCTACTCACCCCAACTGCCAATATGCTTTGGACCATCTTTAACTCTTGAGTTTCTCCCTCTAGGGTTTTAATTCAACCCCTAGGCATGTTATTATGAAACCCTTTTCTTTTGATCATAGGATCCATTTTTTTTTCTTTTAGTATAGAAAGGAGCTGAAACTCTGACTTAATCCAAGGTGGGTAGATGCTTCTGTAGGAAATTGAAACCCAATCCTAGACTTAACTTTCTAGGGATCCTTCACACAGACGCTGGCCCCTCAATTTTGATTAGTTTGCTAACTGTTTAAGAAATATTTCATCCAGGTTTTCTATTTACTTTTGGGAGAATATTTGATTTGGATTTCTATGGCTACTACTACCAGGTAAAAAAACAGTAATAACCACTTCTTAATCTGGCCTTTTCATTTTAAAATGATGTACTGTTATTTTTAATCATTTTGTTTATTTATTTGTTTGCTTGCTTATTATTTGGGGGAGAGGAGTTCAAGACAGCTTTTTTTTTTTTCCTGTGTAGTCACAGCTGTCCTGAAATGTACTTTGTAGAGCAAGGTGGCCTCAAACTCAGAAATTGGCCGGCTTCTGCCTCCTGAGTCCTGGGATTAAAGGTATATGCCACTACCCCTTGGAACATTGTACTGCTAAGAAAAAGGAAAAAAAAAAAAAAACTATGATGTTCATTTTTTTTTGTTAACCTCCATTTATTTTATTCACTTAACTTTCTTTGATATTAGCTAAGTTGTGCAGGAAAAAAAAAAAAACTACCTACACAGCTAGGAGAATAATTTATTCCTAGGGTAGAAGTATGATTTAATAAGAACACAAACATTCCTAACTCGTTTGGTAACTCTGTGACCAAAGCTGAATAGGTCACAGATGGCATTTATAATCTAATGGAAATTATAAAAGGAAAATAATTCTCTGTATGATCAAATCTTAAGCCTTGATCTTGAAAGTTAAGGCTCCCATCCTGGTAGTAGTAGCACACTGACTTGGATGCTCTCCATCAATTACATGAATTCTATACGGTGCAGTGTTCTGTGCTTCTCCATACCCCACCCTTAGCTTCAAGTAAAAATGAGAAGTGTCCTAATAAGACAGGTGTTTAAAAACTGGGGCGCTAGGATAGGCTAGAGAAATGTAGAACTTAGCAAATTCCAAATGAGGTTGTGAGCAGTGCTGGCTCAATTAATGACCTGGACCAGCAGGTCATTCTTCAGTGACAGAATTCTATGGGGAAAGACTAATAATGAGAAAGTAAAAAAGATAAAACAGTTGAAACCAAGAGGTCTTGCATTAACTGATGACTTATGCCATGGAAGTATATTAACAAGTATAATATGTTATATATACTTTGTAAGGGAGAAATGGGCCAAGGTCAACAGAAAATTGTAGAATGGGATAAAGTCATCAGGAAACTAAGCAAGCAATGTTGGACAAAGGAACACAGGATATCTGAAATACATCATAGATCTTGCACACAGAGGTCTTGGGATGATAACTCCATTCTCTTCTGAGGAAAAAGATAAGTTCCCTGCAACTGAAACCTTAATTCCTTCAATACCCTGGCCCCAGCCCCATACTAGACCTTGCCATATTTGCCCTGGGCAAGGTCACAGAACTACATTCTTTTTGTCCCTTCATTAAGACCTATGATAAAGCCTTGGATTAACCTGATTCTTTTTTATTTTTTATATTAGTTACAGTTTATTTACTTTGTATCCCAGCTGTAGCCCTCTCTCTCATTCCCTCCCAATCTCACCCTCCCTCCCTCATCTCCTCCCTGCCCCTCTCTAAGTCCACTGATAGGGAAGGTCCTCCTCCCTTTCCATCTGACCCTAGCTTATCAGGTCTTATCAAGACTGGCTGCAATGTCCTCCTCTGTGACCTAGCAAGGCTGCTCCTCCAGGGGGGCTGGGTGTCAAAGAGCCAGCCACTGAGTTCATGTCAGAGACAGTCCCTGTTCCCCTTAGTAGGAACCCACTTGGATACTATGACTCTTAACAGATTTAAAATACTCTTTACTTTTTGACTACTTGATATTCTATACTTTTCTGGACCATTTTCTTAATACATGTAGACAACTATGTTGAATTATCAGCAGCAGTGACAAATGTCTGCATTCCATGCTAAACAATTTTCAGATAAGACCAGAGTAGAAAGTTGGAAATCCTTCCACAGATATCTGTGATGAACTGAGATCATCAAAATGATGCTTGTTGACTTTCTCTTGTCCAATAAAAATAGGCAACCATTGGCTTATGGTATAACATCAATTTAATCAGTTAATTTAATGATAGAAACACACCCTTATGACTTTGCCAGGAGTTGTAGTGAAGGTGGAGGAATGAAAGTTTCTGATTATGGTTGTTTAGTTGCCTAAGTATAGAGTAACAATAAACATTGTGTGTCTAACTGGGTGCGAAACGTATTAATTTCCATTACTCCTGATAACATTAAAAATCTGACTTAGATGTAAGGAACCAATGTGTCTTTTTCCAACCCTGCAACCTGTATTATCCTTGACTCACCTAGCTGGAATAGCCACTGACAACTGATACAACGAAGACATTATTGATGAATCTCCTTTTATCATGGACCAACCTATGAACACTGGGGAGTTGAGAATAATGTTTAAGTGATCTCATGACACCCAGTTCCTCCTGCTAGATTGGGATCTGCTGAATGGAAGTGTTTTGATACTGTCTGCAGGAAGAACATTTTCTAAGGACAATAATCCTGAGTAGATTGTCTCTGTGAACAGAAGCTCTGTGTTATGTACCTTTGTGATACGTGCTGTAGGTAGGACAGAGTAGATAGTAAGCAAATCATTATGAATTTCACTTGTTTTGCTTCGTTTAACCTATCTTGGGGCCATTGGGTTTTAATGTAAAGCCCTGCAGATTTAATTTACAGTGGAAGAGAAGGAAATCATAAAACCACCTTAAATTTCAGTACTAAATGTAAACGTCACCCCAATAATGATAACATGAGACACACAGTGTTGAGAGTGTGATCATAGGACTGCAGCAAAGTTAGCCAAAAATGGATTCTGTATGGAAACTCAGGGAAGTGATTTCAGTTGGTTGGATAATATGTAGATAACTTTTTAAATGAAATCTCTACATGAGCTATTCTTAATCAAGTGTCTTGCCTAATTAGAGTTAGACTATCACATATACTTTTTGCTATCAAAATCAAATGTTTCACACATGCACTGAACACACATTCAAGAATAGATATGGATGTAGATATTTTTACACTGTGCGATGCTTCATAAAGGAAGATTTGCTTAAGAAAACTGAGAATATGTCAGATTCTAGTAATGAAATGATGAGAACACTTTGACTTTAGTGAAATGGTGCTGCTCAGACTACACACTAATGTACACAGAAAGAAAGCTTACTCTTGTTTTACATGTATGCAAACACGACAGAATCTAATATTTAAATTTTTCCTGCTAATAACAATTAAGTGATTAGTTTTTTATGTTATGTTCCTATTTTTTAAGCTGATCTTGGTAGCTTCATAGAACTTAATTTTGACTTCATTTTTATTTGAATAATGATGAATAAGTTTGCATGTTGAGTAAGGATGCTTGTGAGCAAAACTTTACGTCTTCAGTTTTTGTCCACAACATGTATTTTTGTATCCATCCATCCATCCATCCATCCATCCATCCATCCATCCATCCATCCATCCATCCATCTATCCATCTATCTATCTATCTTTCTAGCTAGCTAATAGATGTGATCTCACATCTCCCAGGCTCTCTACTAACTCCCTATGTAAACAAGGAAGATTTTAAATTTCTTATCACTCTGCCTCTAAAAACCAAGTGCTTGGATTACAGGTGAAGGGAAGCTTTAAACTGTAATTGATTTTTAATAACTAAAATCACTAACATTCTTCTGACTAGACACTATGATCAATCACTATGATAAATCTTCTCCAGCTGGCCCAACACAGGATAGTCTTTAGAGCTCCTCAAATAAAATTGTAAATTAATTTAAAATGTGATGGGTTGTTTTGTGTGTGTGTGTGTGTCTGTGTGTGGTTTGTTGTTTTCTTTCCAATCCTTTCATTTCCTTTTATTTTTGTAATTTGAATGGTTCTTGCTTAAGTGGAAACTTTATAGACAACAGTGTGTCCCAGAGAAGCCAAAAACTGGTAAACTCTTATGTGGTCTTAGATACATTCAAGAACCTGCCTCACCAGACTTTCTCTGTTTTCTGACTCTAATTTTTTCATCATTCCCATTTGTTTACACCTTCATTCAAATCTATCATTTCCATTCCTTTTATGTTTACGAAATTCCATTTTTGTTTTTACGTAACAAAGCCTTTCATATCATAAGAAACACAGAATGTAGTCCACAGAATTAAAAAAAAAGGTAGTTTAAAAACATTAGATGTTTTATAAAAATAACATCTTAAGATTACAACTTAGACCTTAATTTTATTTCAGGAACATTGCTCAAAGACATTAGTGATTTATAATGTAGTACTGTGATGACTTTTTGCATTTCAAGAAGCCAAAATTGTGTCCAATAGGAAAAAAATTTGATCATTTGAAATGCTTTAACAATACAAAAACAATAGTTTTGCTATGACATAATAATCAGGAAATCATCACTAAAGATGATAAAAAGAAGAATGCTTTTGGAGATTGCTGTTTAATAATTCTCTCCAATTCATCCCATAAAATAAAGTAACCATAGAATCCCTAATTTCCAGTGAGTCATATGTCTTACAGTGATACTTTTTTTAACATCACATCACAAACAAGACAGTGATAGCTGGGAGAGTGTATCTCCTAATGATGCTGTCATCAACATTCCGATTTGTGTAAGCACATCCTATGAGGTACAGCTAACAACATTAAAAACTGCCCAAGCATGCATTTTTGGAAATGGGTTCCCAGAGTGTAGACGTATTTTCAAAAGGTAGGAAAATGCAATGTGTTAAAATGGAATCCCTGGTGGTCCAAATCCATTCTAATTAATGTCCTCTTACCAAAAGGGGACTCAGACAAAGACAGCACAGAGCTATCCGTGGAAGTTAAGCAGGAAGGTTACCATCTGTGAAAGCCTAGCACTGGGGGCATCTGAACAAGCTACTGTCAATGCTTTGGTCTCAGACATGCAGGCTGAGCATGGTGAGAATGCAGTTTCTGGTGTTTAGGACTCTTGGACTTGCTCATTTATTATCGCGGCCACAGAAAACTCACATACAGGGTAACAGCGAGAGTCTATCTGTCAACGAAGGTGAAATTTGGAAAGGACAGAGAACTTGTTTCATTTTTTTTTTCTTTAGGCATTCAGGGCCTGGTGAGATAAACTCTGCTCTTTAAAATACCAACATGCCTTTCAAAGTTCCCTGTGAAAAGGTTATTTAATACCGTTCATTTCTGACCATACTTTTTGCTCATTTTAGAAAAAA
>CM053767.1:26211567-26245186 GCA_028658305.1 Pachyuromys duprasi | reverse complement strand
TTTTTTTTTACTTAAATAGGGTCTTGCTATACAATTAAGGAAGGCTTTCTTAGGCTCACCCTGCTTCTGTTGTCGACCATTGAGCTCCAGGCACACAGCACTCTATCTAGCGCTATTGTCTGTTTTACTAATGTTTTCATAGTTACAGGGTTTGTCAAGTAAAAGGCTGACAGTCTATGAAAACCTCTTATGAAGTCAGTTTATTTTTATTAACATATATTAACTATGCATAATAGTGAGGCTCATGTGCTATTTCGCACACAGACACACAGACACACACACACACACACACACACCCCTCATTGCTTATATTCCTTTTCCTAGTCCCACACATTTTCCAGCCTCTAGAAATCACTGGCCTGCATTTTAGTCAACTTTTTTCTTTCTTTAAAGCATTCACATGAAAGGGAACTTTTGGAATTTGTCTTTCTGGGTCTGGCTTATTTCATTTACTTTTTAATTAGCCACCAGATGGAACTTAATCTCTTGAGAGACTGCACAATATTGGTCAGAGCATGGAAATTAAAACTCCCCTAACCTAGCATGGAGCCACTTCTGTTGAATCATTACTCAACTGACTTGAGCAACAGCACAGCACACACATTATACGGAGCACAGAGGGTGAACTTCTTGCTTCTAATTACTGGTTTCAGAGACTGACATCACCTCATTTTCCCCCTAAACTTTGAAAATAGTGGACTTCCCAAGCCTGCTGTCATTTTATTCACGGGCGTGCCTACATTACTGCTTTTGCTCATTCTCAATGTTGCTTGCCTAAGCACCTCTGGCATCTGCTCATACGTATGAGCACACTCCCTAATGCCTGGTTCTACTTCCAGGTGGTCAGTGTGGATGTGAAGCAATTGCTCAACCACAGATGAACAGCTTTCCTCAACAGCTTTACAGGAAGTTTCCTGACCTTTTCAAAGCCACTGAGTAACTTTGTATTGCACTTTCTCTAACACATAGAGCTTGAGAGTGCATGATATTGATTACTTTTCTCCTCTGGTAGCATGCAAAGAAACTTTCAGTACCATGAACACTAGTCAGTGACGATGAAGCTTCTGGTTGAGCACCAGCTTGATTTCTCCATTTTTGAAGATATATTGTCTTCAAACCATCAGGTTATTGAGAACAATCAATTGCCTTGGTAACAACCTATGATGTTTTGGGGAAGGGCTTTGGGATCACTTTAGCTAATGACTCAACAAAACGTCACTCATTCCTAGAACTTGAGGTGTTACTTGATGGCATAAGATATCGAGTTAGGACATTGCTTTCCCCATTATATGGTGGCTCCATTTTAAATTCCTTTCATAGTGCATATTTAAAGAACTTCTACAATAGTAACCTTTTCTATGGCTTTTTAAATGGCCTTTAGTCTTAGAACAGTAGCATTTGGTTTTACCCTAGGTCTCTGGGCTATCTAACCTCAGGCTCTTGGTCACCAAAGCAATATAGGGTATGGGTTCAAACTCATGGAGTGGGCCTTAAATCAAATCAGATATTATTTAGGCATTCCCATGGTTTTGTGCCACCATTGCACTGGCATATCTTGCAGGCAGGGCACTTTTGTCTTCAGTAGCAGGGCTTTGCCATCAGTTTGTAGAGAACAAACTATAATCTTAGCGATAGCCTGGTTGGTTTGGGAGTTCCCATGGATTACATTTGACTAACAACTCAATTAGGTGTAACCCGATTCCGAGACTGGAAGCTTGATTTGGCCATCATCCATCATCCATCATTTGGTGATTTCATCTAGATTGCCTTCATATATATTCTAGAAAGCTCTTACTCTATACTAGGTGTACTACCCTTCTAGTGGTCCTTAATTTTATACTCTCTCTCCCCCTTCCCTCCCATGTTTCCCTCCTTTCCAAGCCTTGATCCTTCCATTCCAGTCTCCTTAACACATCCAGTACTATCTATTCTATTTTCCTTCAAAGGAAATTGATCTGTTCCTTTTACTCTATATCTAACCTTTTTGGTTGTTTGGAATACAGCTTGATTATCATTGACTTAACAGCTGATATCAATACATAAATGCTACATTACCATACTTGCCCACTGGGTTTGGGTTATCACACTCAAGATGTTACTTTTTTTTAAACTTTGTTTTGGTCCTTTTTGAATTTCACATCATAAACTTCAGTGCCACTCATCTACCCCCCCCCATACCATTCTCTACCCTTACAATCTCACCCCAAAAGAAAAACAAAATCATTGTGAAAGTTATACTGTGCCAGTGTGTCCTGCAGTATATGTTTTGGTTCACACTTCTTTTCTTGCAAATGTTCATTGCAATGACTTGTTGGTCTGGTACAAGGCACCTGGCTTCTGCTACTCTATCAATATTGGAACCTCACTGGGACTCCTCTTGGTATTCTATTAATTCCCTCTGTCATAGAGACTCTGTAGTTTTTGGATCTGTAGGACCCTTTCATGCATTCCAGCAGTTCATCCATGGAATAGATGCTGTAGTGGCTTAATTCAAAGCTCTGGATCTGGGCCTGAGAGTTATCTGAGCTGGTCATCTTGCTGGCTGTCCCTTTTTTACCGCTTACTAGCAACCCTTACAATCAGGACCAGACACCCTGGGTAAGATGATCAATCCTCACTCAGAAAGGCAAACAGGATAGACATCAGAAGAGGGAGAAAACAGGGAACAGGACAGGAGCTTACCACAGAAGGCCTCCGAAAGATTCTACCCAGCAGAGTATTAAAGCAGATGCTGAGAGTCATAGCCAAACTTTGGGCAGAGTACAGGGAATATTATGAAAGAAGGGGGAGCTAGAAAGACCTGGAGGGGACAGGAGCCCCACAAGAAGAGCAACAGAACCAATAAAAAAAATTCTGGGCACATGGGTCTTTTCTGAGACTGGTATTCCAACCAAGGACCATTCATAGAGATAACCTAAAACCTCTACACAGATGTAGCCCATGGCAGCTCAGTGTCCAAGTGGGTTCCCTAGTAATGGGAACAGGTACTGTCTCTGACATGAACTCAGTGGCTGGCTCTTTGATCACCTCCCATTGGAGGTGGGGCAGCCTTACCAGGCCACAGAGGAAGACAGTGCAGCCAGTCCTGATGAGACCTGATAGGCCAGTGTCAAAGGGAAGGGGAGAAGGACCTCACATCAGTAGCCTGGGAAAGGGGAATGGGAGGAGAAAAGAGAGGGAGGGTAAGGTTGGGAGGCGGTGAGGGAGAGGACTTCAACTGGGATACAAAGTGAATAAATTGTAATAAATTAAAAAATATATATTAAAATACTCACGACCAGCTTGATCCTGCTGCCCTGGCAAGATGCAGAGCCTGTTCTCCCAAGTATCCCAGCCAGGGACATGGCCAGTTCCTCCACTCCCATGGCCCTGGAGACAGCTCTCACAATAATTATTTTAAATATATTTCCATAATTTACCTGAGAATTTCACGATTTTATTTTTACTTAACAGCTGAGTAATACTCCGTTGTGCAACCGTATCGTATTTTCTTTAGCCATTCATTTCGTGATGTACTTCTAGGTCTTTTTCTAATTTCTGGCTATTATGAATAGAGCAGCAATGAATACCGTTGAGTACATGTCACTGTTGTAAGATGGAGCATCTTTTGCGTGTATACACATAAAAGGTATAGCTAGGTCTTGAGTTATATCCATTTGCATCTCTCTGAGAACTCACCATACTGATTTCCATACTGAACTGTATAAGTTTTCACTTTCATCAGCAATGAATGACTGTTCCCCTTATTTCATATCCTCACAAGCATGAGTTGTCATTTGATTAATTGGCTAATCTGATTGGTGCAAGATGAAATTTCAAAGTAGTTTTGATTTTGATTCTAACTAAGGATGTTAATCGTTTCTTTGTTTCGAGTTTCCTCTTCTGAGAATTCTCTATTTAAATTTGTACCCCATTTTTAGTTGGATTATTTGTCTTTTGATATCTAGGTGTATGTGTGTTCTTTATATATTTTGGATGTTAGCCCTCTATCATATGTGTAGTTGGTGAAAAATCTTTCCTTATTCTGTAGGCTGCTGCTTTGATCAAATGACAGTGTTCTGCCTTACAGAGGCTTCTCAGTTTCATGAGATCCCATTTATTAATTGTTGATCTTAGTGTTTCTGCTAACAGTGTTCTGTTCAGAATGTCTTTTTCTGTGCCAATTAATTCAGGGCTAGTCCCATTTTCTTTTACCCAAGATTCCACATATCTGGTCTTAGGTTGGGGTCTTTAATTCATTTGGAGTTGATTTGTTGGGCAGAATGATAAGCATGGATTCCTTTGCACTCTTCTACATGCTCTTATCTAGTTTGACCAGCACCATTTGTTCAACATTCTTTTCTTTTTCAATGTGTATTTCTGCCTTCTTCATAAAAAATCACTGTGAGATGAGCATGGTGGCGCCCTTAATCCCAGCACTCAGGGAGGCAGGCGCAGATGAATCTTTGTGAATTCAAGGTCAGCCTGGTCTACAAAGTGAGTCCAGGACAGCCAAGGCTACAGAGAGAAACCCTGGGTCTTAATTCAATTCCACTGGTCAATTCAATTCAATTCCACCAGAGGGTTTTGTGACAATACCAGGCATCTTTTGTTACTATAGCTCTGTTTTACAACATGAAATCAGGAGTAGTTGTAACTTTAGAAGTTCTTTTATAGTTCTTTTATTATTATAGATTGCTTTAGCTATCCTTTTTGTTTTGTTTTCTTTTTGCTTGTTTTTGTGATTCTATCTGAAGTTTAAAATTGTCCTTTGAAATCTGTGAAGAAATGGAATTTTGATGGAATTTGTATTGAATCTGTAGGTTACTTTTGGTAGGATACCATTTTTGTGTATTAATCTTACTAATCCATGAGCATGGCAGACTTTTTCCATCTTTGATATCGTTTTCAATTTTTTCTTCAATGTCCTAATTTTTATATATAATTCTTTCACTTTCTTGGTTAGAGTTACCCCAATATATTTTATATTACTTGAGGCTAATGTGAAAGGTGCTATTTCCCTAATTTCTTCCTCAGTCAGTTTGACATTTGTATATATGAAGGATACTGATTTTTTGTTGTTGTTGTTACTTTTGTATTCTGCTTTTCTGAACACTTTTCTGAGCTGTAGGGATTTTCTGTAGGCCACTTATATGTACTATTATATCATTTGCTTGCAAATAAATATATTTTGACTTCTTTCTCATTTTTTATCCCTTGATGAGAAAACTGAAGGAGATCAAGGGATACGGAGAAAATGAACAAACTTGTCCCTATGTAAAGTTTTTAATAAAATTTCCATTATTAAAATCCTTTTGAAATTTTTGTGAAAAACTTAAATGTCTAAATTCTTGCTTTTAATTTGTATTTTTTACAGTAATATCCACAGACAAATTTAACATATGTCTTCCAGTTTCTGTACTACCATCTGTTTATTGTAAGGTAATTCCTGTTCTTACAGAATACAATATTTTGAAGAAATTAAAAGCTAAATATATGTGACAGAAACTTCATCACTTTAATAGATGTAAGGGTGTCACAATAATCTAAATCACTCTTGCAGTTAGCCATCTTCAGCAGCTAATGATATGAACCAATAGCTTCTAGAGGTGGTGTTGAACAACTTTCTTGTGAGTAAATTTCCATGTGGCGTTACAGAACTTCTGCTTCTGAAGAAATAGATATTGGATTATTCTTCAAGGAAGTTCAGACATCCTCAAGGAGCAAGAGCAGTGAGGCTGAAACACAGAGTAAAATTTCCCTTTAAATAGTCTGTCCTGAAAAAAATATTCCCTTAGTAGGCTGTTGTTTTCTCATGAGACAGACAAGAGATGAATCTGGATAGGAAGGGAAGTGGGGTAGAATGGGGAGGAACAGAGTGAGTAGAAAATGTAATCAGGATATATTATGTGAGAAAATGTCTATTTTAAATAGAAAATTTCAAAAGCAATGAGTAGAATTTAAATATCTAAATCAAGGGAATACGTGAATAGTTATTAGAAGCAAAAAAAATCAGTTTCACATTAATAGGATTAATGAGAGCAGGTTTTACCAGCTAAATGAATCTTTGTGGAAATACAGTAAATTTAAAGAAACGATATCCAAAGTTTTTGAGTTGTGGAGTAATAGATGATGTGCACAGAAAGGAGCATCACAAAGGCATTGAGCTTATTAGCAATGCCCTGATAGAAGAAGCCCAAACTCCTAACCAATCTCTATACATTGAATGGAAAGCTTATTCTAAAACCTTAATTATTACCTAGCTAATTTTTAAATTAATTAATTAATTTTTAATTATTATTATTCATTACAATTTATTCACTTTGTATCTCAGCTGTGTCCTCCTCCCAATTCCACCCTCCCTCTCTCTTCTCCCCCATGTCCCTCCCCTAGTCCACTGATAGGGGAGGACCTCCTTCACTTCTATTTGACCTTTACCTATCAGGTCTCATCAGGACTGGAAGCATTGTCTTCCTCTGTGAACTGGCAAGGCTGCAAGCCCCAGGGGGAGGTGATCAGAGACCCTGCCACTGAGTTCATGCCAGAGACAAACCCTTCTTCCCTTACTAGAGAACCCACCTGGAGACTTGGGCTACATCTGAGCAGGGGTTTTAAGTCCTCTCCGAGCATAGTCCTTGGTTGGGGTATCACTCTCCACAAGGTGACCAGGGCCCAGAATTTTTTGGCTCTTTTGATCTCCTTTTGGAGCTCCTGTCCCCTCCAGGTCATTCTATCTCCCAATTCTTTCATAAAATTCAATGCATTCTTCCCAAAGTTTGGTTATGAGTCTCAGCCTCTGCTTTGCTACCTCAATCAGTATTGTCTTTCAGAGGCAGTCTGTGATAGGCTACATTTGCAAGCAAATGGTGGGAACTAGAAAAGATCATCTTGAATGAAGTAACCCAGAAGCAGAACTCTACACATGTTATATACTCACCCATAAGTGGCTATTAGACATATAATATAGGATAAACATACTAAAATCTATACTCCTAAAGAAGCTAAAAAACAAGTAAGACCCTAGGGAAGTTGGTCAATCCTCATTCAGAAGGACAAATGTGTTGGAATCAGAAGCAGGAGCTAATTTGTAATCACATAAAAGAGAAACACTTAGGACTTTTTCATGGTATTTTCTGTTCCTGAGGACCTGTTAGACAACATACAGGCTCTAAGAACAAGTTTAATAAGCTAAAGAAATCCATAAAAGACACTTAGGGTAGCAGCTGACTAGTGGGCCTGAAACTTCTTCTTGAATGCCTGTAGATCTTCAAGGGGTGGAGCCTTCTGAATTTCCCTCATTCACATTGGCATGTCAACTGAATTTGTCATCATGTTATTATGTTCAGATTTAAGATTTTATGGTTGTAGCTTTATTGTCATGTCTAGAAGGCACTTCTTCATAGACAGCATCCTGTTATATATTTAAGGCAAGCTTTAAAAAATAAATTCCTCGATATATGCCCAGGAGTGGTATAGCTGGTTTTTGAGGAAGCACTATTCGTAATTGTCTGAGAAAGCACCAGATTGATTTCCAAAGTGGTTGTACAAGTTTACATTCCCACCCAGCCATGGAGGAGGGTTCCTCTTTCTGCACAACCTCTCCAGCATGTGTTTTCACTTGAGTTTTTGATCTTAGACATTCTGATGGGTATAAGGTGAAATTTTGGGATCATTTTGATTTGCATTTCCCTGATGAGTAAGCATGCTGAACGTTTAAGTGTTTCTGTGCCACTCAATATGCCTCTGTTGAGAATTTTCTGTTTAGCTCTGTACCCAATTTTTTAAATGGATTACTTGGTTTGTTGGTGTTTAACTTCTTGAGATATGTATGTATATATATATATATTCTTGATATTAGTCCTGTGTCAGAAGTAGGGTTGGTGAAGATCATTTCCCAGTCTGTAGGCTGTTGTTTAATTATATTGACAGTGTCCTTTGCTTTACAGAAGCTTTTCAGTCTTGTGAGGTTCCATTTATTGATTGCTAATCTTAGAGCCTGTGCTGTTGGTGTTCTGTTCAGGAAGTTGTCTCCTATGCCAATGAAGTCAAGGCTTTTCTCCACTTTTTCTTCTAATAGATTTAGTGTGTCTGGTTTTATGTTTTTAAAGTCTTTGAACAACTTGGACTTTAGTTTTGTGCAGGGTGTTAAATATGGCTGCATTTGCATTTTTCTACATGTAGACATCCAGTTAGACCAGCACCATTTGTTAGAGATGCTAACATTTTTTTTCCATTTTATAATTTTGGATTCTTAGTCAAAAATCAAGAGTCCATAGGTATATGTTTTTTTTTTCTGGATCTTTGATTCAATTCCATTGATTCATGAGTCTGTTTCTATGGCAGTACCATGCTGTTTTTATTACTGTTGTTCTCTAGTACAGCTTGAGATCATGGATAGAGATACCAACTATGTTCATAGCAGCTTTATTTATAATAGCCAGAATCTGGAAACAACCTAGATGTCCCTCAACTGAAGAATGGATACAGAAATTCTGAAACATTTATACAATGGAATACTACTCAGCAATTTCATGATTTAAAAGAAAATCATGAAATTTTCAGGCAAATGGATGGAACTAGAGAAAATCTTCCTGACTGAGGTAACCTATACCCAGAAAGACACACATGGTATGTACTCCCTTATAAGTGGATATTAGCTGTGTAATGTAGGATAAACCTACTAAACTATATAGTCCTAAGGAATCTAAACAGAAAGGAGGACCCTAAGGAAGAGGCTTAAGCCTCACTTAAATAGGAAAACAGAATAGACATCAGAGGTAGGAGAAGATAGGGAATAAGACAGGAGCCTTCCAGAAGGGGCCTCGGAAAGACTCTACCCAGCTGGGAATTGAAGCAGATGCTGAGACTCATAGTCAAACTTTGGGCAGAGTGCATGGAATCTTATGGAAGAATGGGCAGATAGAAAGAGCTGGCAGGGACAGGAGTCCCACAAAGAAAACAGCAGAGCCTAAAAATGTGGACTCAGTGGGTCCTGCAGAGACCAAGTACCATGTATGGAGAGGACCTAGACCCCCTGCTCTGATGTAGCCCATGGGCAGCTCACTCTCCATTTGGTTTTCCTAGTAAGGGGAACAGGGGCTATCTCTGACATGGCCGGCTCTTTGATCACTTCCCCCTGGTGAGGTGGCTTAACTAGGCCACAGAGAAAGAGGATCCAGACAATCCTGATGAGAACTGATAGGCTAGGGAGGGTGAGACTGGGAGGAGATGAGGGAGGGGACCACAAATACTTCAAAATTTAAAAGGTTAAAATTATCAATCCCATACTTTCGTGTTGCAGACTGAGGCTAACATCAGCCAGGAACTTTGCCAAGGTCACATAGCCATCCATAGAGAGTGTGAGCACCCTTCTTGAGGTTTACCCTGTCTGTTCCTCAACCTTGTTCTTTACTTTAAGTTTCCAATTTTCCTAGAAGGAAGATGTCTTGTTATCTGATAAGAGCAATCTTTGTTGAAGGTGAATGCCCAGATCAGCTCTTTAAAGGAGGAGGCTAATTTTAAATGCAGTTCCCTTTAAAGAGGCAGAAGCCTTCACCCAGTGTATTCTGAATCTTGGATTCCCCACAAATAAATTCTGAGCCATTCTAGCTGAACTGTGTGTCTATCTGTTTTCTAATAAAACCAGTAAAAAGCAAGGCCTACTTTTTGATATTAAAAAAAATATTTTTTGAACTCATTGGCTGGCTCTTGGATCACCTCCCCCTGAGGGGGGAGGAGCCGTACCAGTCCACAGAGGAAGACAAAGAAGCCAGTCTTGATGAGACCTGATAGACTAGGGTCAGACGGAAGGGGAGGGGGACCTACCCTATCAGTGGACTGGGGGAGGGGCATAGGAGAAGAAGAGGGAGGGAAGGTGGGTTTTGAAGAGGATGGGGCAGGGCTACAGCTGGGATACAAAGTGAATAAACTGTAATTAATTTTTAAAAACTGCAAATTTTTCTTCACAATTTATTCATTATATATCCTGGTTGAAACTTCCCCCAGTCCCACCCTCCCTCTCTCCTCCTCTCATCCCCTTCCCCTAGTCCGCTGAAAATGGGAGTGCTCCACTATTGCCATCTGCCAATAGCTTATTAAGGCTCATTAGGACTGCTTGGCTCCTCTTGCTCCATGGCCCGACAAGGCTGCATCATCAGGGTAGAGTGATCAGAAACCAGTCAACTGAGTTCATCATAGAGGCTGTCCCTGCTCCTCTCACTCAGAGATCCACATGGAGACTGAGCTGCCAATAGGCCACATCTGAGCAGGGGGTCTAGGTCCTCCGTTAGTGCATCAGTCTCTGCAGGACCCCCTGGGCTCAGATCTTTTAGTTTTGTCTCCTTGTGGGGCTCCTGTCCCCTCCATGTTCCTCTAATCCCACCACTCTCTTCCTTCATAAGACTCCCTGCACTCTGCCCAAAGTTTGGCCCTGAGTTTAAGCATCTTCTTCAATCCACTATTGGGTGAATCTTTTCAGTCTACCCTCTACAGTAGACTTCCATCCAGATTCCTTGTCTTCCACAAAGAAGCTAAACACTAAGGAGGACCCTATGGAGGATAAATCTCATTCAGAATAGCAAACAGGATAGTCACAAGAAGCAAGACCTATTTTGAGTAAGCACAAACTATAAAGGACCTTCTAATAACAAATATTACTCGGGTTTACACGGAAGAGACACAGTACTGTGTCCTCTACAATTTTTTTTAAGTATCATTATTTAATTCTAAACTCACAGTCAACCTGGGATATTTTTACTTTTCTTGTGAATCCCATTTGTTCTCTTACTGTATTTAACGTTTTAAAGTAATTATTGCATTCACCTGAGAGCAGAACATCTCTTAGAGTACTTCTTGGTACTAGTTTGATGTTCTGTTAATTAAGTCTGGAAATAAAATTTACATGGAAATAAAATTGTATTAAAAACATGTATTCTTTCCACTTATAACTCAATAGGTTTACACTCCACAGTTTAATTATTTATATTGGACATTAATTAGATGGAAAAATTTAGGATAAATAAAAATAAAGGTTTTTAAAAGTCTTTTTTTGGCAACAGAAAATGTTTTGCTTTAGTCTCCTGAGTGCTTTTCTGATAGGCATTCACCAGGATTCTATTTTTAAAGTTTCACTGAGGCAGGTATGATGAGGTACACCTCTAATTCCAGCATTTGGGAGTCAGAGGCAGGCAGATCTCTGTGAGTTCTAGGTTTTCCTGGGCTACAGAGTGAGTTCCAGGACAGTCAGGGCTATACAGAGAAACCCTGTCTTGAAAAACAAATCTACCAGAGCCCTGTTTGCTGGATCTTCTAGGTTCCACACATTCTCATGGGCAAGTGTTGCTGGGCTGTCAGCCTATGCTGCACAGCCGCAACGGATCCAAGTTCAGAACATGGTTGCTTGAAAAGATATTACAAGGAGACTGAAGTCCATTAAAAACAAGAAAATTATCAAGTATATAGAGATGGTGGCAGCTGCTGAGTGGTTGCTGAAGCCAGCTTGAGTATACTGAACAGGCTCATTAGTTCTATGTGAGAAGGCTGGTATTAAGGGACCTGACGATAAGAAGAAACACCTCCTTATTGGTGTGTCTTCAGATCAAGGGCTTTGTGGTGCTATTCATCCCCCAGTGGCTAAACAAATGAAGAATGTGTGGCTACCCTCACAGCAGCTGGAAAAGAAGTTATGATTGTTGAAATTCATGAAAAAAAAAAACAAGTGCATACTTTATAGGACTCACTCTGACAAGTTTTTGGTATCATTCAAAGATGTGGGATGGAAACCTTTCACTTTTGGAGATTTATTGTCCTTGAATTGCTAAGTTCTGGATATGAATTTGATGAAGGCTCTATCATTTTTTTTTAGTTCAAATGTGTTATTGCTTACAAGACATGTGGAAAACCCATCTTCTCTCTGAATACCATAGCCTCCACTGAGCACGAGAATGTGTGATGACATTAATGCTGATATGGTGGATACAATCTGGCCAGCATCATCTACTACCCCCTGAAGGAGTCCACCACCAGTGAGCACCAGTGAGCCAGGATGTTGGCCATGGACATCGCCAGCAACAATGCTTCTGATATGACTGACAAATTGACGTTGACATTCAACCACACCCACCACGCTGTCATTACAAAGGAGTTGATTGAAATCATCTCTCGGGCCGCTTCTCTGAATTAATGAAAATTAAGTTGCATTTTCAGACAAAAGGTAAAGAAGGAAAACACAGCAAGCTGATTTAAACTGATTGTTTTGTTTTTGTTTTTGTTTTGTGTGTGTGTGTGTGTGTGTGTGTGTGTCAAAAGAAACTTGGTCTACTGAGTTACAAAGACAGCAAGGTGTTTGTAAATTATCTTAAAATAAACATGATGATAACAAAGGAAAACAAATGTACCAATAAAAACAACAAATGGCTTTACCAATAAGGCCTTCAATATTTGCTGAAATTAATATGCAAGGGTAATAGCTGGATCTGAGCTCTTGGTTTCCATGGGATGCTCATTATAGATTGGTTGCTTATAATTACATCCCATTTCATTCCAAAAAAAGTTGCAGACTAGGAATGATTAATCATGCTTCTCTTACAGAGTTAAGCACAGACAGGCAACATATTAGAAAAACAACTCAGCTGTTGGTGTCAACAGCTTCTTCTGTCTTTGTGACTCTTTCAGACATATTTGGCACTCTGCTTGAATATGAGGGACCTTCAGAAAATGTTTCTAGATTGGTTTAGAAACATTTAGCTTGATTTTGTGTGATTCTTTTAACTGTGAAAGCAGTGAAGTGTCAGTTCTTATCATCATTTGAAAGAGAAAAGGAGATAGAAATGATGATGAGCATAGGAGAGAGCCTTGCTCTTTACCATGTCTGCCTGAATTCTTCAGATACCAAACATTCAAGTGCTTCATATAAAGATATAGATTTAGACATGTACCCAAAGATAGCAGATGCCTTTCTTTCTTTTTGGGTACTGAAACGATCCTATACGTTGTCACAGGTACCCTAACTCTCTTGGATTGAAGGAGCTTTTCTGAAAAGTTCTGGTGACTTCATTTGCTTGGTCACATGGTTGACAGTAGAGTTCTTTGACATTTAGAAACCAGAGGCAAATTCCATAGAAATCCACATGGAAAATCTCAGGACGTTTAAATGAGAGATCTATTAATTTTTGTTTTCTCTGTGAGAATGCTTGCATGCAAGTATGTATGTTTAGTATCTAAGTTCCAGAAGAGAATATTGGATCCACCGGTTCTTAAGTTACAGATGGTTATGAGCCCCCCATGTGGGTTCTGGGAATGAAACCCAGGTCCTCTGAAAGAATAGAAAATGCTTTTAGTCATATAACCACTTCTGCACCTCTTTTTAATGTAAAAGGAACTGAGTATTTAATGGGAATGTTCATTAAATGGAATAGGCTTGTGATGGCCATTTTTGGTTGTCAACTTGAGTCCACCTGGGATTAACTAAAACCCAAGTGGGTGGACTTACCTCTGAGGAATTTGGTTTATTTGTTTGTTTGTTTGTTTTTCTTAACTAAATAATTTGAAGTGGGAAGACACACACTTCTAATCTCATTCTTTGAGGTGGGAAAATTCACCTTTAATCTGGGCCACAAGTTCTGCGTTAGTGCACATAAAGGATAGGCAGTAGAAAGCTTGCTCTCTTTGCTTTCTGCCTGATTGCTCTTGCTTTCTCTAGTAAGTCCATTCCTTCAATGGCATTAGAGCCTATTTTCTTGGGATAAATACTGAGAACTACCGGAGAGATCCAGCCTGTGGACTGAACAGCTACTGGATTCTTGAACCTTTCATTTGGAGACAGCCATTGTTATTTCCTTCTGGCCTTGCCTACCACTCCTTTTGTGACCTTGATAAATATCCTTGATAAATATCTCTTTTTCTTCTTTGCTACAGTATGGTGCTTAAATTACATTATATTTAAAGGTTCCTTTCCTTTTCAATGTATGATTGAAATGGAATAAGGATAACATTTTAAATAAGTGTTCAATAGCCACAAGCAAAGCAGTGAAAATTTAATAATTATCATAAATGTTTCCATTTCTGCTATGGCAAAAATAGGTATGAAGAAATGATCAAATAATTGCTCAAAAATTTAAACTACAGAAATTTTATACTAAAATTTAAATGTCTATTTTCTGAACAACCTACTTTCTCTATGTGTGATCGGATTGAATTGTCTTCTTTGCCTCTTAAGTAATCTATAGATTAATGACTTTCAAAATGTATTGTTAAAAGTTACAAAACAATTCACTGCTAACTTGCATGTATTGCCATAGCCCACCACTTACCTTAAGAAGAATTTAAGAAGTGACAATGATGAAAAGAAACAGAGTCACAAATTAGACATACTGTGATATCATTTAGGTTAATAGTTATAATAGCTTGATACACTGACTGTCAGAGGAAGAATAAATAGATTATAACACAAAGAAAAACAGAAATGTCCCCTAGACTTTCTCAGCATTAGAGATCTATTTTAAAAAACACATCCTGCTATGGTCAGACTAAATTATCTAACATGAAAAGACCCAGAGGTCACACTGCTGTCACACTGCAGCTGTAGAACCAGAAGGGAGTGTTTATGTTCCCTGGGCAATTGCTTATGAAGAGTCATACACTGGAAAAGGAGAGGAAGGTATAAATATAATGTAACTTAACTGCCATATTGTAGTAATGAAGAAAAAGAGACTTCCTAGTATCAAGGTCACAAAAGGAGTGGGCAAGGCCAAGAGGAAAGCCTGTCTACAAACAGAAGGTCCAAAAATCTAGATGTTTTTGAGGATTATCTTTAATGTATGGAAGAAAAGATGGTTGACCCTGAGTTATCTGAGTTTGTTTTTAAAACAACCAACTATTATTTCCTTTAATTGGGGTCCTCTCTGGTGATGGATTCTCCATATGTCTTCATACTGACAAGTGATTTTCTCTGGACATGATATTCTTTGTTGGCTATGTTTATTTTGTAGTACTTTAAATTCTATGTTGTTATTATCTGACCGTACTAGTTTTTTTGATGGCATATCTATTTTTATTGATGATAATATGAGAAAGACTGGTATCTTACTTGGGGTTTCTATTGCTGTGAAGAGGCACTATGACCACATCAACTCTGACAAAGGAAAGCTTTTAACTGGGGGCTGGCTTACAGTTTAGAGGTTCAGTCCATTATTGTCCTGCCAGGAAGAATGGTGGCATGAAGGCAGACATGGTGCTGGAGAGACAGCTGAGAGTCCTACATCTTTTCCTGCTGCCTGCCAATCCAGGTGTAGGAAACTCAGCTATCTCTCTAGCACCATGTCTGCCTGGCCTCTGCTTCTGAAAGCTCAAAGCCCACCACATGTGTCACAACTCCAACAAAGTCACCCCTACTCCAATAAGACCTCACTTCCAATAATGCCACCCCCTATGTGGCTATGGGAGGGTGGGGGCATTTGCTTTCAAACCATCACAACTAGGGAGGACAGCTGTCTGAAGCAAACTGTTCTTTCCTTTGGGCTTTGTCAGGGTGATCCTGATGTGCTCCTGTAATGTCTAATGCTTGAGGCTCTCAGAGCCTCTTGGGCATCCAGCTTGGAGCTCAGAAGATTCTCTGTGTAATCTAATGATTAGAAGGTCTTCACAAACTGCACCCTTACTTCTGAGGCTCCCTTTTTTGCTTTTATTAAAAATAGATTCAAAGAATATGCCCCGATTACAGGTTTTCTCCCTCTACTCCTCCCAGTTCCTTCCTTCCTCCCCTTCCAGCTGAAACCACTCCCTTTGTCTCTGATTAGAAAATAAAAAGAATGGCTTCTAAAAGACAATATTAAAATATGAGATAAAAAATATCCTATCAGAGTTGAACAAGACAAATAAACAGCAGGAAAAGAGGCGGAGAGAAGATAGAGGAATCAGAGACTCACTCGTTTGCACACACACGAATCACATAAAAACACTAAGCTAGAAGCCATAATGTATATGGAGTGGACCTGGTACAGGGTCTGAGGTGCTTGCTGCCTCAGTCTCTGTGAGTTCATTGCATTCTCTTCTTTCTCAGCCTATAATGTTCCTGTTACACCTTTTCAGTTTTAATGTGTTCTCTGTCTTTTGTGTTCTTCTCTCCATTTTAACCTGTAGTGTCTACATGCTTCTATCTTAATGATTTCTTGTCACTTATGTTCTAGTTTATGAAGTATTTTCACTTCTCTCAAAGACACATTGTTGAGCTTATCTGTTGATCTTGTATTTTAAATATTTTATTTCTTCCATTTAATTGTTTTTCTTTAGGTCTCTGTTGTGGATGTTTTGGTTTATGATATGTAAACATGTTTTTGTTAAAATTCGGGATCAGTCAAGAAGTAAGAAAATTGTTGACTGGATTCTAAGCTCTGGAAATATAAATCTATTCTCATTTTGTCTCCATTTTTCCCAATATTGTTGCATTTCAGGGTTCTTAGCAGAAAAATGGAAATTATTGCCTACTTACAAAAGCTTTCTGTGGCCAAATTGAACATTCCTTTTGGCCCATTTGTAAAATAATAATAATTTTTAAAAGACCAAAATTATGTATGTATGACTTTTGGTATGATTTTTTGGTAGGTTTCTTCCCTTTACAACCTTCTGGAGCTTTGAGATAGGTATATGCTTATAAGGGGAAAAGTGATACTGAACATGATGGTCACAGATCTGGAAAGATGCCTCAGCCCTCAAGAGAGCTTATTGCTCTTGCCTGAGTTTCATTTCTTAGCATCTACACTGTGAGCTTACAACTACCTGCAACTCAAGCTCCAAGACATCTGGCACTCTCTTCTGGATTCCATGGACACCTAGATATATGGATGCACAAACACATACTCAAGCACACACACACACACACACACACACACACACATTAAATAAATAAATCTTTTACAAAAAATGATGTTCTTATCTGTGTGAATAAGGAGAAATGTTTATTGATTGTTGTTAGGGATTATACTGGTTCAGTAAATTCGTGGTTGTAGATTCTCCTCTGTTAACCCTGATTTCACTAGCATTGTGTAGTTAGCTAGGTTTCCAGTATCAGGCATGGTGTCCCTTGTTGTTGATAGGGATAAGTAAAATTAGAGAGAAACTGATTGCCACCAAGGAATGTGTGCCCCTTCTGCATCCAAAGGATTATTGTACCATGTATGCTTTTTGTTGCATGCAAGAGCAATTAATGAGCAATTAATGCCACAGATTTGCAGGAGAGCAAGGAATAATATACAGGAGGGTTTTGAGTGATGTCCATTTCTGTAGGGAACCTTGTCTTTGGGCTATGCATGCTTTGGTAGCTCTAAACAGTAGTTGTTCATTCTGCATTTTGTTTGTTCTGTAATCTTGTGGAGCTACTGTAAAATTTGGGCTGCAACTGTCCAAAAGAGAAAGAAGTGGTAGAGTCTGGGCAAGCCCACTTCAGTTCACTTTCTTGGTAATGCTGACCCTCGTGGTTCTGAACGTCTTGCTGGATTGCCAATGCCTGTAACCATAAGCAATGCATTATTGTTTAGTTGCTTTTGGTCAGTAGGTTAGTTTGCTACAAGCTATCCTGTCACCTTTAAAAATAAAAGTTCTGAAGCCTATATTTGTACTAGAAAATATTGACTATTATGGCAAAAGAATGATGGAAGTCTGAGTTATAAAATTTTGCCTGACTATATCAATATAGACAAAATTTTAACATAGTGCTAATATAAGTAAGGGCATAAGCCAGGAAACATTATGCCTGTAGGTTTAGATATTTTTTAAACTCTAACTGATTTCAAATCATAATGTTAGGGTTATCATTGGATCTCTAAGATAAACTCAATAAAATTATATAATAGAAGAAATATCTAAGTGCATATGAGTATGCTTGGTCTAGAAGGGAATAGTTATGGATAGAGTCAGTAATGGGATTAAAGAAGACTGAAGGTACTTAAGGGCCTGGGGAAGAAACAGAAATGATCTGAATTGATCTGAACATTAAACATTTCCAGGAAGTGGATTTTATCTAAATGAAAAATGAGACCAGAGTTAGCCAGATTCTTCTAGAAGCTTTGGATGAGAATATGTGGCTCTATTACACAGCTCAGGCACTAGTGAGATAACGGGCTTTTGCTCACTAGGAGGTGGGTTGAACATTACAAAGCAAAAGTAGTGGTAACAGTTACGTTCTTACCAACAGAGTTACAGGAATAATGAACTGTGAGTGCCTTAAATTAAGTACTGGTTTAAACCCTACAAGTTTTTGAATTAAATGTCGGGCTCACTTTACAAATGAGCAAGTGCAAATATAGAGGACAAATAGTTTGTTTAGGAGTCAAGTTGCAAAGGGTGAGATGGGACCAAAACCCAGGTGCCTGGTTCCAGATACTACACTCTCATGCACCACATTATACCATCTAAGTTGAAAGTCTTGATTTTACCTTTTCCCAAACTTGGTGTAGTAGTAATCACCAAAATCACATCAACAGTATATAGTTTATCATCAGAAAAAAGTCTCAAGAAGCATATTAGTAGATTTCAAGTCATTTGCTATGTGCATTGCTATGTGCATATTCTTTGATAGACTTTAACTTTTACATAATGCATGCAAAACAGAACACATGTAATAGTTAATGAGATATAAAATATGGCAGTCTTTTTGCATGTGAATACAAATAAACTTACTATGCACATGGTCATTTTTGGTAATTATATAACTGTCAATTCTAATATAAGTATTATAGTAGTGGGATGGACGGAACCTCAAAATGTCCTTTAATATTTTAACAGCTACTGGTAGTTGTATTTCAAGGTATATTTTGAGACTATTCCAGGCCAATGCATCTAAAGCCTCCTTTGCTATATAAGTTATACGTCATAAACTTTGTCAGCATTTCTCCTATATACAGTTCCTCAGTGAAAGCCAAAGATCTATGCTTTACTTCTAGGCCAGATAAAGGCAGAGGACCACAGAGATGGTTCAGGGATTAAGTGTTATTATTAGGAAATCATTCAGCTCAGAGTTCAGATCTTGGCAGCCAGGTAATAACCCTGCTATCCTGAAAATAGCTATTACTCCAGCCCTGAGTGATCCTACGCTCTCTGCTTGCCTCCATACCCATACACACATGCTCATGCAATTAAATCAATTAATAAGATTTTTTTATTGCCCAATGTGGTGTTGCACACCTTTAGCTCAGCACTTAAGATTCAGAGGCAGGAAGATCTCTATCAATTTGAGGCCAACTCAGCCTATGTAGTGATTTACAGCTTAGCAAAGACTACACAGTAAGATGGTGTCCCTATAAAACAATACACACACACACACACACATCACATGCACGTGCACGTGTGCACACATATACCAAATGAAGCCAGATTATGAATGTTATGTGTTTGGGACCATTTCATACCATACAGTTAGCAAAAACAGGCCATTTCTATGTCTTTGTAATAATAAAATAAAAAGGTTTGAGCCCAACTCATCATTTGTTGAAGAATCAGTCATTAATTTTGCTTCTTGTGATTAATCTGGAAGCCACAATAAACTCATTTTAGAATAAATCAAGCTGTTATCAAAATAACATCAAAAAGTGCTATTCTCCCTCAGTATGGTTATGACAGGCGACTGCCTTAATTAACTACAACTGTGTCTCAACTTCTCCGAGCACTTTCTGACACAGCTCTTTATGGGCTTGCTGGAAAGCCTGTTTTTCTCCTTCATTTCTGCAGACTTCAAAGGTTGCTGCTATTTCAGAAGACTGTCAAAATGTGCTGATGCATATTTGAAAGAGCCTATATTTTTATAACCTGCCATAGTCGGTACACATTATTTTTCTCCAGTATCCAGCTATAGACCTATATAATGGAAGAGGAGTCTGTGTGTGGGAAATACCAGGGTTGTTGCAGGGCAAAGGGGATCATCCAGTGTCTGTGACTTTTCTCCAGGAGAAATTAAGAGAAGAATTCATCAAATGTTAATGTTAAGAATCGAGAAACTCTGGAATGTTTGTCCAGAGTCCCAGGCCTCAGAGCAAAGGCTCTTACACTGCTGGGCTCCAGGGGAAGGATTCAGCCAAAGTCAACATGAGCAGAAACTCCATCTGATGGTGCTGTGGAAACAGCTGGAAGCACTTAGCAGGCAAACCACCTCGAATTCCTCTCCCAGAAATGCTGACAGCATGGGAGATGGGGGTGGGGGCGCTGTCAGGATCTCTCTTCAACTGTGGTCAGAAAAAATATTCTTTTTCCCCGAAAACTGTAAATATATGTGTTCAGCCTTGGTCATAATAAACATCTAACCAAAAAAGTCTTTCCTTTTCCTTAACCCATGTTGGGTTTGTTTTGGTATATTAGTCAGCATTTGGTTTAAGTCAGCCTTCTTCTTTTTTTTTTTTTTTTTAAGATTCACTACTCTTAGGCCTCACTTTCTAAATGACATTGGATGACATCCAGACCACTATTAGGGGCCAGCCCGTCCAACGAATGTTTCATTATGACAAATTTTTGGTTGGTAAAACTATAGCCATCATTCTTTGTGTTGTGAATGTTTTCCTTCATTGTTCTACATGGCAAATTTTGCAACGTGATTCTTAGGAAGTAAAAGAATAAATGTCACACAAAACAGAAAGTAGGTTGTTTTATATATATATATATATATTTATATATTATATATATAATAGTTTTGCTGACATAACAGTGACCAATTGAAAATTATGTGTTCGGAAGTTCTACAGGAGGATTTGATAGAGCCATCCATTGTGAGAAATCCAGACTCCACCCTCAGCATTGCACAGTAACCTTTCTGATATCATGATAGAAGTGAGATCTATTTTGTTCACCAACTTCCTTACACAGCATTTTATGATACCGCTAACCTACGAAGCCCCGTAATATGTTAGATTACCAGTGCTTGTGTTATAAAATCATATAATTGAAACCTTTTGCCCCTTGACAGATACCTCCTGGTTCCTCTCTTCCCCTTCCCTTAGCAAGCACCATGTTGCTAAGTTTGACATTTGTAGAGTTATGTAATATCCTATGTGGACAATATATAAAAAAAATAAAATTTCACTCAGTTTATAGACAGTGAAACTTTGGCCATTTGATCAAAGCTTTGAAAATTATCTCTAGTCTCATGAATATAGTTATGGGTGGGACCAAGGATGAACCACGGGAAACCTAAGAAGAAAAGAAAGCCAAAAAACCATCATTTCACTTCTAAACATACAGTATGTTTGAAATCAAAATTTGGTACATCCACAGTGCAATTTTGTACTGAGTAAACACATGTGACAACATATGCCTCTAATTATTTTATAACAAGTATTGAACCTAGGGTCTCATGCATGACAGACAGGCAGGCTAGCATTGAGTTCTGCTTACTTTTTAATCTTGGAGACACAAGTTTCACATATAATTTTGGTGTTTATTTATTTAGAATAGGTCTCACTGTGTAGCCTTGACTGGCCTAGAACCTGTTGTGTAGACCAGGTTCGCTTCAAACACATGAAGATTTTCCTGTCTCCATCTCCAGAGTGCTGGGATCAGATGTCTCCACCCCCCCCCAACTTACACTTCTTTTTCAAAGGCATATTTTATGCCTCCCTTTGGTCAGATAGTGGTTTAATGATTACTACTTTATAATGTTGTGGCAAATTTATTTTTGAGAATAAGTCTTGATACATAGAATATAAAATTATAAATTTAGGTATTATCTGAGAGGTGACTTGTATTATTGAACACTCTGCTTCCAAAGTACTAAATAGCATCCCCCTGATTTTTCTACCATAGACACGGGGGAATATTTCATTAATTTATTCAAGAAGTGTATCCAAAGTCCTAGGAATTATTTCATACTCCTTATATTGTGCTAAACTAAATAAATCCCATTCACTTGAGGTGATTACTATGTTCTATTACAAGTGTAACATGATGGTATATGTATATGGCAGCATACATATAGTATGGGCAATGTCTGTGGTGAAATATAAAACCAGAGAGTGAGAATGCAGCACACTGTGTCTGTGGGCTGCTATTTTATATAAGATGATTAGGGGAAACCTCTATGGGAAAGTGATTTCTTTGTGCACATATGTCATGCTTTGGGAAGTCAGTTCATGTATCAAAATTTCCAAGAAGTAGAAATTTACTTCAGAGTAAAACTTGTTTGACTCATCTAAGAAAGCCTGAACTAATTACTTGGTGTGGTTGATCATATAGAATGTAGACACGGTAGCATGGTGATGAGACCAGAACTGTAGAGCACTGCAGGTGACTAGCCTTTGGTCTGAAATGTGAAGCCACGAGAAAGCTTTGAGCAGAAGTGTGAATCAATCTGACAGATGTTTGAAAAAAAAAATCTCTCTGGCCTAGAAATGGATGATCCCATTGGGAGGCATGCTGGTAGTGGCTTGGATCAAGTTCACAGCAATGAGGAAAAAAAAATGAAGAAAAGGTTGTATTCTGAACTATCATGTTCTGAGTTTATTTTGAAATAAACTCACCATTTTTTTTTTAATGGTTTAAGCATGGGACAAGAGGCAAAATGATGGTCCAGGGTTTACACTAAATGTTTTGATCTTAGCAACTGGAAACTATAATGGAAAGCTTCAGAGAAACTGGTTTCTTTGGAAATTTCATAGCATGCTTATATGGCTGAAGAAATTAAAATCTATACAGGTTGATTGATGGGGAGCTAAGGCTTAAAGGTCTAGGAGGAAAGCATATAGTAGATAGAGATCATGAATAACCTTACCTATGGAATTAACATAAGGTACTGAGCCAAGAATCAAGAAGCCATTGCACAAAAAAGGAGAAGTACTGTCAGGCAAGATTCCAAGAGGAGCTCGCTCCATCCTCTGAGTCTGGCTTAAGGCAGAAGAATTTGCTCGAAGCTGTCAGACATCCAGTAGGTAACAAATGGTACCAACAGGACTCACGCAGCCACTCAGCTCCAGTCATAGTCTGCAGCTATTCAGAGGTGTGCAGGATGACACGGTGCTGCCGAGCAAGGATCTCCTACCATGTAGATGAAAAGCCAGACTCTGCCTTTCATTATTTCTATGACCCTGGGAAAAAGACGTAACCTCCCTAAGCCTTGGATCTTTCATCTTCAAAAGAGTGGTCTGAGAGTTCAGTGAGGTGACGACTGTAACGTGCGCAGCAGAGAGCAGGTCAGGGAATTAGTATTAATAAAGGTGGTCTGTATTATCAGCAACTTAAAGACGCGTTGGATAAGAGTGGCATTTAATAGTCAGGGTACCAGGAGGCAGCAGAGAGCAGAGCACACCCAAATCTCCCTTGCTAGTATGAGAAAGAACAGCTGCTCTCCAGATGGAAGTCAGATGTTTGGAATTTTTCATGTTTTTCCCTTTGCGAAGTCTTCTGAGATGTCACCATAAAAGGCTAAACACCTCTGATATAAAAGTCAAGGTTTTTCTCATCTTAAATGAGTTTGGAACAAATTATATATATTTTCACCCTAAAGCAATAGGACTGCAATTATAATTTTTTAATAAATTTGTTCTTGAAATATACATTTTGTAACTACATTTCACCAGAAATATAAATACAGAGTAGCAGTTACCATGAAAAAATAGCCAGGATTGTGAAGTGACTGGAATTATTTTTCATTTCAAAGTCTCAATATGACATAGTTTATATTAGGCATATAGTTGCTGAAACGTTTTATAGAGTTAGAACTCAAACCCAAGTGCATTCATGCTTTAATATACAATTATATGAGCATATCAAAATGTATGAATGACTCTCTACTAAATTATGAAGTATGGCTATGCCTCAATGACTTGGGGACTTTCCATTTAATAGAAATTTGAATTTTCTCTATAATTATTTCTTCTATAATGAATCAACACTTACAACCATACTCAGAACTAATCTAAATGATATGTTTTTAAGAGCAAACTTCACCCATCAAAAGGAAAATATTGAGTTCACACCCAACATTCAGAGGTAACACTTCATTTTGCAGAGTAAGGCTGTATTTTGCCTAACCTATAGAAGAACTTGCAAGAAGCTTGCTGGGAAAACATTGGTGTTTTTCCTCACTAGGTCTGGCTTTTGTTTAACCTTCATCCACTCACTCATTCACCTTAAACAGGAGCCCAAAGTGGTCCCAGATGTGGAGACAACTGAAGTCAGAATACTAAGAAAATATTAGTAAGTAGTAAGTGCTTATTCATTTGGTACAGTTTAAAAATTTTTGTTTGTTACTTTATCTCAAATTATAGAATCTCTTTCTTTTTTAAAATTTATTTATATCTTTATAAATTACAGTTTATTTACTTTGTATCCCTGCTGTAGCCCCCTCCCTAAGCCCCTCCCAATCCTCCCCCCCCCCCTGCTTTCATCTCCTCCTGTACTGCTCCCCAAGTCTACCTATAGGGGAGGTCCTCCTCCCCTTCCCTCTGACCCTAGCCTATCAGGTCTCATCAGGACTAGCTGCATTATCTTCCTTTGTGGCCTGGTAAGGCTGCTCCCCACTGAGGGGACGGTGACCAAAGAGCCAGCCGCTGAGTTCATGTCAGAGACAGTCCCTGTTCCCATTACTAGGGAGCCCACTTGGACACTGAGCTGCCATGGCTAGCTCAAATTAATGTTAGATTACCTTAGCCAACATTTCAACGGCTACTCCAACATTTTGAGTGATCTGAGCAACTTCCTCCTGTGTCTAACAAACTTGCCTCAGCTCCACCTGTAGACTATCAGGTGCTACAATCAGTCTCCTTTGTGCCATCTGGAAATTTGTAGGTGGAGAACAGCACCAGAAGGTCCACTACCATTGTGGTTTGTGGATCTCCGTGAATTTCTTTGAAGCAGTGCACAAAGGTGAAAAGGTAAGCCTCTTTGTTTGTTACAACAATTTTTCCTGTGATCAAATACGGGCAGATGCAATTTAAGTGAGAAAAGGTTTACTTTTGGCTCTTAGATAAGAAGATACAACACATCATGGTGGGAAGTCACAGTTCTGGGACAGCTATGTCTGCAGTGGTATGAGCAGAAAGTGACAGAAACTCATATGTTAGTGGAACTGGAAGCCGACACGGGGGGCCAGAGGTGGGGTTGGGCTAGGATTCTCAGAGGGCTGACCCCACAGAGTGACACCACCAACCACGCATCCAATGTTAAAGGTGCCTGAAGCTTTGAAAACCTCATCTGAGGTATGATTCCAATGTTCAAACACATGAGTCTGTGGGGACACTTCCACAACACAAAGTTTTGGTATGTGTCTATTTTAGAGTAGAGACTACCTGAAAGAACTTAACCTGCTTAGTATTTACGCCAAATATAATGATTTAGCAGTCAGCATTTGCGATCTGCTGTAGATGCCTGTATTAGCACAAAGGAAGAATTGTTTCAGCGCTGGATTTTACTTAGATTGCTCCCCCAGATTGCTTCTGGCTACCAAGAAAACCTCTCACTTAAAAACAAAAACAAACAAACAACAACAACAAAAAAAAACGATGCACTTCCTTTAAATCTGCTGAGAAGACATCCTAAGTCTTCTTAAGAAGATGTAACCGATATTTTCTGCGCATGCCTTGAATGTACTACAGCGCTAGTGTTTGCCAATGACCACTTCATGAGAAAATACAGAAACAGAACTGTTGAGCCCAAGCAAATTATTCTCAGAAACTTGAACAAGTGTCATGGATTCTTTTTAAGGCCAACTCTGAAGGCCAAGAGAAATTGGCTTTTATCATCCAAGCAATGAGGCAGTACAGCTGTTTGCAAAGGGAGCCCAGAACTTGGAATTTGTTCTCCAAGGATTTAGATAGTGCCTTCCTCATTATGGCTGATCTTTGGCTTTAGAACTTATAGAACACATGTTCATAATACCTATTAATTGGCCACATTGTTTATTTATTATTCACCATGCAAGCAACTTGGGGGAAATATTTCAATATTTGTTTGAATGTTTTAAAGACCTCTTACAGATTCAAATATGAATATTCCAAATGTCTTACATTGGACCTTGTAGGAAACAATAGAATTCACATGATTTTTCATTTCTGGCTTGGGAAAAAAGCCAAGCTTTGAGATCTATCAGGAAGACTCAGTAATGCTGACCCTCCCGTGAGAAACACAGCCCAATGTGTTTCCTGAGCTCATTTAAAATTATTTGGCTAAGAGGATGCAGAACAACACGGTTCATGAGGTGAACTGAGCTGAGCCACATGAAGAAGACTATCTGGAAAGAAAAGTAAGTATGTTTCCTGTTTGTACCTACGATTCCATCAGGCCTACAGGAGCCTGCTCTCAATAAAATAGTCTATTTAGTATTTGCACTAAATGAATACATTTAACCTTCCTTAAAAACCATCTGCTATAACTGTCTCTGAAAATACATATGAGAATGTTTATTATTTTTTACCTGTTGAAATTTAAATATAATTGCATCATTTTTCCATCTTGCCCTACTTCCCCTAACCTCTCCCATGTCCCTTACCTAACTCTCTTTCAAGTTGTTGGCCTTTTGTTGGACAAATCTCTCTCTATATAAGTAGAAACATATATATATATATATATATATATACATTTTATATATGTGTACATAATATATTTATATGATTATAAATACAGTATATAATATTTATATGAATATAATAATATATATTTAGCATATATATATATATATATATATATATATATATACACACTACTTTATGGTGAGTCCATTTAGCATTGCTTATATTTGTATGATTTCAGGGCTGACCACTTGATATTGTCTTACCCATTAGGGGTTTATTTCTTGTAAACACAAATTTATTAGTTCTCCCCCTCTGAGTCATCTGTGGTTACTTACAGTTCTTTATTTGTGGAGCCCTATGAGAATTTCCTGTTCCACAATGTCACTTCTGATGGTGTTGTCATTGTTCATGTCTTATTTAAGAAGACATTTTTGTCATGCCATAGATGTAACTTTCTTGTCACTTCTAAGGGGCACAATCTTCGAGCAGAGTTCTTAGTCCTCAGACTCTTACAATCTTTCTGTCTCCTCTTCCTTGGTGTCCCTGGGGCTCAGATGCAGGAGTAGAGTTATAGATGTGTCCATTGAAGTTGGGTATCTCACAACTGGTTCATTTCTGCATTTTGACCAGTTGTTTTCTGTAACTATCCCCTGCCGCCACAAAAGAAGCTTCTTCAACGTTTGTGTGACAGTTTCCTCCTAGTTTGATACCTTCTATCCTGTGTGAAGCTACTTAGGGAAAGTGAACATCTCAAAGGAGCTTCCAGAACTCCCTGAAACTGACCAGATTCACTAGGCCCCTCCCTGTCAGAGTAGCAATAAAAGCTGAGAGCCCCTCTAAGACTAACAGAGCAGAGTTGTAAAGAAGACTCAGGCCAACACAGCTATCGTGAGAGAAGCAGAAAATAGCAGAGCTGCCTAGAAGAGGTTTTGACCAACTGAGGCTCCTGGAAAGGACACTCTTTAATCTGTTAAACTGCCTGCAGTCTATGCTGCCTGTTCCAGATTTATGAGCTGTCACAGTACTGGGGTGCTCATTGGTGATGCCTGTGTTCTGGAGTCTTATCTACTCCCATATGTAACTCTCACCTATATTCCTATAAGTAATCCCAATAAAACACATTGATTTACCAAGTTAAACCTTGGTGGTATTTACACTCTGGTGTGTTGTAGGATCCGTATCTCGGGTAAGTAGGCATCTGCATTACATCTCCCCAGGAAAAGTTTGTCACACAACAGAGGGTGAGGGTTATACTTATCTGTGGGCCTAAAGGCAAGTTTCAGAATGAATTAGGAATTATAATTAGGAATTAGTTAAGTAAGGTAGTAGGTTCTCATCTGAGATCCATGGCCTCACCAACCCCAGGTCATTGTATGTTTTCTTGTAGTGGCATGAGTTCCAGTCTGTTGCATGAGCATGGCATCTGATTAGCCACCTGATGGTTCCTGAAAAGATATAAGTGTCACTATTGTACTTTTAGAGACATCTTGTCTTTATGGTCACTTTTTGGAATCATAGGTCTCTCTCTTGGAGAGAACTGTTATTTCCTTTCTTTGCCATCTGCCATAGCAACTTCGGGCACTCTGAAAGCTAGACCCCAGGAAGGAGGCTTCCAGGGCAGACCCAGCTTGAACCTTCCTAGTCTATCTGAAGTTTCAACAATACTGACTTACTGTCAACATCTGGAAGGCAGTAAATGGCAACAGTAATCACCTGTATTGTTTTAGTATTGTTTTGGATTCTCCTCATCTAAACTCAAAAGTTATTTTATACCTTGTACTGGGGTTCCATTAGGTACTGTATGGTGCCTGTGGGGAGCATTGTCATTCCTTGTAGCATAATGTCAGCTAATATGTATGTTTATATATATTTATAAATGTTTGTTTATATGTATACAAACAGAGAGAGAACGAGAGGGAGCTTTAAATTAGAAGAAAGGAGAGTAGGAAACAAATCATTATTTTTTCTTTTTATTCCCTTTTCTTTAACACATGACAATTCCTTATCAAAGGAACACACAAAGAGGCTAATCCCCTCCGAGCAATGGTGGCATCTCTGCAGAAATCTCCTACCTACACCAAGTGTGACCAACCTGATTGAGATGAACTCAGTCAGAGGAGTGTCTGAATATTGGCTCATGTATCATCTGAGTAGTAAGGAGACAGTGACCTTTTGTGGCATCACCTGACCATTGCCATTCACTTACCATGTCTATTGGCAGAAATGAAATCAGTCTTTAGGAGTCCCCATGTTTGGGTTTATGAATGGGGTTATTTTTGTTTTTATTGTAGAAAACACATTGAAAAAGAAGCTAGGGATAATGAAAAGTGAAATGCTATTGAAATAACATGTTATTTTACTGTTATGTGTGCAGGTAAAGCAGACTGGACCAATTGGGACCAACAGATTTCTCTGAAACTGTCCTGGAAGCAAGCTCTGAGGAACAGTAACTGAAGCAGTCTGAGGCAGGTCAGTGTAGAATACTGGAATATCTTGTGTCAGGGTTTCAGCATCTTCCAGGATGAATTCTGTCAGGTCTGACACATTACCTATGTTTGGTTCTTTTGCTCTGAAAACATAGGATTTCTATTAAATATTATATAGTCCTAAAATTATAAATGCATGAGATATTCAGAATGCACAGATCAATTAAGGATGGTTCTCTGCTCTTTGTATGAGCAGAAGAAAGGCATCTGTCTTTCTTTAAGCCAGTCTGGAATGTATACCAAACTGCAATGCCACTTTTATGTATAGAGACCATGTTGGTCAGGAGAATGCTCCCTCAGGTGTCTGTCCCTGTCTACCACATCTTCGTTAAGGGAGAGTCCCTTGTTCTACACACTCTTCTAGATCTTTTAATAAGGATAATAGTAATCAGCCTAATAAGGTCACTGTGAAGTTGAGACTATGTCAGATATCCATGTGCATTCTGTTCACAGTAACCTGTCACATTACAGCAATTAGTTATGAATAACTGATTTATTTACTTGACTCAAAGGCAAAAAAGTCTGAGAAATGAGAATGGTAAAGTGAGCAAGGAGACTGTCTCTCCTGACTTCAACTATAATATGTTATGCTCACCAAGAGTCACATCTCTTTGTGCTCTTTTACATTTATTTTCTTCCTCCACTGACACATTCTAGATGAAAATAAATACTTTTGAAAATAACTAAAACAAAAATTTAGAAACTACAATAGTATTTGTGTATCTGTCACTGAAGTATCTGAAGGTACTTTATCATTGTTAAACCCCCAACTTTCTTTTGGAAAATTGTAATTTGTTCAAGGACAGGCTTTTGGCTTTCAGGTGTTTGATATTTGTGACATCCGAAGGAACTGATAAATGACAGAGAATTCCAAATGATGTTCCAGGATATAACTATAATCCACAAATACAAGAATAGTGATGGCTCCCATTAATGTAGTATCTCAACCAGGCATTGTTCTTTGAGTTTTAGAGTAAACATATTATTTTGTTATTTCCATAACCCAGAGTAATACATTTATTCTACAGCATAGGACAAGTTTGACACAGGCAAACTAAGTGATTGGCCAAGGATACTTGCTAGTAATTTCAAAGCGATGACTTAAAACACAGTTCCCAAAGCAAAAATTTTCCAGTGTTATTCAGTGTTCTATGTTCACAAATGCTTCTTCCTGAGTGATATGGGTGTTTACATTGATGAGGGGAAATCACTCTGCCTCCTATAAGGAAATAGGCCTATAGTCTTTACCATGGCTGGGCTCCATTCTTGTCATTTGTCACAGCTCTGTCCTAAATAGCTACAGAGAGATATCTGTTGTTACTACTGAAAAGACACTGATGCCTGAGGCTGGTGCAATTTTGTTACAAACTAAGACCCATTCTTCCATATCCATTGCATACATTACTCTCAGCATAGCTCCAATATGTGTATTCCCCTATTTCGTGATGGTCCTCATTGCTTTCCCAGGTTCTTTTCCAAACTAAGGGTAGATGTCCACGCAGCAGCTTTGCAGTTGTCATGGCTAATTATCTAGGAGAGTTTCCATTCAAGCAAACACCAAGATTGTAATCTTAAAACACAACACCAGAACCTTTGTTTGCTCTTTCCCTGGAGCCAATAAAAGGAGACGTGCTAACTATGTGGAGTGTCTACAGAAATAAATTAGGAGGAAAAGTGCTACCTGGTAAAATGTCAGTGGACTCTCTCTAGGGTAACTGCTTGGGGTTGCTGTAAAGGAATCTTTCACCATTGTAAAAGATGCTTATGGTGCACCTGCACAGGTGCTTTCTCAGCTGTGTTGAATGTGCGTGTGTGTGTGTGTGTGTGTGTGTGTGCGTGCGTGCGCGCGTGCGTGCGTGTGTGTGTTGAAGATGAAGGGAGAGCAAATAAATGACAGGACACACAAGACAATTACATCTTTCTTAATATAGATACATCTTTCAGGCCATGGGTGAGCCTACATAAAGGCTTATAAAGACAATTCCTAGAGCCTAAGAAAGATTTATTTAGACAATATTTTGTGTTGATGCTATTTTACCTGATTATAAAACTGACCTTAAAAACATATAAATACTGAACTCAGCCACTGGATTTTAGTGTTATTTAAAGTATCATTTATAGTAATAATTTATAAATGGTGTTATTTATAAAGTATTAGAAAATTGATGAAAACCTCCTCTTGAAGCTAAAAGATAAATTTCAAAAAGCAAATATTGCTATGTGTCATTTATTTTTATGACATTTACAAATTTGGGTGTAGAGGATTTAAGGCATGTTACAGTGGGAAATAAAATACATGAATTTTAGTTTCTTCCCCCTACCCCACACACCAACAAGTAGAAAGTATGGGACTCTTATCAATACAGTGCTACCTGCAAGCATGAGGAATTGTGTTCAGATCCCCAGCACTGACATAAAAAAGCCAGGTTCAGTGCCAGCAGCTGCAATCCCAGCACTGTGGAAACAGAGACAGATAGATCTCAGGGTGGGGGTGTCACTGGCCAGCCTGCCCAGCTCAACTGGTAAGCTTTGGGTTCACTGCATGAGACCCTGTCTCAGGAAAACATGGTGGAGAGCTGTTGAGGATATTTGGTGCCCATACACATGCGCACACACAGGAACACAACACAAAGGAGGATGGAAATTGTGACTGCTTAATACAAGAATCCAATAATTCATTATTTGGCAGAGATAAAGATTGTGCTTTGTTATGAACAGGAGACATCTGAGAGTGTGTTATAGAAACGTGCTGAATGAAGTGGCCTTTCACAAGGTAAAGTCCTTTTCTCTAGGTAACGGGCTATTTGGAAGAAAACAAGAACCTTTGCTTGTAAGTTCACAGAATACATTCAGTGTGACACACCAGCAAAAAACAACTGTGTAGCTTAAAGGAGAATAGTCATCTCAAATGCCGGTGTGCAAAGTCTAAAGGAAGAACCTTAAGAAGAAGGTGCAGCACAATTTGAAGGAGCAATTTCTAGTATGACTGATGGTGAGTTACTCATCATGGTTAGTATCTAGAGCATGCTTACAACATGTCTGAGGATGTAGTAGAAGAGAATTCCTGATGTATAACTGGGCTAGTCATTCTAATACCCTAAACCATATCAAAATTATGTTATTTCATTTCTATATACAAGAAAATATATGTGTGCATATGGTTCCATTCTCATAGGACAGTCGTATGTAAATATGACAATTTATATCTATATTACATATAATTAAAGAGAAATTGCTGGTTAAAAGACTGAAAGAAAACACATAACAAAATCCATATGTCATATTGATGTACTAAGATGGTGAATTTGTTTTTAAAAATGAAAGGACTATTTATATGAGACATGGAAAAATTTGTTTTGTATAATTTAGGAAAGTCCTTGATTTGAGTGAGACTGATTCACATTGAAAACTTCATTGCTACCCCATTTTTTTCTTTATGATTTATTCAAAGAGACCCCCAGGACGGATCATACAGGTCAGTGGTAAGGTGCTTGCCTAGCAGGCTCTAGGACCATGGGTGTGAGTCTCAAAAAAGAAAGAAAGGAAACCAAAGAAGCCATGGCGGGGCCAGTGTGGGAAGGGAAGGAGAGGAGAGAGGAAGGGAAAAAAGGACACTTCAAGCCGACACTGATTCTCCAAATCTGCCGTGAACTTCATCTCAAACTCAGCCTTCCAAAGGCCTCTCTGTTTAGTCCTTAAAAATATGTCTTTAGAACACAAAGACCATGACACTTGTAACCGTCAATTGTAACAATCAGAATTTTTAATGGATGTTTACAACTTGTTGAAAAACATGATTTCTAGCCTGTCTATAAAATGGAAGAAGAAAATGTTTGAAGAATAGTTCCTCTACACCTTTGCCTAGTGTCGATTAGCAGAAGAGTTTTCGTGCTTAGTGGTGACACTTTCATTTAGTCCAATCTCTTGTTTGAGCAGCAGTGGGAAAAAAAAAAAAGAAAAAAAAAGGCCAAGAATAAAACTAAGAAGCTTTCAGTGACAGAGCCAAATGAAGAACCTTATATTTCATTAATTACTACTACAATGATTGTCCTAATCATGGAAAAATGCTGCTAACTTCAAATCATTCGAATACACCAGATAAATAAACATTATGGTGCTTTCAACACCTCCTGGAAACTGAACTCTGTAGCAAAAGGAATCCTTTAATAACCCAGGTGTACCCTGTTATTTTTAAACAGCCAACATAACCTAATGCTAAATGAAATACCAAGAAATTGTGGGAAGGCTCTCTTCTGCAGGCTCAAGTTATAGCCACCAGCTTTAAGCTATCTTAGGTAAATTAGGTGTCCCTTCAGCTTATTAATGAGCCCATAATCTCTTACTCTGAAACTTCATCATTTCGACTTAGAATCTGTATGAGTGAATGGTTTGTGTTGTTCTGGAAAAAAGACACAAACAAACAAAAACAGAAAACAAACAGGCCTTACTTAGGGGAAAGACAGTTACAAAAACAGAATGCTAGAAAACAAAAGACTAGTAATTAGAAGAAACGAAGGGGCTGTGAACCTATTATGTTTTGTGAATTTCATATGCATGCTGAACCGTCCCTTTCTACAAAGTTCTTTTTTACTTTGCGATGTGGCAGTGATGTAGAAAACAATGTCATTTTCTGCCCCATTGAGTCTGACATTGTCCCAAAAAGAAAAATGAACC
>CM053767.1:26190171-26211067 GCA_028658305.1 Pachyuromys duprasi | reverse complement strand
AAGAAAGAAATTGAAGAATATATCAGAAAATGGAAAGACCTTCCATGCTCATGGATTGGTAGGATTAACCTAGTGAAAATGGTCATTCTGCCAAAAGCAATCTATAGATTCCATGCAATTTCTACCAAAATACCAACACAATTCTTTACAGACCTTGAAAGAAAAATTCTTAACTTCATATGGAGAAACAAAAAACCCAGAATTTCCAAAATGATCCTGTACAACAACAGATCATCTGGAGGTATCTCCATCCCTAACCTCAAGCTTTACTACAGAGCAATAATAATAAAAACAGTATGGTATTGGCATAGAAACAGAATAGTGGATCAATGAAACTGAATAGAAGACCAAGAAATAAACCCACACACCTATGGAAACTTGATTTTTGACCAAGAAGCCAAAAACTTTCAATGGAAAAAAGACAGCATCTTCAACAAATGGTGCTGGTCCAACTGGATTTTTATATGCAGAAAAATGAAAATAGATCCATATTTGTCACCCTGCACAAAACTAAAGTCCAAGTGGATCAAAGACCTCAACATAAAACCAGACACACTAAACCAATTAGAAGTAAAAGTGGGAAAGACCCTAGAACTCATTGGAACAGGAGACTACTTCCTGAACAGAACACCAACAGCACAGGCTCTAAGAGCAACAATAAATAGATGGGACCTCATGAAACTGAAAATCTTCTGTAAATTAAAAGATACTGTCGTCAAAATAAAACGACAGCCTACAGACTGGGAAAGTGTCTTTACCAATCCTACATCTGACAGAGGGCTAATATCCAGTATATAAAGAACTCAAGAAGTTAAAAAGTAACAAATCAAGTAATCCAACTAAAAGTTGGGTATGGAGCAAAAGAGAACTCTTTGTAGAGGATTGTAGAATGGCAGAAAAACACTTAAAGAAATGCTTAACGTCCTTAGCCATCAGAGAGATGCAAATCAAAATGACCCTGAGATTTCACCTTATGCCCACCAGAATAGCTAAAATCAAAAACTCATGTGACAACACATGCTGGAGAGGTTGTAGAGAAAGGGGAACCCTTATCCATTGCTGGTGGGAATGCAATCTTGTACAACCACTCTGGAAATCAATTTGGCACTTTCTTAGACAATTAAGAATAGTGATTCCTCAAGACCCAGCTATATCACTCTTAGGCATATATCCAAAAGATACTCGAAGTACACAACAAGGACATTCACTCAACCATGTTTGTAGCAGCTTTATTCGTAATAGCCAGAACCTGGAAACAACCCAGATGTCCCTCAGTGGAGGAATGGATACAGAAATTATGGTAGTTTTACACAATGGAATACTACTCAGCAATTAAAAAGGAGGAAATCATGAAATTCGCAGGCAAATGGTGAGACCTGGAAACGATCATCCTGAGTGAGGTATCCCAAAATCAGAAAGAAACACTTGGTATATAGTCACTTATATAGACCTATAGGATAGGAAGGACATGCTGAAATCTATACACCTAGGGAAGATAAGCAGGAAGGAGGACCCAGGATGAGATGATCAATCCTTGCTTAGATGGACAAACGGATGGACATTGAATGTAGGAGAAAACAAGCAACAGGACAGGAGCCTACCAAAGAGGGCCTCTGAAAGACTCTAACTAGCAATGTATCAAAGCAGGCGTTAAGACTCACTACCAAGCCTCTGGCAGAGTGCAGGGAATCATATGATGTAAGGGGGAGTTAGTAAGACTTGGCAAGGACAAGAGCTCCACAAAGACCAAGTAGATCAGGGCACAGGGGTCTTCTATGAGACTGTTTCTCCAACCAAGGACATTGTATGGATATAAACTATAACCTAACCCCTGCTCGGATGTGGCCAATGGTAGCTCAGTATCCAACTGGGTACCCTATTAAGCGGAACAGGGACTATTTCGGTCATGAACTCAATGGCTGCCTTTTTGACCATCCCCCCCACCTCTGAGGGAGGAACAGCCTAACTAGATCCCAGAAGAGGACATTGCAGCCAGCCCTGAAGAGACCTGATAAGCTAGGGTCAGATGGAAGGGGGGAGGTCCTCTCCTATCAGTGGACTTGGAGGTAGGCAGGGAGAAGATGAGGGGAGAGTGGGAGGGAATGAGGGAGGGGGCTACAGCTAGGATACAAAGTATATAACCTGTGATTAATATAAAAATAAAGAAATTAGTTTAAAAAAATAATAAACTAGTGGTACACATATTGTGGAAGTAATCAACAGAACTCTAATCAGACTTAAAACATTCTTAACAAGCGGAAAACTGAGTGTGGTCCTGGAAACAGCTAGCTGCTTAATGCTAGTGAAGTTGTTATTTGAGGAATATGTGCAAACACTAATTTAGTGAACCAGAATAAACCCTAACAGCAATCTGAAACATGTGTCCTGATAGTCACAGATCAATGTAGTCTTCAGCCATCAAAAAGGGAAAGCCCTCTTTGCAGCAGAGAACACTGTAGGAAATCACAACCAATTGAAAATGCAGAGCTGTGGAATCCAGTCCCAATACATTTCACATCAAAACACTCCAACAACTAAAATTCAGGGAATATTGTAGAAGAAGGAGCCAAAACAGTGCGAGAGCCAGAGGATCAGGGACTTTGTTTTGAAATTGTCCCTTAGTAACATCAGAAGCTCCAAACATAAAGTCTCACCTTCATGACTTGGACAGGAGCTCCACAAGGACCAAATATATCAGGGCACAGGGGTCTTTTATGAGACTGTTACTCCAACCAAGGACCATGTATGGATATAACCTAGAATCCCTACTCGCATATAGCCCATGGTAGCTCAGTATCCAACTGGGTACCCTAGTAAGGGGAAAAGGGACTATTTCTGTCATGAACTCAATGGCTGGCTCTTTGACCCTACCTTCCCCCCGACCCCTGAGGGAGCAGCAGCCTTGCAAGACCCCAGAAGAGGACATTGCAGCCAGCCCTGAAGAGACCTGATAAGCTATGGTCAGATGGAAGGGGAGGAGGTCCTCCCCTACCAGTGGACTTGGAAAGGGGCAGGGAAGAGATGAGGGAGGGATGGTGGGATTGGGAGGGAGTGAAGGAGGGTGCTATAGCTGGGCTACAGCAAAGTAAATAACCTGTAATTAATATAAAAAATAAAAAGTATTAAAAAAATGTAAGCCGGTCAGGGATTGAATCAATGAGCATGGCAAAGCAGACCCAGAAACGCATACTAGACCTTATTCCTAACATAATTACAGGCAGCCAAGGAAAGCTGGGAGTGGGAAAGGTCTTCTCCATAGAGAACAGCAACTGGTTGTCCATTACAACACAGTCAGCTGTGAAACTCATACATGTAAGATTATACCTACTGAGCAGGTCTATTTGGGAATATGTGGGTGCACATGTATATAATACATATATATAAAATATATATACATATGTACACACATATATGAAATAACTAAAAACAGAGTATATTTAACGCTGTTACTGATTTCAAGTTCATTTAATTTTTCAAAAATGCTTGCTGATGGCTTTTTGTGTTAATTTTCAGTTTCAAAATATTTTTAAATGTTGGAAAAAATTTTATATCTTGACTACCAGATTTTCTGGTGGATCCTTAAGCAAATGTCACACCTGCTTCAGCCTTTCTTCAGCCCTGACCTTCCATGTAGCTCTGCTTGTTGGATCTATACACCCTTTAAATATGAGTTTACACACACACACAAACACTGAAGTAAGTAGGTGACATATTAGAAAAGGAGAAAACTCCAGTGGCAATGAGAGAGAATAATAAATAGAACCAGGAATGGGTGTCATCAAAACAGATTATATACCATGTAGAAACTATAAACCAATATATCCCATTCCAGTAGATGAGCTTATGAATAAAAAAATGTTACAGGATTTTATAAAATATAACTCAAATGATATCTTCTTTTCATGTTCTGAAACAATATATTTACCAGTATAATTAGGATTCATTTTGACAGATTGTCTTTTAGCTATGAGAGTCCAAATGAATACATTCATGTTTATTTTCCCATGATGCTAGCCCTCCAGCAGTTTCTTACTGAAGTAAAATAAACTTAAAATTGCTTTCCATATGGCAGACTGTTACTTACCCTGGGATTGGGAAGCTAGAATGGGCACCTTGCACACTCCTCACAGCCCTTACTCCAGTCCAGCCTCACAAGCATTTTCTTCCTGTATGCAGAATAATGCTCCATTAGAGCAGGGATTACTTCTATCATCTTAGTACTAATTATCTATTTACATATGTCTTGCTTTCCTTCCTCACCACACAATAATCTCTATGAGACAGGAGTTTACCTTGCGTAAACATTCTTGGTTCTTAAAATGTTTCTGTGTACGTAGTTGGAGCTCGGTACATTGTTGATTAAATTAATGAAAAATTGACAGCTGTGATCATCAGTATAATGGAAATAAAGTTTAAGGTTATAGTCAGCCTACACTCTTACTCCCAGGGGAGCGGAAATGTGAAATTCAAAAATTCTAATCCAGAAGCAGATGATGTTTGCTGAAATGGACTTTGATTAATTTCCACCAGCTATAGCTGGTCAACATCAAAGCTTCTAGTGAATTATGTAAACATCGTGAAACTTTGTGTCAGCATCAGCACTGTTCTCTCCTCAAAAGCAGTGGAAGAAAAAATGGGCACTCTTCCATTTTTCCCTTCTCTTGCCCTTTTGATCAATCAAATGTATTTAAAAAAAAACATGTAACATCATAGTGATGATAAATTGTCAAAGGAACTGTAAACATTTTACAAATAGTAGTTACAGTAATGTTCAATGTATCATCCACCTCTGTGTCTCTTCATAAACAAAGAGTTACAAATATGAAATATACTTCTCCCGTATCTTTATAAACTAGACACAGATTTTCATCCAGAATGCTGCTTTACAATAGTAGGAAAAATAGTAGTTACAAAAAGTTCTATTTTAAATTTTATTTATTATTTATTTATTCACTTTACATTCTAATCATAGCCCACTCCCTCCTTACCTGCTGTTCCCATCCTCCCTCCTTCTTCTCCTTATCCACCATCCTCTACTCCCCGGATAAAGGGAGCCCCTCCACCAACTCACGCCAGCACGTAGTGCATATTATTCCCCTGTGGCCTGGTGAGACAGACTTGCTAGAGGGAAGTGATCAAAAAGCAGGCAACAGAATCCATGTCAGAGATGGCCTCCAATCCCCTTCCCAGGGAACCCACATGATGGCCAATCCACCCATCAGCTATATATGGGTATAGGGCCTAGGCTGAGTCCATACATGATCCTTGATTTATACATCAGTCTCCATGAGGTGCCCTTGGTCCAGGTTAGTTGACTCTATAGGTCTTCTTGTGGAGCACCTATCCCCCCATGTCCTTCTATCTTTCTACCCACTCTTCCACAAGACTCCCTGAACATTGGGTAAAGCACAGGGAGTCTTGCAGAAAATTTCTTAAGGACAACTGCATCATTATGCCATTAAATCCAAGCAAGTGATATGTTATTTGAAATTAGGGAGTTGAAAACTAGAAGAGCATCATTTGAGCTATGTAAACTAAGAGGAGTGAAATAAAAACACTTTAATGACAGATAAGTTTGCATGTATGTGAGAGTATGACACAGACAATTTTTAAAAACAAACTTATAAAAATACAGCTAGTATCAAGACACTAAAATACCACAACAACTTGATCCTAAAGGACTCACTGTATTATTTTACATATAGTTACAAAAATCTTAACAGAAGCTAAAGCACCAGAGACCATTTGATTTCACAGATTAAGTATACAGGCTGCTCCTATAAGTATGATTATAGATAAGAATCCTAAAGTTTCATTAACTGTAGAGGAATCTGTATGTTTACAAGTGCTCCATCCTCTGGCCTATGTACAATGCAACAATTAATGTGCATTATTCTGATTTTTTTTGCATTATTTTGATTTATTATAAAATGCTCTCTTTACCATTTTATTCTATAGACTGGTATGACATAATAATATAGCCATCATTTAGAATCTATACCCAGTGGAGTCGCTGGTCTTGTGGATAAGAAACTGGCTTAAATGTAATTAAGTTTTCTGATTAAGTAATTGATTTTCTAGTCCCTCACAGATTAGGTCAGTAGATGGAATATTGAACTACACGTAATGTTTCCTCACATGAGTGAGTTCTTCTTTCTTCATGTCCTGAAAAGCCTACTGGTTACGTCTATGAAGTGTTTCTTCTACCCAGCACCTTCCTGATTCTGCTACTGAGTCAGTAAGAATTTTTCTTGCCGTTGCTGCTGAACTGTAAAGTTTCAAAGTTTTTAACTAAGTGAAAATTTCAAAATATATTTTCAAACCTTTCCCCTTAGCTTTCAATGTCCAATAACTACTATGGTTTTCTTTTTCTTTTTACAAGAATGACCGAGCACATGTGGACTGACCAAGAAGCAGTCTGTCTTGTCAACAGTAAGAAAACTGTGATTGAATAAGTGAGGTTGATCACACTTGAGAAGACCCCTTTGTCCCGACAAAGAACTCAGGATACCTCCACTACCCACAGGGCGTGGTGGTGGCTGCTTCTCATGTCTCTTCCCCACTACTCATTTTGCTCTTCACTATTTTTCTTTCCTTAATATTTTCTCTGCAAGAGTTGTCCTATCAAGACACCTTCTGTTTGCTAGGTTACCTTTAAACTCACATCTCAGACCATCCAAGGAATAAGGGACGGTTTCTATCAGCAACACCACTCCCATGGAATTTAAGGTGGTGCACTTATTGTGAAAATCAATCATTACGTTCACTGTGTGTAAAGTTTGTAAAATGCCAAAGTTCTAAGTTACCTCAAACTAAATATAGTTTCAGTCATTAGAAAAGAGTGTGTCAGTTGATTAAATTTAACCGAAAATTGTACGTGCTTTAAAATGTTGCAAACACTAAAATAATGGCTTTTCTTTAGCACAAACTTCCTGTTCTCCCTGTTTTAATAGTTTCTACCACTAGGGAAGGAGAGAGAGATTATTACTTGTTTTTTGTTACATGGCTTCTATGAATGAAACTCAGGTCCTTGTGTTTGCACAAAAATAATTTTTACTATGTCAACTATCTCTTCAACTTCTAATAAATATACATGTATATTATATAGAGAGATACACTACTATTCTAGTTCAGAGTTACCACTTTGATTAAATAATTTTTTTGAAATGTTTCTGTGTTTAACATGAGACATGAGGTCTATCTTCTTGTAAACATTTTTTCAGTTGTTGAAATTTCTTTAGTTGAAACAAAACTATACTGATTAGTGGAAGACCAAGTAATATTTTAATACATTCACATATTAAACACGTATTAATTAAACTGTCTCAAGTATTTGTCATTTATTTATGGTGGAAACCTTCAAACTCCTATTGCACAGCTCTTTAAGCGCACAGTACATTTTTGTTACTTTCAGTTATGCTAATATGCAGTGGCTGAACAGAGCTTTTTGCTACCACTTAATTGGAATTCAGAACACATTAATGAGCCTTCCCACAGACTCCTTCTGCTGTTGCCAGCTTCTGGTATCCATTATTTTGGTGTGGAATATATTTTTAACTCACATATGGAATGGATCCTTAATTTAAAAGTCATACATATTGGTACATAATATTCAAAGCCATAGAAGCTCTAATACTTTACAATTTGTTTTTTGAATGAATGTTAATCAGCATAGTTTTACCCAGGATGTATGCAAATCTACATTACCAAACATTTGTGGGCAAATGCTGATAATTGTAAATAGAAACATAATTAACGCCATCTCCTACTAAAGTAAATTCTGAAAGAAGAATTATAGAGTCTGTTAACAGAATTCATTTATCATTTTCCTTAGCAAGCTAATGAAATAATGTTCATATTTAATAATATTATTCCCACTGTACAGAAATCATCCCAGGAAACCTACAAGTGCTAGGTAAAGCTAACATGTTTTTACTGCATATGTCACATGAGCCACAAACATAATTTAAAGTTTAGCCACACTAAAAAATACAAATGAACAGGTAAGCATAATTTAATGTGTTTTAACATAATACATAAGTATTATCACTTTAGTGCATAATCATCACAAAAATAATCAAAAGGGCATATTGCACCATTTTATTAATATCAAGTTTTAGAAATTAAGTATGGGTTCAATGCTTGTAAAGTCTCTTAATCCAGACTATCCATATTTTGAGTCCTTACAATATGTTATTGCAATTATTATAATTAAAGCCTGCATGAAAAATTCAAACAATAAGTGAGAAGAAAGATGAATAAACTATGATACTAGTAATGGGGAAAATATGCAATAAAAATCTAGAAAAAAAATCCTTGCAAAATAAGGATGAACAGTCTTAATTTATAAGTATGCCTAGTATGCAGAGAATATCAATTACTAAAATAATGTATTATTTAAGACCTAGTATGGGTAAAGTTTGATATTTCACAGGCAGAGAAAGATAACCAAGAGCAATTAAAAAGAAGTCTGGTCCTAGTCATAGTGACTGAAAGTTAAAATCTAAAACTCAGCCAGTGGGAGAAAATAAGATTACCTATGAAGAAAAAACACTCAGAATGGTGGATGGCATTTCACCAGCAACAACAGAAGCCAGAAACCATTTAAATACTAGCTAAATATACTCAGAAAGCATTTTTTTTTTCAAGACCACGAGTGAAATAAAATCATGTCACATAAAATAAATATGAGGGGGTTTCCATCAGCAAATTTTTTTCTAACACACTTTAGAAGGAAAGAAGTTTACACATTGGTGAAAGACAACTGTCCATGGAGAAATGGGAACAGAGAAACAGAGTCAAGTAGAAGAGAGAAACAAATGCTGCCTACGCAAAACATTAATGACAAACACGCTCTGTGTTCATGAGAATATGTAACTAAAACAAGGGGTAATAGTGAAATATAAACCAGAAAAATAATTCTCATTTAGAAAGATGGTAGCAGGCATATAGAGATGGGAAATGGTCCTCATGAGATACTAACTGTATATTTATATCTGCATTTCATCCAGACCTGATTTCACATTTCTAAGTTCAGTTCACAGATAGAGCCTAAAAGTGGAGATAGTCCAGATGAGGGTACATTTGGTTTCAAATAAAGGTTTCTATATCAATTTTTATAAAGTAGCCCAAAATTTCTTAGACATATGTTTGAAGTCAACACTGATTCTATTTATTAATGATCCATTAAATACTCCCTCTTCTGTTCTTGAAGTCTCATGAGCACTCACTCACTGAAGATGTTTTCTTCTAACAAGGCACAATATCTTTCAAATTATCTTTTTCTGTTTTCTAGCTGGAACTTCTGCACAATGTCCTTTCTGTATCTATTCTTAATTTATTTGAAACAAGTTTCTGATAAATCATAGACAAACCTCGCCCTCACGTTTTTAATTCAGTTACTTCCAGGACTTCAACTCTTCTTACCTTTTAATAAAATACAATCCGAAATTGTAAAGAAAATTCTTTGAGACAAAGAAATGCTATTTTTTTGTTTTGTTTTGTTTTCCAAAATTCTTGCAAGTCATGTTTGACATCTATGTAGCAGTCTGATTCCTGATAGTACACTTACCTTTGGTGGCTGCTGGGGTTTTTTTTTTTGTTCCCCTTCTACAAATCTAAAAGCATATGCTTTTCTGATACTCTGCTTTATAGTTTATAACTTATTGGTTCGTATTCATTCACTAAATTTTACTTTCTCCAATCCCTTATCTTTAATATCTTGTTTGCTTTATAATAAAAAAAATAAGAACCAGAACTCAGATGAAGCCTAAGCCATTGATACATACTTTTAATTTTTTTTTTTTTTTACTAGAAGCTTCATCCCTCCAGTCATGGTATTATAAGGTATTCTGCAAGCTACCAGAGGAGAAAGAGAATCATTAATATGTCCCAGCTACAAACTCTGTGACTTAAAACAGTGACTGGCAAGAAGATATACTGGCACAAAAGTGACACAAATATTATGGGAATAACAAACTATGTTCTGACTGCATGAGATTGAACCTATACTTTTTACATTGCTGAAGCAATATAGGAGAAAACTCACTACTATTATTCAGATAAAGGAGCATAGCAATAAAATGACTCCTAATGACACGGTAGCTGTACCTGGGGATCAGAACACCATTCAGCTTTCATTAGATAAGCTTCTTGCATGAGATGGGAACTAACACAAAGATCCATACATAGACCATGTACAGACTGAGAGAATGAGAGAGTTTAGAGCGCTCAGTCCTGAATGGGATATCTTTACTAAAGTCATCCCCTGAAGGTTCAGGAATCTATGCAGAAGAGGAGACACAGAGGTTACAGGAGTCAGAGGTGATGGATGATTCCAAACCGTGTCTTTCTGGCACAGACTGATGTGCATATTAACTCACAGAGACTGCAGCACACACAAAGTTGCATAGTTCAAGCCAGCTGGGATCCTCACACTGAGAAGGGAAACTGGAGGTTGGCTCTTACCCTTTACTGTAAAGGTGTCTGCAATTAATACCTGCTGGCAAAGAGATAAAAATCCGTTTTCTCCAATGCAGTCTCATTTAGTGTGCTTGCTATAGTTCAAGGCAGGCCCCAATCTCAGGAGTAGTTGGTCAACACACACACACACACACACACACAAACTCAGGGGTAGTGTTTTTTGTAAACATACTATCTCATTTTGCTTTGTTTGGGAATTTATTGTTTTATTGTCTTTTGCTTGTTTTTATTTTAATTTTTTTATTTCAATTTTCTGTGTGTTTCTTGTGTTTTTCTTTGTTTTTTTTGTTTTAGACACACACAGAGAGAACATAAAGTAAATGAACATTGGGTAAGGAAGGTCTGGAAGGAATTAGGAAAGGCAGAAGATTCTCAAAATATATTACACGAAAAATATCTCTTCAATAAAAATACATGAATTAAGTCAGAAGGCATCTCAAAAGCCTTTCGATTGTTCAACAACTTTACATGCTTATAAAATGACTTTTAAGTCACTTCATCTCCACACTTCATATCTTCCTTTTCCCTCTCCATACTGAACTGTCCTCCTCAACAAGTCCCTTCACATTTTCATGCCTTGATTTTTTTTTATATATAGCCCACTCAGATACTCTGGTGTAACAACTGATATACAGTGATGAATCTTCAATTATTTGCTTTCTTTGATAAAATAAATTCTGTTACTGAAGACAGACATTGCTCCTCATGTCAATGATTTCTTTGAGTGCTTCATTTCTTTCAGCATCAGAGCATGGTTTGGACTGCACTCAGTATTTGAATGTTTCATCTACCTTAGAATCAGGAATCCTTTGAGAGAATATGCCTAGTCTTCATTTTCTACTTCCAGAGTGGTTAAATCCATAGAAGAGTTATTATAATGAATCCTAAGTATGCATAACCACTGAGGTCATGAGTCCTTCGGCACAGTGCCAGCACATGAAAGAATCTTATGAAATATTTAATCAGTTACAAAGCAAAAGCAATATTTTTATATTTAATACTTTTAGGTGATACAAATTTAATATTTGAAGAATTTTTCCTCATCATAAACACTGCACACTTTATAAAATCATATTCCTGGCCATCTGGATTTTCTCCTGTGGCATTTAATAACTTTGAACTTATAAACATGTGATTAACTGAAATATATTCCTTTACAATAGAATATTTTCCATGATATAAATGCCTTTCTAGATTTCTATTATTAAATACAAAACAAAACATAATAAAATTTTTATAGACATTAGCAAAATTCTTAGAACTGAAGCCCACTTTTTTCCTGTCCCATGAAAACGATATGCACGTGGATCCTTGCTGTGAGGTGAGTAATATTTAGTTCTTACCATTCTTCAAATACATGCAAAAAGTGACCCAAAAACTCCCATTATTTGGGAGTTAGGCCCCAGCTTTTAAAAACAGAGCTAGATTCAGATATTGTCTATGCTGATGAATTTTACTATTGTTCATATTTAAAATGACAACTTAGTACTGGAAATAAAAAAAACATAACATTTAGAAGTTGCAATCATAATATCCTTTAGTGGCATTTTTACTTCAAATTTCTGACAATACAAAGGCCAAGCCTGGCAACAGTCTTTGCTGCTGTGATTTAATGTGTTTTCTTCTGTTACTGTTCAAATAGTGAACACTTTGCAAGATGATAGAATTCCTCAGGACAAGGATGCTTTGCCACAATGTGTAATTACAACATACTTTTGAGAACCCTAATATTCCTTTGGTTTACCAAGACCCTTGCTTGAGCTAGAATTAAATTCATTTGAGAAGCCCTAGAAAGAGAGGGGTACAGAACAAGGAGAAGAAACTGGTGGGAAATAGAATCCATGTCTGTAGTTCAACTGTGGCTTTGAAACCAGCAAATGTCACTTAGAGTCAGTGAAAATGAAATCATGTGGTAGTGACCTGAGAGGCCAGCGCCTTGGGCATTGTGGGGAGTGTTAGCACACTTTGACACTACATACCCTATAGTGCGAAAAAAGAAATCCTAGAAATGGAAGCCAGAAAATTTGCATAGAGCATGAAAAGTCCATTGTCTTTGTGAGAGTTTCTTGCTTCGCTCTGACGCCACACTCCCTCCGTTGGTCTGGCAACTGCCTACATGCTCTCCATTGTGATCTTCTTGGAGAGGGAATCACTCCTGCAAAGGCTTTATTTTTTTTTCAGCTTGCGGATGCTGGTGAATGGGGACTTTACCAACTTGACCAGACCAGCTGGTTATGTCTCTCTAAGGAACCAGAGACTGTTCCTTAGAGAAAGTTTGCTGTGACACTGAGCCTGGTTAGCTCATCAAGTCAGGCAAGTGCAACATGAAACAGATATGACTGTAAAACAGGGCAAAAGTCAAAGCCAGTGGGTCAAGTGTGAGGTGTGCTGTGCTGTTCATCTACTTGTGGACCGGCAGGAACTTACTGATCATTTCGAACAGACTAATCAGGTCATCAATAAAACACACTTCTTTGACCTGGTGGGAATGGAGTAATCAGTACCTTTAAATGTAAAGGCTGAACATTTGGAAACAGCATATTATGGCTTTCATTGCCTAAAAGACTGACCTGAGTGTACAATAGTACTGTTAGAATAAAAAAACAGGATTCCCGCTAAGTCTATGGCTGTCACAGTGATGGAGGCATGTAAGGAGGAGCCTCACCTTTCAGAATACCACATCTAAATACATGGAAGCCTGTCAAGGAGGCCCATGTGAATTGTGCTCTATATTTCAAGTGTATGGAATGGTCTGCCAGGAGTAAAGCCCAATTGTAATATGAGTGAATAAAAGCACTTTGGTGCTCACAAAGAGCTTGAGAGCACCAGTTCGACCTTGACATCATTAAATTGTTTGGTTTACCCTTAAACACATTCCTATTCCTACATTCCAACTAAATATAGGAAGTCAAGCAGAATTGAACACTTTCACCAAGAAGTAACTTCCCTTAATCAAAATGCTTCTGTTAAAAAGGCAATGTAAATGCAAAATGCAATTCAAATTCTTTTATAATTTATTTATTTTTTTACTATAAATTGGAAGTCAAGGAATTGGAAAAGCCTTAATTTTAAAATCATGAAATACACAAGAAAAGGTGTTAAAGTGTCTACTACAGGGTAGGTAGCCTGATGGAAAGGGCTTCCAAGTTTTTGGTGTTCTTCATGGGTATATGCTGGAAACTTTCTCACTCTGTGAACATTCACCAAATCACACATTGTTCTTGTGCTATTCTGTCCAGACAGCAATTAAGTAACCATAAAATTCTCTTCCCCTCATGTAATACCAATAAAAATTTCCCCCTCTGAATGTGATCACCATACTTTCAATACCTTCCTCTTCTTTTTCTGGAAACTAAAACATTGAACCAAAATTTAGCATAACTACAAGGTCAGCAACATGAATTACTGTGGATACAATATATTTTTAAAAGGAGCAAACCCATGTTGGAAAAGGGCCAATTCATGAGGAGAAAAGAAATGGCAACTTGTGGATGCAAAAGTTAGCGACCCTTTTTCTAAGAACTTAGTAAGATTCAGGCTCAGCAAGCCTGACATCTTACGCACCCTTATTTTCAAGAACTCAGCAAGCCTGACATCTCATTGATGATGTGCAGATGAGACAGAAGATGAACAGACGCATTCTTCTTGCAATACAAGGTCAATGCTGTGTACAACAGCTGCTTTGAAATGACAATGTTGAAGGCATTTAACACAGATAAAGTAACCTATCTGCCTATCATGATCTACTTACTTATACTCATCCACTTTTTTTTCTGTATAATTCACAAATTCTACAAAGCAAATGCAAAATGCTCCCTGTGGGTAAAAAAAAGAATAAGACTTTAGAAAAAAAATCTGACTTATTATTAGTCCATAGAAAGAATCTAGTCATTTAAAAAATGAAAATATACACAAATTCAATTAAAATAACCATATAATTCCTTGCAAGGGCTCCACTGAACGTGAAGTTTCCTTTTTGCCCTGAAACTACTCTAGAAAGTAGTTTCAGCTACTTTCTAGAGTCTAGAAAGTTAGAAGCTAGAATCTTCCCTGTCACCATCCCTTAGCCATCCTGACCCTATTAGGCACATTTTGCTTTGGTAATGCAATTCTTCAAGATGCCCTGTATATATGATCATGTGGAATTTTTCACTGAGATGCCATTTCAGTGATGTTTGCTTGGCTGTTCTAAAATTATAAAACTGCAGATGATGCGGTGATATATTACCCTCTTTTCATTACTTTCCCCTTCAACAGTTCTTTCTTAACATACATGTGCTAAAAGGTAACATGTATTTTTCATCTAAATAAGAACTTCAGCATGAAGTACGTGGATTTACAAAGACACCTATATCCACACAGTCTCTACTCTTTTACTGTGTCTTTCTGGATGAAATGTTGAGAAACATCTTTTATTTTTTAAATAAAAATCTATCTTTTGAATCTTAATTGGTATCTCCTTTATCATATGTAGTTAGGAATTTTGGTTTACTTTGTTCATTCTTTCATTGCTTCCTGGTGGCTCCTGCATATTCATCAAATGAGTTTCTACAAGAAACACCATGGAGAATAAATGGCTTTTAAAAATACATTAAATATATCATAAGAAGACTTGAAAATGAAGTAAGTGAGAAATGGAAACATTACATTGAAAAATAAAACACAGACAACTAAACTGAATCATTCCTGAAGCCTCAGGTAGATGTGAAGAGATATTTTTAAATAAGCAGAATAGAATAATTTTTATAAAGATGCCCGTTTTCCCACAGCAAAGTAGAGCGGCACAACCCTCGCTCAAAGTACTAAGGTACTGTGTTGTAATTGGTGTGATATGATTTCAATACGCATAAAATGAGATTATATAAAAATGTTGTATGAAGGATAATCAGTGATCACTTGTTGTGTCGTCATGTTAGGCCACAAATCATTTGTTATTTATATTTGCATTACTTGAATTGTATTAGCATGCATAGTAAATGGTTTTATTATGGAATTTTCATGCACGCTTTTTCTTCCTGATTGTCATCAACAGCTCACACCCCTGCTCTGGTCTCTTTCATCCTCTCAACATTCCCCTCCAAAACATTAGTTTCTGAAAGTGTGAAATGAAATCCTATATCCACTGACTTTAATTTTAATTTTATTTACAGATTGGTAATGAGTTTAAACTTTTCTCTGTGATTTTTGTACTTTGAAGCATTGCCTTTCACAGATAACTGTTTTCTAACAGAGTAAGGTTTTTCTAATGTTGGACAAATTTTTATTCCATCTGGAACTTATCTTTGTCATTAAGTACAAATACAATATAAAAATGGCTTCTCTTCAACAGTTTTGAGAACCTCTGACATAATTTATCAGTTCACATAATGGCACGTGCACTTCCTTTATGTACATGCTTTATAGATATGTAATTGAAGATACTTCTGCATCTATCTACATCTGTATTCGTCTCTACATAGACCTGTCTTATTTCTACCCTGATTCTTCTCTTAAGTTCCATTAAGAAGTTTTCATTTCTTTGTTTACACATCTCCTTTTAGTGCATCAGTATTATAGTTGCACATGTGGTTTCATAGAATTTTTAATAGTTGGGCTTTGCTTGGTCTACATTTTTAAACGGCTTTGACTACTCAACTGTGTTATTTAAGATATAAGGCATTTTTATTGTTACATAAAATAGTCCATTGGTATTTTGATCTGATATTATTATAAATCTGAAAAACAGTGGAGTAGTTGATGTGGGTGCACGTGGGTGTGTGTGTGTATGAGAAAGAGAGAGTCACAGAGATAGACAGGCTCAGAGAGACAGAGAGAAGAGACTTCAGGTAGAGCATCATGTGTGCTAGGTAAGAACTCTGCTGTTAACTTACAAGCTCAGCCTTAGTGATTTGTATTTTAGGATAGGTATTTATTACAGGAAAGGGTTTTCCACTAACTGAACCTGCTTTTCCATCAGCCTCCTGAGCACTAGCACTGCAGAGCTACCATACTCAGCTAGTAGTTGACCCTTTCTCAAAGCCATCTTTCCATCTGTAGACTTGTTAAGGGTTGTGCATATTCGAAGCTCTCTTTTAGAGTTCTCAGGAAGACATCTTGGCCTCAGTGATAGATTCCACATATTAATTAAGTTAGAAGTAAATTATTAAATTTATTGATAGGTTTTTAGTTTATTTATAAACTTAGGACCAGAGAATGAACCGTTTGGCTAAAGCACTTGCAGCCAAGCCTGGCAATATCAATTTGATCCTCAGGTTCCACAATGTAGAAGAGAACCTACACTAGCAAACTGTCCTCTGGCCCACACCTGTACTGTGGCACACAAGTACATGCATGCGCGCACACACACATTAATGCAATATACATTAAAACAAATATGAACTTGCTACCTGGTTTTTCTTAATAGCGTCTTTTGTTATGCTTCTGGATCTTGATGTTAGGCCAGGAATTACTTTATAACCAAGTTACAACGCCAGCTATCTTTTCACTTTTCTTTATTTAAAAATTTCACGCAATATATTTTGATCTTATGTTTTTCCTTTCTTGAAATTCCTACTCCTCTCAGATCCTCCCTTCTTCTCTACCCACCCAAATTCATGTTTTTATTCTCTCTTTCTCTTGTGGGATGGGGATGAGGGTGGACAGCAAGAAAAAGAACAACAGTGAATACAACAACAACAACCAAAAAATAAAACCAAAATATTTAATAAAAATCACCCCCAAACAAAACTAAGTACCTAACAACAGGCAGTCCACTTTGTATAGGACAACGACTCCTGGACTTGTGACTAACCCAGGACTGTAGTTTTGTTCAGTAACACTCCATTAGAGAAAATGATTTTCTCTTTTCTAGCAGATAACAGTTGAAAATAACGTTGTGGTAGAGATGGTACTTTGTGTCTAGTTCCTTTCTCAGTGCTATGCATCTGGTGTAAAACCCGAGCAGCTCTTGTGCCTACTGTCAAAGTTTTTGTGATTTCATGTATGTATGAGTCCTGATTTGTCTAGAAGATGTTGTTTTCTTAAAGTCATCTATCACCCATGGGTGTTATAATCTTTTGGCTTCCAATTCTGGGTAGATTCCTTATCTTTGAGGGAAGGTGATTGATAAAGGAATCTCATTTAGAGCTGAGTGCTTAAAAGTCTGTGCACACCATCCAGTTGTGTATTACTAAATTTCCGTATGCCAAATAAGCAGCTTTCTGATGAGGGTTTAGTGAGGCACTGACCTACGTGTAGAAAAGTATGTCAGTGGAAGTATTGTATTGCTTTGTTACTTTAGCAGAATAATATTTAGTTTTCTACTCGGCCCATGCCCCCTCTAGTCTCTGGTTCTTGGTCAGTTTAGCAATGTCAAGTACAGGCATCTAGTGAATTAGGCCATAAACAAATCCAATCAAAAGCAGTTGGTTGCTTCCATGAGATTGTGCCACTAATGCCTTAGTGTATCTTGCAGGCAGGTCACTGTGGTAGCTTGCAGGGTTTGTAGCTGGGTGATATTGATGATTTTTTTCTCTTATATTAGTTCACAGAGTACCTTCTAGCCATGAATACTAGCCACTGGTGTGAAGCTTCTAATTGGACAACAACATTATTATTTTTTTTTTAGTTTTTGAGACAGGCCATTTAATTGTCCAAAGTTGTCCTTAAACTCATTCTGTAGCCCAGACAAGGCTTGTATTAGCAATCCTCCAGCCTTAACCTCCCAAATGTTTAGGGTTAAAGACCTGCACAAGGAACAATTTCCAAAACTATGCAATAAGTTCTAAGATACTTAATCTTATAACCAAATTATAAATAATGATATAAAATTTTATTTTCACTTGAGTTGTTTTATAAATTCCAATTACATACTTCCTTTTAATATTAAAATAATTAAACTGTGATTGTACAATTTCCTTCTTTTTCTAGGGATGAAGGAACATTTTAATGTTAGTATGCTTCCTAGAGATTTTGAAATATATATTAATATTTTGAGGATGTGTTTTCAACCTTTTCATCCTACCCCTCCCTCTAACTTCTCCCTTATCCAATCTTTACTTTCCTAGCCTCTGAACTTCATGTTCTTTCTCTTTCTCTCTCTCTCTCTGTGTATTTAACTGAGTTCAATTTGTACTGTCCTTTCACTTGCAGAGAGGGAATTCCATTGGATCAATTTACTTTACTTCTTTAAGTCATCCCTTAAAGAAAACCAGTTCTTCTTTGTGGAATCTATCAGCTCTATAACTCTTTAGCTAGGAGGGGAAATTTCTGACTACCTCTCTCTCAGTGCTCTGATTTTTATCTGGCTTAAGCGTGAACAAATCTTGTTCATGCTGTCTCAACCATGGTAAATCCATATGTGAACCTACTGCGTTCAAGAAATACTATTTTATTATAGTCAGCTAATAACTAGAGATTCTAAAAGTCATGATATGCAGTGATGAATACACTTAAAACTTAAAAACAAAACTATCACATGAAATTACCAGTCATTTTCTTTTCCTAAATGCCATTCCATGTCAGTTTCCTCTCAAACATGTTTATTTTAGTATTACTAAATTTAAATGTTATGATTAATAATTTTATAAATACCAAATATTTATTTAAAATTCCTGTGAAGCCCTACCTACTTCTTAAACTTTCAAAAATATTTAAACAAGTACCTCTATATTTTAATGCATTTTCCAGAAACTTTCCCCAAAACGGAATGCTTAAAACTATGATAAAATGCATAGATTAATGTTGAGGTTCCAGTATCATGCTGAGGTAGCTAGATTTGCCATCCTTTTCTGTCTTGGAGTCAAGGAATGATTGCCTCGGAAGGACATAGGTAATGAAAAGGTAATAATGATGGAACAATGATAAGCCTGTGGACATGTTTTCGTCAGCTAGGTCCCACGCCACAATCTAGGAGGACAAGTCCAACGTGACATACCAAAAGTATATTGTGGGTCTCAGGCCATACTATGTAAATATAAAGAAATTTGAGACTACATTATATTATTTTTTAATTAAAGTAAAAGGGGAAGGGTGTGAGAGAGACAAAGAGACAGATACAGGGAGAGAAAGGAATGACTATTCCAGCTCATTAGTTCCCCATTTGTACCACCTATAGAAATTTCCTGTTTAGTGATTTAGTGCAGATATTTGAATATTTGGCAGAAATCGCTCTAGTGGGAGAAGGCATAAAAACTATCCAGGATTCAGCAAATTGCAGTTTGTAGCCTAAATATATGTCTACAGTTATTCTTTGGGAAATCGTCAAATGGTTGTCCGCACTTTGCAAAAACAAGAGGAGTTTCTACAATAGTAGAGGGACGGAAAAATAGAAATCTTAATTGTTTCAGGTAAAAGAATAAGAAGCATTTCTTTATGAGAATATATTTATGTTTTATGTAAAATTCAGTTTTCCCACCACAGCCTAGATGCAGTCAGAGTGGATGAAGAAGACAGGCATTCTCTCTTTCTTTCCAAGCCACCATGATCTGAACACCTCTGTCTTACCCTACCCTTCCAACTACGCTCTGCTAGATTATCTGAAACTGAAATAAGGCTTCTCTTAGTTGAAAATAAATATTAATAGACAATGAGATAAATTAGTTTGTATCTAATATATTTGTCAAACTCTCGTCACAAATTAAACTTCAAAATAAATAAATCTGATGATTCATTTTTCCTAAAACAAAAGACACATCTTTGTTTTCTTTTCTTCCTTAAAGTACTTGAGCCTATACGAGGTAGACATAACAAAATAATCTTCTTTCATCTACGAAATCACTTGCTTTCCACTTGAAATATTTTTCTACACTTTTTTATTTTTTAATATTAGTTACAGTTTATTAACTTTGTATCCCAGCTGTATCCCACTCCCTCATTCCCTCCAATCCCATCCTCCCTCCCTCATCTCCTTCCTGCCCCTTTGCAAGTCCACTGATAGAGGAGGACCTCTTCCCCTTTCATCTGACCCTGGTTTATCAGGTATCTTCAGGACTGGCTGCAAAGTCCTTCTCTGTGGCCTAGTAGGGCTGCTTCTCCTTGGGGGGGGGGCAGGGTGTTGTCAAAGAGCCTATCATTGAGTTCATGCCAGAGACAGTCCCTGTTGCCCTGACTATGGAACCCACTTGGATATTGAGCTACCATGGGCTACATCTGAGCAAAGGTTCTAGGTTATATCCATACATGGTTCTTGCTTGGAGAAACAGTCTCATGAAAGACCCCTGTGCCCAGATATATTTGGTCCTTGTGGAGCTCCTGTCCTCTCCAGGTCATATTAACTCCCCCTTCTTTCTTATGATTCCCTGCACTCTGCCGAAGGTTTGGTTATGAGTTTTAGCATCTGCTTTGATACACTGCTAGATAGAGTCTTTCATAGGCCCTCTGTGGTAGGCTCCTGACCTGTTACTTGTTTTCTCCTACATCTAATGTCCATCCCGTT
>CM053767.1:26172189-26189671 GCA_028658305.1 Pachyuromys duprasi | reverse complement strand
TGACCCTAGCTTATCATGTCTCTTCAGGACTGGCTGCAATGTCCTCTTTTGGGATCTAGCTAGGCTGCTCCACCCTTGGGGGAGGGGGGCGGTGTCGAAGAGCCAGTCATTGTGTTCATGACAAAAATAGATCCTGTTCTCCTTACTAGGGTACCCAGTTGGATACTGAGCTACCATGGGCCACATCCGAGCAGAGGTTCTAGGTTATATCCGTACATGGTCCTTGGTTGGAGAAACAGTCTCATAAAAGTCCCCTGTGCACTGATATATTTGGTCTTTTTGGAGCTCTTGTCCTCTCCAAGTCTTACTGACTCCCCCTTCTTTCATATGATTCCCTGCACTCTGCCAGAGACTTGGTTGTGAGTCTTAATGCCTGCTTTGATACATTGCTAGTTAGAGTCTTTCAGAGGCCCTCTGCGGTAGGCTCCTGTCTTGTTACTTGTTTTCTCTTACATTCAATGTTTATCCCATTTGTCCATCTAAGTGAGGATTGATCATCCCACCCCGGGTCCTCCTTCTTGCTTATCTTCCCTAGGTGTATAGATTTCAGCATGTCCATCCTATCCTATAGATCTATATAAGTGAGTATATACCATGTGTTTCTTTTTACTTTTGGGATACCTCACTCAGGATGATTGCTAAGATTTTTATGTGTAGAATTATAACAAAAGTACAATGCAGTAATTAACAATATAAAATCATTTTGAAATTGTGGCTATTATTACAGAATACATTTGGGTTTATATATTCTACCTTAGCATAGAATCACATATTTGTATTACTAATCAGGCTTTAATTCTAAGTTTTCCCCATGTAACACAGTCTATGGGTGAGGAGTCTAAAGATGTTTAAATTTAGAGACATTTAAGTGTATATTCAAAATACAGAGCCAGAAATATGCTTTCAAAAGAATACTGTGGAGCTCAGAGTTACAAATGGCTGCCTTTCCTTCCCGATAACACAGAGCACAGAGCTAGAACTCTCTGGGAGTTGTCTTTGTTAATAAATTTCCGGAATTAACTTTCTCAAGGATTTCATTAAAAGATAGTCTTTACATGTAAGCCTAGCACTTTATATTATTAATATGATTTATTATGCTATTTATTATTATGAATAATACTAAACAAATATCCAGAGGCAATATAAATGTTAAGGTTTCAATTTTGCACAGTCAGAGAAGGCACAGTGGAAGACAATATGTTGAAAACTGATAAAAAGTGATTAATAAAGGCTTCTGTGCTAGCTGTTACCTTTGGTTACTGTATAATTACATTGGCCATTTTTCGATACCTCCTCAAGTAAGGATTTTCTGTCATTGATTCAAAATATCTTAAATGGGCCAATAAAAAAAATAAAGCATTGTCTTCCTCTTGAAAGTATGAATTTTCAAACTATTAATGTTTATATAACTTTATCATGGGTTATTTGGCAGTAATTGTCCAGAAGTTAGGGGTATGCTGGCTGCAGTTTCCTACTTCATGGCTGTTATGATATGGGTATGGAGTGTGCTCTAAATTATTCACTTGTGGAAAATTTCTTCTTCAGATGGAGGAGTTGATCACTGGGGCGTGATCATGGTACATTGTGAGGATTCTGACTTACAGAAGGGATTGGTCCATTGACACATTCTGAATTTGATGCAACTGTTTGGAAATGGCAAAAGAGGGCCAGGAGGAGAAAGCAAGATCCTGAATCTTTGCCATTGAGGGGGTCTCTTGGTCTCGGTCACCCCACTCTCTGCATTCTGCCACCTCATTCTCTGCCCTCTTATCGCCATGAGGTATGTAACTCTGCCCCACTGTGCCTTTCCTCCCTCTATGTTCTGCAGAGGCAGGGGTGCAGCAATGGATCCAGCCAGAACAAAATGGAACCTCAAATGCACTGTATCTAAGTTCGCCTTCCTCTTTAAAGCCCTTTCTCTATGATATTTATCAAAGGGATTAACAAAACAAAACAAAACAAACTCCCAAAACTCACTCACATGATGGAGACTGCTTTTATTTTTTTTTATTTAAAAAATTTTTAATTGATTAATTTTTTTTATAAATTACACTTTGTATCCCAGCTGTAGCCTCCTCCCTCAACCCCTCCCAAGCATACCCTTTCTCTCTCATATCTTCCCAGGCTGCTCTCTAAGTCCACTGGTAGGGTGGGTCCTTCTCCCCTTACCTCAGACACTAGCCTATCAGGTCACATTAGGACTGGCTTCTTTGTCTTCTTCTGTGGCCTGGTAAGGCTGCTCCCCCCTCAGGGAGAGGTGACCAAAGAGCCAACCCCTGAGTTCATGTCAGAGACAGTCCCTGTTTCCATTACTAGGGAACCCACTTAAAGACTGAGCTGCCATTGTTTACATCTGTGCAGGGGTTCTAGGTTATCTCCATGCATGGTCCTTGGTTGGAGTATCAGTCCTAGAAAAGACCCCTATGCCCAGATTTTTTGTTGTTGTTGTTCTGATTCTCTCCTTGTGAAGTTCCTGTCCCCTCTAGGTCTTTCTTTCTTCCTGTTCTTTCATAAGATTCCCTGCACTCTACTCAAAGTTTGGCTATGAGTCTCAGCATCTGCTTTTATACCTTGCTAGGTAGAGTCTTTCAAAGGCTCTCTATGGTTGGCTCCTGTCTTGGGAATGGATCTTCACCAACCCTATATCTGACAGAGGGCTAATATCCAGTATATATAAAGAACTCAAGAAGTTAAACAGCAACAAATCAGTTAACCTAATTAAAAAATATGGTACAGAGCTAAACAGAGAATTCTCAATAGAGGAATATCAAATGGCAGAAAAACAGTTAAAGAAATGCTCAACATCCTTGGTCATCAGGGAATGCAAATAAAAAAAAACCCTGAGATTTCACTTTCACCATCAGAATGGGTAGGATCAAAAACTCAAATGACAACACATTCTGGAGAGGTTGTGGAGAAAGGGGAACCCTCCTCCATTGCTGGAGGGAATGTAAACTTGTACAACCACTTTGGAAATCAATTTGGTGCTTTCTTAGACAATTAGGAATAGTGATTCCTTAAAATCCAGCTATTCCTCTTCTAGGCATATATCCAGAAGATGCTCAAGTATACAACAAAGACATTTGCTCAACCATGTTTGTAGCAGCTTTGTTTTTAATGGGCAGAATCTGGAAACAACCCAGATGTCCCTCAACTGAGGAATGGATACAGAAATTATGGTACATTTACACAATGGAATATTACTCATCAATTAAAAACAAGAAAACCATGAAATTTGCAGGCAAATGGTGGAACTAGAGAAGATCGTCCTGAGTGAGGTATCCCAGAAACAGAAAGACACACGTGGTATATACTCACTTATAAGTAGATATTAGACATATAACATAGGATAAGCCTACAAAAATCTGTACACCTAAAGAAGGTGAGGTAGAAGGAGGACCCTGGGTAACATGATCAGTCCTAACTCAGAAAGGCAAATGGGATGGACATGGAAGAGGGAGAAAACAGGGAACAGGACAGGAGCCTGCTTTTAAATACAAAGTATACTTCCTAATACATCGATAGGGAGCCTTTGAATTATAATCTAAGTATGCTCCAGCTTGCTTGTTAAGAGCTCTGGAGAACCCTGGCTTAGAGGAAGTTTGTTTGGATATATGTTGAAAAGTATCTAGCATATTTGCTATAGTCAACGCAATCTTCACAGCAAGTTTATGATGTAGTAGCTTAAACTGATGAGATAATGAGCTGTTGACAGACATATTTTCTAAATTGACACTTAAGGATGGTGCAGCCAAAGGACTTGGCATGAAACAGAGAAGGAAATGAAAATTGAGTTCGCAGCTCTGCGCTGTAATGCCACTAAAGAAATGCATATAAAATTGAAGTTCTTAGCAGGCACTCTGAAGTCATATCTTACAAACTCTGAAGAAGTATTGTATTTAACCATTAGGAAGACCACATATGTTTCCTCCTCTATTTATGTAAACACAGGTCTTGCCACTATTAGCAAGTCTTGAGAAAGTCAGTGCCATTTAAATACTCTATGGTGTACCTTCTTGAATCAAGTCACTGAGCTCTCAGATATTAAAAAGATCAACCACAAAAGCAAAACCAAAAAATAAAAAGGTATTTTAAGTAAATGAGAGTAGGGTTATTTTTACTGCAAATTATTTTCCAGAATTCTGGTTGTTTACATGTTGAAATTATGTTCTATATTTTTAATGGAATTTTTCTTTTTGTATATATACAAGAATGTGAACCTGTATACACTCATAGGTAATACTTCAAAAGAGAAACCATCATTTTACAGAACCAAAATATTTTAGTGTTTCTTTTTTTCTTTGTACTTATTTTCATTTTTAGCTTGAGGTTGAATAGGGATGAGAATTGAATAGGGATGTGTACTTTATAGATAAAAAACCCTAAATAAGTTTCAGCATATTTTCCAAAGAGAGTATTTTTAAATAAACTTTGTATGTGTGTATGTGTGTGGGGGGTACCCACTTGAATGCACGCACACACGCACAGACACACAGACAGACACAAATAAATTTGTGTTCACTTTTCATTTAGTGATTGACAGTTGCTGTTGGGTCTTTTGTTACCTCAGTCCCCAGATTATGATCAGATCATACATCTCGGCCTCGACTCAAGCATGGGGTATGATTATTATCTTTTAGTCAGAGCTTTGGCAACTATGCAAGGGAGGGTCCTTTTCCCATGAACACCCATGCCTTGTAGCCAAAGTCACAATGGAGCCTATAGACACTAAATCAGTACAAGGGATCCCAGATCAATGCCCTGGTGTCAATTCTGAGCTTTCATTGGTATTCCAGTTTCAAGAGTGCAAATTAACGAGTGTAAAAATGTTCATCTTTGTTCTGTCCTCCAAACATGTACCCTAACCAGGTCTGTGCCTCCCTATGGGAAGTATTTCTCTTTATTAATTTATTGTAAGATGTCTTTGGATGTACTATTTATCAGAAAATAAACAAATAAAAATTCTAAATAGTAGCCAAAATGCTTACTGGAAACTGAAATATCTAACAAGAACCTAAGGCTAGATTGAGTAATAAAAACAAATTCTAGCGTGATAAAAAAAATCTGCTTTGAACTGGAAGTCCGGTATGTCCATCACACAATTTAGATTCACAAAGACATAAACTACACACCAGCAATCTCATAATACCCAGCTGTGACTAGTCACACCTAAATATCCTTCCCAGTGAAGAAATGTGCCATCTGAAAGAGCTGATGACCACCACCTGCGTGTAAGTCTTGACCACACTGCTGTGAAGACTCAGGTCTGAAGCTGTGTCATTCTGTTTAAATTGATGTTCCATTAAAATTTAAAAATCAGCTTAGGTTTCAAAAAATCATAGCTATTTATGAAGAGACCATATTTTCAAAAATCTTGAGAAGTAATGCAAGTGATGTTTTGTTAGCTCTTAGCTAATGCTGGCAAATGAAATTCAGATACAGAACTGAAAAACCAAATAAGTATAGACCTTCAAACTATATAGCTTTAAAATTTGAAAACAACTTGTGGGGCATTATTTTTAAATAGTGAAAAGTAGGAAAGCAGAGAGCACTGAAAACGCTCATCGAATATTCTATATGATTTTTAGGTTCATGGAGTAAAAGTAGAGGCCAAGTAGATAGCATTTTTTCCTCTCACCAAACTTCAACTTTTAGTGGGAGAGAAGAGAGGAAAAAGGAATTGTATAAGATAACACCAGATATTGATAAATACCATACAGAAAAGCACCTGAATACTCTAGATCAAGCACATGAGCAGGCAGGCTGGGCATACATCTGAGGTAAGGTGGTAGAGAAAGCCACTGTAATAAAGCTATGGGCAAGCTGAATACCGCAGTTGAGTGAAACATGAACCCTTGAAAAGAGCTTCAGCAGATGGTACAGTTTGAGTCCTGAGGTGACTCTAGGATTTATTAAATTCTGAGAACGTCGGTAGGCAACATTTCAACTTTGCTGTGAAGGACAGGAGAGTGTCTGAAAATGATGCTTCAGAGTCACCAGATCTGGGTATGAAAGGCCCTTAGGCAATGTTAGACTTGCCAGGTAATCCTGTAATGATGGAAGGGAATGAAATGAGGTTAGTGGTGAAAAGTAGAATTTCTCCTTAGAACCTGTGGAGGATTGACTCCAACACCCTACACAGAAGCCCAAATTTATGTATGCAAAATGCTAATATAAAAGCGTAGTATTTCCTTATAACCTACTCAAATCCTGTGTGTTGTCATCTAATAATTACTCATGACAAATTACAACGTAAATTTGATATAAATACTATTGCTTGAAGAATACCTACATAAAAATGGTCTACTATGTTCAGGACTGACCCAATTCATCTTTAATATGTTTAATCCATGATTGATTGACAGACATGCAGATATGGAGAACCACCTATAGGCAACTTTTCCTTTATTATTTCATTTATTAAGCATCATTTCTCTGGAAACATCCTTTTAAAATATGTTTATAGTATTGACAAAGACATGTGTAACATGCGTTCTGTATATTGCATGCTATAATCTTACACGTCACAACCCTTACACATGTTTTCCTTCCAGTCAGCCCTGCTGCAGCATCTTGTCTCAGCTGCTGATATCTCACCTACTCAGTGAAGCTTACCAGAAACTTCAGCCTTGGAGGCCAATGGCACTAAACCTGTGTCATTCTGCTCCGCCTGCACGTGGAGGGACTCATGGGAAATTCCTGGTTAGAAAATGGAAGTTATTAACATTCCACCTCTTCTACTTTTAACACAAGAGTTCTGGGGCACGTTTGGTTTGGTTTCAATGAAGGTCCTGGACAACTTGAGCTCCAGCTGTGATTAATAACGATACCTTTCCCCTTTATCCCTACCTGCTTCTCTGTCTACAAGCCATCAACCCAGGTGCACAGAATCACTTTCTAAGTGAACACCTGCATTTAAGCCAGTCTTGGGCTCAGTTTTCTCTGAGGAAAGTTACCTAAGATAATAAGTAAAAAAAGTTTGAAGAATATATAAAATATAACAGCACGAAACACTGTCAATTATAGAATTTGTGTATAACCTCACTATTATTACAACTCCCTCTGTTACTTCCATACCTATGGGGGTCCTGAAGCCCTCGCTCTCTCCCTGGTCATAGCCAGGGAACAAGTCACTTATTACTTGCTTAGGTGTTTTGTAAAATTTGTTACATATGTGTGTATGAATTTCAATGATATATTGTTTAGCTTTTGCATTAGTTTTCTTCTATCATAAATGTATTTCTACATTTTCACTCCTGTTTAAAATTCTGAATTCCCCCATCATTGTTTGAAGTTGTAGTTTCAATGCACATAATGATGTAATTGCTCATCACCATTTGTTTATTTATTCTCCTGTCAATGGTAGCTCGGATTTTTGCCCTGTTTAAATATTTTGGACCGTGTCACTGTAAACATGTGTGCTTATCTCCCAGAGAATGTATGTAAGAGATCTAGTAAGGCTATCCAGTGCCATGTGGATAGTCTATACCAACATATGCTGTGAAAAGCAAGCTATGTATCAAATTTAGAACATCAAGTATTAAAAGGAAGAAAGTTGTCTTTTGGGTAATTGGAAATATTATATGTTGAGCTGCTATTAGCATAATAAATTGGACTAGCAAAATATGTTATTAAAATTAATTTCACTTATTTCTCTAATGTGGCTGTCAAGGACTTCAATTGACTCACTTAGCATGTGTTCTTTATGAGAGCCTGAGCTGGTTTGGGGAACCTCTACACCAGCGCATCCACGAGCAAAGACAGCAAGGCCACTGAGACCTCTTCAGGGAGGAGCAAAAGCCAGAAACCCAGACAGAGAAAGAAGTACAATGGGTAGAAATATCCACTGAGATCAAAGGACAATAAAGTCTGGATAAAGACGGGAAAAAAGTGATTGGACGAAGAGGTTAGTAAAATAAATGGATGGCATATTTATTATAAACAATTAAAAGGAGTAGCTCAATATCTAAATGGGTTCCCTAGTAAGGGAAACAGGAACTATTTCTGACATAAATGTAATGGCTGGCTCTTTGACTTCTTCCCCACCCCTTGAGAGGGGAGCAGCCTTGCTAGGCCACAGAGGAGGACATTACAGCCAGTCCTGATGAGGCCTGATAAGCTAGGGTCAGATGGAAGGGGAGGAGGACCTCCCCTTTCAGTGGACTTGGAAAGGGGCAGGGAGGAGATGAGGGAGAGAAGGTGGGATTGCAAGGGAATGAGGGAGGGGGCTATGCCTGGGATACAAAGTAAATAACCTGTGATTAATAAAAAAGGAAAAAAAAAGGAGTAATGAGTAGCTCCAAGAAAAGTAAAAGTTACAGAAAAGGGAATGGAATTTCAAAGACTCCTGTATTTAAATGAAAAAATGCTTATAATTATGAAAAGGTCCGGTGAGTAAAATTTTAAACTTTTTTCCATTGAATGGTTTTGACTTCAACTTGATTTGTTGAAAATCAAGTATTCATAGGTGTTTGGATTTATTTCTGGGTGTTCTATTCGGTTCCATTGATCCACCTTTCTGTTTCTATGCCAATACCATGCCGTTTTTTTACTATTGCTCTGTACCACAGCTTGAGATCAGGGATGGAGAAACCTCCAGGTGATCTGTTGTTGTACAGGATTGTTTTGGAAATTCTTGGTTTTTTGTTTCTCCATATGAAGTTCATAATTTTTCTTTCAAGATCTGTAAAGAATTCTGTTGGTATTTTGATGGGAATTGTGTTGAATCTGTAGATTGCTTTTGGCAGGATGGCCATTTTCACTATGTTAATCCTACCAATCCATGAGCACAGGAGATCTTTCCATCTTCTGATATCTTCTTCAATTTCTTTCTTCAGAGACTTGAAGTTTTTTTCAAAAAGGTTTTTCACCTGCTTGTTTGGAGTCACCCCAAGGTACTTTATGTTATTAGTGGATATTGTGAAGGGTGTTGTTTCCCTGATTTCTTTCTCAGCCCTTTTGTCTTAGATATACAGGAGGGCTTCTGATTTTTTTTGAGTTCATTTTGTATGCAGCCACTTTGCTGAAGGTGTTTATCAGCTGAAGGAGTTCTCTGGTTGAATTTTTGAGGTCACTCCTGTATACTATCACATCATCTGAGAATAGTGAAACTTTGACTTCTTTCTTTCCGATTTAATCTCCCTTATTGTCTTATTTCTCTGGCTAGAAATTCAAGTATTATGTTGAAGAGATATGGAGACAATGGGCAACCTTGCCTTGTCCCTGATTTCAGTGGGATTGATTTAAGTTTCTCTCCATTGAGTTTGATGTTAGCTATATAGGCTTGCTGTATATTGCCTTTACTATGTTTAGGTATGTGCCTTGTATTCCTGATCTCTCTAAGACTTTAAACATGAATGGATGTTGGACTTTGTCAAATGCCTTTTTGGCATCTAAGGAGATGATCATGTGGTTTTTCTCCTTCAGTTTGTTTATATGGTAAATTACATTGATGGATTTCCATATATTGAACCACCCTTGTATGCCTGGGATGAAGCCTACTTGGTCATGTGAATATCGTTAGGGTGTTCTTGGATTCGGTTTGCAAGTATTTTATTGAGTATTTTTGCATCAATGCTCATAAGAGAGATAGGTCTGAAGTTCTCTTTTTTTGTTGGGTCTTTGTGTGGTTTAGGTACCAAGGTGACTGTGGCTTCATAGAATGAGTTTGGCAATGTTCCTTCTGTTTCTATTTTGTGGAATAGTTTGAAGAGCACTTCTTTGAAGGTCTGGTAGAATTCTGCGCTGAAACCATCTGTTCCAGGGCTTTTTTTGGAAGGAAGACTGTTGATGACTTCTTCTATTTCCTTGGGGGATATAGGTCTATTCAATCTTTCTAACTGAGCTTGACTTAATTTTGGTAGGTGAAATCTATCAAGAAAATTGTCCATTTCCTTTAGATTTTCAAATTTTGTGTACAACCTAATGATTGTTTGGATTTTCTCAGTGTCTGCAGTTATATCCCCCTTTTCATTTCTGATTTTGTTGATTTTGCTAGTTTCTCTCTGCCTTTTAGCTAGTTTGGCTAATTATCTTCAACAAATGGTACTGGTACAACTGGATGTCTACATGCAGTAAAATGAAAATAGATCTATATTTATCACCCTGCACAAAACTAAAGTCCAAGTGGATCAAAGACCTCAACATAAAAACAGATACTCTAAATCAGTTAGAAGAAAAAGTGGGGAAGAGCCTGGAACTCATTGGCACAGGAGACAACTTCCTGAACAGAACACCAACAGCACAGGCTCTAAGAGCAACAATCAATAAATGGGACCTCATGAAACTGAAAAGCTTCTGCAAAGCAAAAGACATTGTCATCAGAACAAAATGACAGCCTACAGACTAGGAAAAGATCTTCACATACCGCATAGGGTACAGAGCTAAACAGAGAATTCTCTGTAGAGGAATATAGAATAGCAGAGAAACACTTAAAGAGATGCTTAATGTCCTTAGCCATCAGAGAGATGCAAATTAAAACCAACCTGAGATTTCACATTACACCCATCAGAATGGCTAAGGACAAAAACTCAAATGACAACACATGTTGGAGAGGTTGTGGAGAAATGGGAACCCTCCTGCATAGCTGGTGGGAATGTAAACTTGTACAACCACTCTGGAAATCAATCTGGCATTTTCTCAGACAATTAGGAATAATGCTTCCTTAAGATCCAGCTATACAACTCCTAGCATATCTCCAAAAGATGCTCAAGTATTCAACAAGGAAATCTGCTCAACCATGTTTGTAGCAGCTCTATTCTTAATAGCCAGAAGCTGGAAACAGCCCAGATTCCCCTCAGTTAAGGAATGGATACAGAAATTGTGGTACTTTTACACAATGGAATACTACTCAGCAATTAAAAACAAGGAAATCATGAAACTTACAGGCAAATGGTGAGATCTAGAAAAGATCATCCTGAGTGAGGAATCACAGGAGCAGAAAGACAGACATGGTATATACTCACTTATATAGACTGATGAGATAGGATAAAAATACCAAAATCTGTGCACCTAAAGAAGCTAAACAAAAAGGAGGACTGGAGTAAGATGGTCCATCCTCACTTATTCAGACAAATGGGACGGACATGGGAAGTAGGAGAAGACAAATAACAGGACAGAAGCCTACCACAGAGGGCCTCTGAAAGGCTCTATCTAGCAGTGTGTCAAAGCAGAAGCTGAGACTCATGACCAAGCCTTCGGCAGAGTGCAGGGAATCATATGAAAAAAGGGAAGTTATTTGGACCTGGAAAGGACAGGAGCTCCACAAGGACCAACTATATCAGGGCACAGGGGTCTTCTAGGAGACTGTTTCTCCAACCAAGGACCATGCATGGCTATAACCTAGAACCCCTGCTCGGATGTAGCCCATGGTAGCTCAGTATCCAAGTGGGTACCATAGTAAGGGGAACCGGACCTATTTCTGACATAACTCAATGGCTGACTCCTTTACCGCCCCTACCCCCCAAGGGAGGAACAGCCCTTCTAAGCCACAGAGGAGCACATTGCAGCCAGTCCTGAGCATACCTGATGAGCTGGGGTCAGATGGAAGGGGAGGAGGACCTCACCTATGAGTGGACTTAGAGAGGGGCAGGGATATGGTGAGCCCGGTCATAGCTGCTTTGGTGGCTATTTGAAATGCTAGTCTCAGCACAGGAAGACAGGTTTTTTCCAGGCCTTCCCTTGGAGACAGGGAAGGATTTGCAAGTTCATTCGCCTTTTGTTTAGTGACAGCAGGTGGGAGAGCTTGTTTGAAATCTCAACTCTGCCTCACTTCCTTGTGAAAATTAACCCTTTGTGTAAACTGTTTGTATAAATAAACAAGGCTGGCTGCTCTCGCGGCTTTTCAGATGCAGAGCGTATTGACACTATAGGGCTCATTGGAGCCATGAGCAAGCGGCCAGAAGCCTCTCGGAACATAATTATGTGTAGTGTGCATTATTAATTTCAATCCTCACTCCCGACTCAGAACCCCGTTCTGCTCTGCTGGCGGGCTCCGGCACAGGGAGAACATGGAGGAGGGAGGGCAGGATTGGGAGTGAATGAGGGAGAGGGCTACACCTGAGATGCAAAGTAAATATCCTGTGGTTAATATAAAAAATAAAAAATAACATAATAAAAAAGTTTGGACTTTTATTTGATGAGATGAAACATTCAAAGTTGCCCATACTTGAGGCTATATGAGCTAACAAGTCAATGCTTTGCTCACAGAGACAGGGGGACTGTGAACCAAGGAACTAAAAGAAGGGTACCACATCTCTCATACAGGAGGAGGAAGCCAGACTTCTGGCAAACAGGAGGTGAATGTTCTTCCAACATGGTCAAAAACAGTCCATAAGTAAAATGATGGATGGAACCATGTACATAGAAGAATATCATTTTTCTAGAAAAAAGAACAAAAGAAATAGAAATACTTTTTTTCTGAGGAAATTGTTTAAAAAGATCTGAGAATCATTGTTCCTGATTTAATTCTATATATTCTTTCATAAAATTATAAAATACTTAAATGTTTAGATGTAAAATAATTGATTGTGTAGACACTACATTATGATATACACAACACGTAACTTTGTAGTAGTTGAATACACTTGTATCTATTTTTAGATCTACAGTATATATATGTGTTACATATATGAACTATAAGTAATATGTATGTAACTTACAGTTTGGTCAATTTATATATCAACTGCTTATGAGATATGCATTTATCATACTCTGATTACTTCAAGCTTAAATTTTATGCCTTGTATGTCTGCTTTGTTTATTTTAATAATTACTCATTTTTATATATCAGTATGTCATATTCTCTTCTAAGACTTTGAAAATATTCTTGACATTTTTTACATTTATTATTGATATTTTGTAAGAAAAAAGTCTTCACAGCAAATTCTTAATTTTTCTGTTGGAAAATACTGATAACAATATTACTCAGACAACACAATGTAATTTAATTCAAGAATATTAAAAAAGCATGAATTGTTTAAATGGATGTGATTGAAAAGATTTCTAAGAAATTAGCTGGATTCCTAATGTACACTTCCAAAAGATAGGAATTGCTTTAAACAATTTGGAAGATCAGGAGCCAATAAGATGGCTTCTTAGACAAAGGGACTTGATACCCAGCCCCACTAACCTCATGCACACCCCCTCCCCAAACACTCAAACACAAACATGCATAAAAGCACAAATGAATAAATTGTAATGAAGAAAACTAAAATTGCTAACATGTTGGGGCTTTAGCTCAGTGGTAGAGTGGTTTTCTATCAAGTTTGACGTCCTTGATTTGTTTCAGTCCTCAGCAACTAAAGAAGAAGAAAAGGAGGAGGAAGAAGAGGAGAAGGAGGAGGAGGAAGAAAAGAAGGAGAAAAAAGCTCATACCTCTTACCATCATTGTAATGTGTATTTCTGGTGACTTAATTTTTCTTTCTTGTTTTCTCTCCTTAAATGATTGATGGATGCCCACGGCTATCATATATCATTGTGATTTTTAAAAGATTATTAGCTGAATTCTTCTTTAGATATTTATGATATTGGGTAATTGGTTTCTCTTGAATAAGCATCTTATTCATGCAGGCTTTGTTTTGTTTTGTTTCGTTTTTAGTTTGACTTTCTTAAAACTCCGAAGCAAGGCAAGCCAGACAGCAAATGTGAAAGCACAATTTATCTTTGAGTTTTTATATAAAAATGTTAGCTTAATTTTCATTCAAAATTACATAAAAATATTAGCTTTCATGAATCTGAACTATCAGGTGTGAATTAGGAAGCCCTGCAGCCAAATTCTAACATGTTGCATCACAGAGTACTATCCATAGCTGTGATAGGTGTTTGGAACATCTTGATTTATCTTGCTACCAATCTTAAAAACATTTGAAATTATGATATGTGAGTAAGTATATAAAGTAATCAATGAGTACAATCATTGTATTATTGGTAATAATTTAAATTTGGTGATAAATTCAACAATAAACAGCAGTAGTTTTATGGGTCAAGTAGTAAGTTGGACCCACAAGTCATGGCTTCCTTGAACTAGGAATCAGTTCCTCTTATAAGAGCAAATATTTTATAATACTGAATATTCTCTCTGAATTCCACTTTTAGCATGGACTCTTTTCATTATAGTTTGAGAGCAAGAAGTTAAGTCCCTGAAATTTTTTGATCAACATGAGAAGTTACAGCCACTATTTTTATTACAGCCATCCTTTGGCAGAGTTTTAGAAACGAAGACCGACCAGACCTTCAAAGAAGAGCTATCACCAATACTCTTCAAACTATTCCACACAATAGGAGTAGAAGGCACATTGCCAACCTCTTTCTATGAGGCAGCAGTCACCTTGATATCTAAACTGCACAAAGACCCAACAAAGAAAGAGAACTTCAGACCAATCTTGCTTATGAACACTGACACAAAAATACTCAATAAAATAATTGCAAACTGAATCCAAGAACAAATTAAAGGTGTCATCCACCATGACCAATTAGCCTTCATCCCAGTCATGTAGAGGTGGTTCAACATAAGAAAATTCATCAATGTAATCCAGCTTATAAACATACTGAAAGAAAAAACAAACAAACAAACAAACAAACACATGATCATCTCCTTAGATGCCAAAAAAGCATTTGACAAAATTCAACACCCATTCACGCTTAAATTTTTGGAGAGATTAGGAATACAGTCACATACCTAAACATAGTAAAAACAGTATACAGCACATCTATAGCCACTGAAATCAGGAACAAGACAAGGCTGCCCACTCTCTCCTTATCTCTTCAACATAGTACTTGAGGTCCTAACTGGAGCAATGAGACAACTAAAGGAGATCAAAAGAATTCAAATCAGAAAGGAAGAAGTCAAAGTATCACTACTTGCAGATGATATGATAATATACATGAGTGACCACAAAAATTCAACCAGAGAACTCCTTCAGCTGATAAACACCTTCAGCAAAGTGGCTGCATACAAAATCAACTCAAAAATATCGGTAGCTCTCCTGTTCACAAAAGACAAACAGTCTGAAAAAGAAATTAGGGATACTAGACCCATCACAATAACTAAAAATAACATAAAGTACCTTGGTGTAACTCTAATTAAGCAAGTGAAAGAACTGTATGAAAAAAATCTTAAAGTCTCTGAAGAAAGAAATTGAAGAAGATATCAGAAGATGGACAGATTTCCCATGCTCATGGAACAGTAGGATTAACATAATGAAAATGGCCATCCTACCAAAAGCAATCTACAGATTCAATGCAAAATACCAACACAAATTTTTACAGACATTGAAAGAACAATTCTAAATTTCATATGGAAAAACAAAAAACCCAGAATAGTAAAACAACCCTACACAATAAAAGATCTTCTGGAGGTATCTCCAGCCCAGATCTGAAGCTGTACTATAGAGCAACAGTAATTTAAAAAAAAAAACAAACAACTGCATGGTACTGGCATAAAAACAGAATGGTGGATCAATGGACTTGAACTGAAGACCCAGAAATAAGCTCACACACCTATGGATACTTGATTTTTGACAAAGAAGCCAAAAACCATACAATGGAAAAAAAGACAGTCTCTCCAGCAGGTCTAACTGGATATCTACATGTAGAAAAATGAAAGTAAACCCATATTTATTACTCTGCACAAAACTAAATTTCAAATGGATCTAAGAACTCAACATAAATGCATACACACTAAATCTGTTAGAAGAAGAAGTGGGGAAGAGCCATGACCTCATTGGCATAGGAGACAACTTCTTGAACAGAACACTAACAGCATGGGCTCTATGATCAGCTATTAATAAATGGAACCTCATGAAACTGAAAAGTTTCTGTAAAGCAAAGGACACTGTTATCAGAACAGAATTACAGCCTACTGACTGGGAAAAGATCTTTACCAACCCTATATCTGACAGTCTAATATCCAGAATATATAAAGAACTTAAACACCAATAAACCAAGTAATCAGATTTAAAAATGGGGTGCAGAGGCAAACAGAGAATTCTCAACAGAAGACTATCGAATGGCAGAGAAACACTGAAAGAAATGTTCAAAGTCCTTAGTCATTTGGGAAATGCAAGTCAAAATGTCTGTGAGATATCGCCTTACACCCATCAGAATGGCTTAGATCAAAAACTCAGGGGACAACACATGCTGGAGAGGATGTGGAGAAAGGGAAACCCTCCTCCATTGCTGGTGGGAATGTAACCTTGCACAACCACTTTGTAAATTAATCTGGTGCTTTCTCAAAATATTAGCAATAGTGATACCTCAAGATCCAGCTATACCACTCATAGGCATATTACAAAAGATGCGTTACTTACATTTCAATAAGGACATTTGCTCACCTATGTTCATAATAGCTTTATTTGTAATAGCCAGAATCTGGAAACAACTTAGATGTCGCTCAACCAAAGAATGGATAAAGATAATGTGGCACATTTATACAATGGAATACTACTCAGCAATTAGAAACAAGGAAATCATGAAATTTGCAGGCGAATGATGGGAACTAGAATAGATCATCCTGAGTGAGGTAACCCAGAAGCAGAAAGACACATATGGTATATACTCACTTATAAGTGAATATTAGCCACATAATATGGGATAAACATACTAAAATCTATAGTCCTAAAGGAGCTAAACAACAAGAAGGACCCTAGGGAAGATGCTTAATCCTCATTCAGAAGGGCAGACAGGATAGACATCAGAAGTAGGAGAAGACAAGAACAGGACAGGAGCCTTTCACAGAGTACCTCTGAAAGACTCTACCCACCAGAGTATTGAAGGAGATACTGAGACTCAGAGTCAAACTTTGGACAAAGTGCTGGAAACCGTTATGGAAGAAGAGGGAGATAGAAAGACCTGGAGGGACATGAACTCTACAAGGGAAACAACAGAGACAAAATACTTGGGCCCAGGTGTCTTTTCTAATCTGTTACTCTAACCAAAGAGCTTGCATGTAGATGACCTAGGCGTCCTGTTCAGAGGAAGCCCATTGGCTGCTCAGTTTCCAAGTGAGTACCCTAGTAAGGGGTACAGAGGCTGTCTAACTTGAATGCAGTGGTTGGCTCTTTGATTACCTCCCCCTGGCAGGAGTGCAGCCTTGCCAGGCCATTTAGGAAGATGATGCAGTCAGCCTTGATGAGACCTGATAAGCTAAGGTCAGATAGAAGGGTAAGAGGTCCTCCCCTTTCAGGGGACTTAGGGAAGGGGCATAGATGGAGAAGAGGGAGGGAGAGTGGGACTGGGAGGAGATGAGGGAGGGGGCTGCAGCAGGGATACAAATTGAATAAATTGTAATAATAAATAAATAAATAAATAGCATTAAAAATAAAAAAAAGTACTGGAAGACGGACAACTACCATATAATTTGTGCAAGCTGTCACTTTGGCAGTTTCTTTTTTTTTTTTTCTCTTTGGGTTTATTAGGGGAGAAGGGGGAACAGGCGTGGGCCATGATGGGGGAAGGGAGAGGGAGAGGAGGAAAGGGGAGGAGG
>CM053767.1:26150166-26171689 GCA_028658305.1 Pachyuromys duprasi | reverse complement strand
GCGCATGCCGGAGCAGCTCCGCTGCGCAGCTTGGTGAGGGAGAGGAACCAAGGCCAGAAGTGAAGTGGGAGCGCTGGCCAGGCAGCACCGGCTCAGCAGGCCACCCGGTTGCAAGAGGATGCGTGTGTCTCCAAACCTAAAACCATAGCCGCATGCCCGCAGCTGGTCTCGGTGGCAGCGGCAGCCCAGTTCCAGCCTGCCGCACACAGCAGGGTGTCCGGTTGTAAGCGGACTCCTGGGAAAAGCATAGGTAGCCCGGAAAATTCCGGAGGACTGAGAGAGCAGTTTAGGTAAGAACAGAGTAAACCTGTTAAAGCCATCTATTTTAGTTCGATTAGTTCGAAAGAGGGATCCCAGGAGAACCGTGGGTTACCCTCCCCTGGCAGCTCGCCAATATTAGAAATAAAAAATAAGATGAGGCTTACAACAGGTTTACTATGAAAGGGGTTTATTAGGAGAGAAGGGGGAACAGGCGTGGGCCATGATGGGGGAAGGGAGAGGGAGAGGAGGAAAGGGGAGGAGGGATGGGGCGCCCCATAGAGAGGGTAAGAGGGTGAGAGGAATAAGAGGGTAGAGGAGTAGGAGAGTAGAGGAATAAGAGAGCACTTTGGCAGTTTCAAAGACTGAAACCAAAAATTGAAACTGCCAATCATTTTAGAACCCGACAGCTGATGTATTCATCTGACAAGGCATGTGCATTCACTTTGTAACTTAAGAGCAAATCTGACGCCAAAGGCTGAAACATTTGTCTACTACAGGGGGTAGGGGAAAGAGTGGGTCTTCTCTTCAGGGAGTAAAGGGGATGCTGAATCATCAAAACTTGGACTGTCTGGGTGAAGAATGAGCTGCTTGCTGGGTCTCCGCTTCTCTCAGCCTCGCAGGCCTTTCCAGACATATCAGGTTTTTAAAACAACGGGTTGCATAGTCTGCAGCAAACAGCTGCAAAGATTACTCAAGAGGGGCATACTATCCCTCATTGTTTAAAACATTTAAACTTTACGTAAATGAAAACATTTTCTCACTTAATGACACATTATGGAAAAATTGCTATTCCAGGGCAATCTCTGAAACAGCAGTCTGACTGAGTCTTATATAACTATGCATGAAGCTGAGGTTATTTTAGTTTGAAAACACAAGCAAACTTTTAATCAAGTGACCCATTTGCCATCAGAAATCCTGTGAATAAAAAGATATTACAATTAATTTACTCATTTTAGTATTTCCTTTAAATAAAAATATCTAAAAGTAATATGTTCATACACTCTTATAAGTATACCAAATTTGCCTTTTAAAATCTTTCCAAAGAAAAATGGAGATTAATTTCTCATACTGACATTGCAAATTAAAATTAGTTTAAATTTACATCTGTTCACAGGTAAAATAATACTGGAGGGAAAATAATGTTAAATGCATTATACTGAGTAAGTGTAGTGGCCACAAAAAATAAAATAATATTCTCCAGATTTAGATGATTACAGTTGTTAACGGAGAATTGTAGAGTTCTCCTTCCCATGTCAGTTAGTGGTAGAAAATGTCTCTTCCCTCTCTCCCTGTGCTTGTCTTCCCCATCCTCTCTCCTTTCCCATCTCTCCTCTTTTCCTCTTCCTGCTTGGTTTGTTATATGAAGGGTTGAAACACAGCTACAGATTTCCTTTTTCCCCTTTCCTTTTTCCTATCAGTGTTTTACTTCCCATACTCTCCATCTTTCTATAAGGACAACATCCAGATGTGGAGTCATGGAGCTGAGGCCACGCTTCACTCAGAGCCCTAGCAAGGACATGTCCTCCCCAAGCATTGGCCTTCCTTCTTTCTAGGGTCTAAGTGAAGCCACTGGATCCTGTCTCCTGAAGTTGATGGTAGGACCTGCGCTTGGTTTATTCCCTCCATAGCTCAGCTTCATTTTTTTAATTAATTAATTCAACTTACAACTTGGTCATAGGCCTTTCCCTCCTCTCCTTCCAGTCTCACCCTCCCTCCCACATCCACTCTCCCCTATTCCTCAGAATAAGGGAGCCCCCTTACCCACACACCCCAGCTCATCTATTTCCATGAGGACTGAGTTATTCTTCCTCCTCTGTGGCCTTGTAGGGACTTCCATCAGGAGGAAGTGATCAGAAAGCAGGCAACATAGTCTGTGTCAGAGATATCCCCCACTCTCCTAATTAGTGAGCTGACATGAAGCCTAAGATGCCCATTGGACTTATTTTCTTGGGATATATGCATTGTAGTATGTCTATCTTGTACTATATGACTAAAATCTGTTTATACGTTAATATATACCATGTGTGTCTTTCTGGGTCTGTGTTACCTCACTCAGGATGATATATTCTAATTCCATCCATTTGCCTGCAAATTTAATGATTTTCTCGTAAAAGTAAGGAAATGGATGAGCATTATTTCATTGTGTAAATGTTCCACAGTCTCTTTATCCATTCTTTGGTTGAGGGACATCGAGGTTGTTTCCAGTTTCTGGCTATTACTAATAAAGCTGCTATAAACATGATTGAGCAAATGTCCTTTTTTTTTTTTTTTTGTAAGGTGGAGCAGTTTGGGGTATATGCAGTTTCATTTTTTACCTTTCTGTTTTATGGAGTACCATTAAATGCCTACTTCTATTTTAATGTCATTGTAAGTTCTATTTGCCAACAGAAATTTAATAATGTAGGAGTAATACCTGTTAATAAATCAGGAAACAGATATCCTTGAGGCCAATGTCCTTTATTAAGTATTATTTTTCAGAATGAACTAATTTTTGCCAGTCATGATAAACACGGTGCTCTAAGAATATGATGATGGTTATAAGCTCATTTAACAACTCACACACTCCACAAAATTGCAGCTATTCTAAAGCCTTTACCCTTATATCCTTGGTTAAGATTGAAAGGAAAGGTATGGGCTCTAGACCCCCAAGACAGAGGGCAGGGAATAAGGACAAAGACAGAAGATAGAAGATGAGGAAGACAGGTAATGGAACAAAAAGAGAGGGGTTTATTTGTTCTTGAAAGGGCTGCCTCTGGATAGAGAGGAGGCAGACATTACACACAAGAAAATGACATTTTATAAAGGTACAAGGGGAAACCTTGTGTTAATATGAGGAGTTTAATTTTAATTGGGCATGCTGGTTAGGTAAGCTAAAGTCCAGTAGAACATCAATACTCTAATAGCTGGACCTTGATAGTCAACTTCAGGAGGAGGAAGTAGTCAAATAAAAAAAATGGATCTTGGTGGCTAGCTGGTGGGGGGGGCAATTTAAGGAAAGAAAATAGAATAGATAGTTATGGATGGATGGATAGATGGTTGCTGGATGAGATCATCAAGTAAGGAGGGAGAAGGAAGGAAATGAGGGAAGGGATTCAGGGAGAGACAGTTAAAATTAAGGGCTTTTTGAAAAGTAGTGTGTTGTTTTTAACAAAATCTCAAGCATTCAATTTTACCAATAAAGACTCAGGAGCCAGATGCTGGGGTGAAATCTTGCTTGCTCAGAGAGGCAGAAAAAACACCCTGCTCAGAAAACCTCAAACTCAATGTTGTTCCTTTCTACTTCATGTGCATCTTTCTATCCATCCTCCTGACTTCCTTTTACTCTTTCTTTGTTTCCTATTCACTTCCTGTCAACTAATTGCTTATTCTGCCTCCTGAGCTATCGATGGCTTTATTTAATCCTGTTTACAAGCAGAAAGCTTTTGGATTAAAGGTATGTGCTAGGGCTGAGCCACACCACAGCTAGAAATAGGGTTTTTCAGTAAACAACATAATCTTGGGGTCAACAGTGTGATAAAAAAAAAAAGCCTACCACAGTAGAAGTTTCTTAAAATACATATGAAGGCCACTAACATGAAATTACTAAGTGATAGGAGAGAGAGAGACAGACACAGAGAGAAAGTCCCAACTAGGTATCTCTTGTTATGAAATTAAGTTTCCAGCACCAGAATTGGTTTTATCTAATTGAGTTGTTGGCTACAGCAGCCCATGGAAATTACCAAACAATTCAAACTGTTTCCAATACTACAGGTTTCTCCCCACAAATTGACAACCAAAGCCCTATTGCTGAAGATACCTATAAAACTCACAGAACATGAAGAAGCTAAGCTGGTGCTTACCTAGAGCCTTTACCCCTATGTTCTAGGTCTTTGGTACAAGAAGTAGTATGATGCTATCAAAGGACAATTGTAAACACCAACCCTACCACAAACCATTTGCTATATAATGGTGTCGCGCACACATGATATGCTACTGCAACAGCGGTGCAAGGCTTGGAGAAACCAACTAAAATCTGATTTGAGTTATGGCCCAATCTATGAGATGGAACGCATACCTGACACTTGGGTGTCAAGAATCTGTGGCTAGGTAGTTGAGAGACCAAGCATAAAACCGAATACTACTAGTCTTAAAAAAAAAAAGTGATAAAATGACTCCTAAAGATGTTCTGGTGTACTCATTGATCAGTGTCTTGCTCAGCCATCATCAGAAAAGATTCCTTGTGCAGCAGATGAAAACAGTTACAGAGTCCCATAGCCAGACATTATGCAGAGAGTGAAAGACCCAGGAACAGTCAGGCCTAAGTTAGATGTCTCCATCAAATCCTTCTCCTCAGGGCTCAGGGAACCCGAGGAAGAGGAGGTAGAAATAGTCTAAGAGCCAGAGGAGAAAAAGGATACCAAGAAAACAAGTCTTTCTAAATCAAAATGATCAAAGCTTGTATTAATCCACAGAACCTGAGGCAGCATGCACAGGGGTTGCATAGGTCTGCACTAGGAACTTGTCATATGGCTTCCAGTTTAGTGTTTTTATGGGATTCCTGACTGTGTGAATGAGTGGGCCTCTAATTCTTGTCTCTTCTCTTGGATCCTTTTCTTTCTATCCGTTGGTTTTTGGTTTATATTATTATATTTTATTGTTATCCCTTAGAAGCCTCTTTGTTTTCTAATGAAAAGCAGAAAACAAGTGTCAAGTGTAAGATCCAGATGGGGACAAGTAAAGGAAGGGGAAACTGTAATCAGAATATATTATATAAGAAAATACATTTTCAGTTAGGAAAAGTACAATTAATCCAGAAGTAAATTGCAAAACAGACTGACGAGGGTAGCATTGTTTTCTATAACAAATACTGTGTGGTATTAATCAGATAGGACCTAAATCAGAGCAACTCCTAAATATAGGAAGCTATCAGAACATTTCTGGAAGAGAAGAACTAGGAATTTTTTTAGAAGATCATTAAAAATCATAGGAGTCTGTTATTTGTAATAAATGTCCTCAAATACTGCATTGACAATGGAAGCCTCAAAGATAATGGGACTTAAAAAACAACTCAATTCCCAGATGGTTTATTAGATCACAATTCTTAAGGTGGTTTTCCTACACTGACATTTCTTGAATAGCTGGTTGGATGACAGAGACGATAGTGAATCATTAGTACCAAGTTATTTAAGTTATTCTTGAGAATATTTTGAAAGTATTTGAGAGGAATAATTTTTAAAAAGCCTCCAAATAGAAAGGAAATGATCATCTAAAAAATACTGATTTGAATCTTTTAGTTAAGTTCTATTCTCTTCACTCTGTGTTAGAAAGAGTAGCCTCAAAAATTTGTCACCACCTTCATTACAGTCATGAACGATAACTGATGCTCTCTTGAAAGTCATGAAAAACACATGAAAGCCATAAGTCTGGAACTGATAAATGAGTAAATTAAAAACAAATGAAGATAAGTGATGGAAAGACTGAAATTCTTATATTTATTTTAAAAGTTACAGCACTTCTTTTGCAATATGACAGTATAAAAACAAGAAACAGAAAACAAATAAAAGTTAAAACATATCAGAAACCTAATTTTTAAAAAAATAACTGTTGCAATTTTAACATCAGGGAAAATAGACTTCAGAGTGAAACACTTATAAGATACAATGAAGATAATAGAAACTGTTAAAATGTATACTATCTGAAAGCCACAGATGTGTAGATACTTACCAGTGTGACCTCAGTTCTAATTGGTCAGGAATATGCAGTGAGCATCCCTATTTAAGAGTTAACTAAGTGGCTTATTTTCATATCATTGAAAATCATCACACAATTTCTAGCCAATAAGAAAAATACAGAACTTGAATATAACAAGGAATAAATTGTCTAGAAATTATCCTTACAGAATATGGATATGGCTTTCACAATCAAGAACCTAAAATTCTATTGAAAGAACATTTTTTAAAGCCTAGGGTGAAATGATACAATGTATAATTAAATGCAACAATTTTACATGATGCCATGAGGCCATTCTCTCCCCAAACTAATTTGTACCTTCAATGTGATTACAAAGACACATTTAACAATGTATTAAACTCACTTTAAAATATATATTGAAGAATAATATCCCTGGATTGATAAATCATTTCTATTTTCTAAGAGGAAAAAAAAGGGGGGGAAGGGTCCAAAGAAACCAAACAACAACAACAAAAAAGCTTTGTCTACTTGACACATTGAAAACTCTCCGCAATCAAATGAGCACATGACTGCTGGAAGAACAAAGCAAAACAATAAACTAAAAAATATGTAATAAAAAGAATACTAGCTAGCAAAAAAAAAACACTAGAAAATACAGAATTGGTAAGAACTTCTCTACAAATAGTGCTTCAAATTTTTTTTCTGATAACTACCTTCATTGAATAGGTAAGTCATGTGATCAAATGCCACGGATACCACAGTAAATGGACAAAGCTGACCCCACCTAGAGAAGAGTATGAAAATGAGTATTTGGCAGGGCTTAGAACATTAGCTCAGCAGTTAAAAGTGCTTACTGCTCTTCCAGAGAATCCAGAACCCAAATCTGCTGCTCATAACCTCTCATAACCACAGCTTCTGAGGATCCACCTCCCTTTCTGCTCTTCATGGTGTTGGAGGATGTTTTTGTACACTGTGGATTCAGATGCTGATTTCTGTGCCCGGGGTGATCTTGTTGCAGTGGGATGTGGACACAGTAATGATAACTGAAGAATCTCCTGTATCAATGTTGTGTAAACATTACTCCCCAACTATCTCTGATTGGTTAATAAATGGCAAAGGAGAAATCAGGCAGGACTTCTGTTCCCAGTTAGGGGGTCTCAAGTAGGGACTGGAGGGAAGAGAAAGCAGAAATCCCCTTGACTAGGAGCTTGCCACAGAGACAGAGATGGAGCAGAAGGCCAAGGCAAGACTGAGAACGGCAAGTAAAAGGGCGTGTGGCTGGGAGGTAGCCAAAACAGCTTAAATGGGTTAGAATCAATGAGTATCTGCCCAGTCATAGAGCTTAAAGCTGTTTGAATACACCTAATAGGTCTCTGTGTCATTTATTTAGGAGCTAAGGTGGGTAATAGGAGAACAGCCTACTAATACAATATTTTTAGACCATGGGTATCACATATGTGCATATATCCCACACAGACTCATATACATAAATAAAAATAAATCTTAAAAAAGACATTGACAACGTTGATGGTTATTATTAACCATTTATAATTTGTTTTTTTCTACTTAGTATATTCCTCAGCTCTTTTTTGGTTAAAATTATTTTTAATTCTTTGACAGATTTGTAATGAGTACGACAGTTTTAATCCCCTTGTTCTTTGTTATATCCCCATTATTTCTCCTCCAGAGACCCTTCACGCTAGTGAGTCTTTTCATAGTTTGATGCCCTAGAGTGTGGATATGACCCGTGAGATTTGTTATATCTAACATAATCATGAGCACTAACAGCACATAGTTATAAAATCATGCATCCAAAGGAAGGAGCTAACAGTTTGCTTTCATTTCCTTCCATAGGAGGACCACAGCTCAGAGCCTTAATGTAACTCTCAAGTGACCCTGGGTATGTTCATGTTACAACCCTGTGGGAGCTGAGGTAACCATTTTCATACAGTGTTGGCTCTTCTGGGCTGGTCCTTCCAGGAAACCAGAAAAGAAGGAGCATGTTTTATTTAGTTATTCTTCTCTTTATTCATATATATCAGCTATCATTCTTTCCTAGGGTCTGCTGAATTCCACCTTAGCAAGTGTTTATGGATCGTCAGACTTTTTAGTACATACAAATTTTCTACATCCTGAGACAACTCTATGGGATAAGAAAAGAGGCATCCTACTTTTCTACTTCAGATTCCACTTTTGATGCAAAAACTCATGAAGTTCTCATATCTTTGGGCACTTACTGGAAGTATGATCGAAATGAAGTTCATAAGTTTTACAAAGGTGATAAATAAATAATTAATTAACATTACAAATATGATTAATAAAAAGACATTTAAAAACTATTTGGTAAATTATAAATTGGCTTTCACTGGGAATGATTATGCAAGATATAATATGTAGTATAGAATTGTTTTCGATTGACATAATTGGTAAGAAGTGAGAAATAGACATGAATGAAATTAATGAGACATTCAGATAAAGGAAATTTTCTAATTGGTAAAAAAGAGAAAATCTAGTTTTCAGTGAATGAAACTACATATTCTCAGCCATTTTAAAGCAGAACTTAACTCTGATCTGAAAATGAGTCAATGCTGAATAGGTTTTATTGATTTGCTCCATTTTAATTTGTTTTTATTTACGTCTTTCTGTGTGAGCATATACCAAAAATGTGTGTGCGCCTACAGAGTCCAGAAGAGGTTGTTGGACAGGGAATTATGAACCATGGATGTGGGTTCTAGAAACCGAACCTGGGTCCTCTGGAAGTGTTCTTTACCACTGAGTGTTCTTCCCAGCCCCATATTTTTCACCGTTTTTTTTTTTTTAATTAAAGACTTAACTAATTTTTATGCAAACTGGAGTATGTTTAAAACAAAATTTCATCTCAAAACATCTTTTGTCTGTTTCTTAACGTCCCTCGGAGCCCAAGTGGCATCATAAATTTACTATACTGAAACTCTAGCTCCTTAATGCAAAAATGCAGGTCAGGATGTGTCAGCTTACCCAGAAAACACATTATTCTTGGAGATAAAAAGTACTTGCTCTGTAGCTATGATCATATTAAGAATCCCCTCATTTCCGAGTGTTCCTGTGAGCCACATGATGAAGCATGCATCTTGGTTGACGGTGTACCACCTCTTCTGAAATCTTTGCACCTGGGTGTTCGTAAAGCTCGGCTCTGCCTCTCTCTGTCTTTGATAGGTGTCTGAAAGGAGGTCTCGTCACTGAAGAACAGTCCTCTGGTGGACATCCTTGCATAGATGAGGTCTTCTGTCACCTCAGGGTGACACTGACATATGTTTGTCTGAAAAGTGATAAGTAGAGTTTTCCCATCATGCCATTGAAGTACACCCACGTCTCAAAAATGTTCTAGAGGAAGGATGCACTGCTAGATTCTGAAAGGAATCTCAAAGTGATAGACAGCCATAAAATCCAGGGTTAGGCTCAGAGGTAAAGGATTTAAGTGAGAAGGTTCATGAAAATCTTCAAAGGTAAGAGATGGCCTCTGGTGACCTGATCTTCCAATGCCCACCTTGGTAAGTCTTGGTTGAAGATAATTTCAACATTTCTGATAGCACCAAACTGACCTGAATACCCTGAATGACAGACAGACCCTATATTTCAGGTCCATATACATGAACAAAGAACTGTATAATTGCTGAAATTGAGAAGCAGAGGCTAACTCTACAGTGGCTCTGAGAAGTACTCAAGACCTGTTGTATGTAACAACCCCACACAAACACAAAAGGGCCTTTTCACTGAGGACACATGGCACACTGCATCACTATTAATTTAAGTAAAAAAGTGGGACTTTCTGTCACAAAAGTTCCTTAGCTCATACATAACATCAGGAGGTTGCTGTATGGTTACAGAGGGCTTTGATTTGACTTGTATGAGTAGCAATAGGATTCTTTCTTTAATTTTCCCTGACACCAGAACATGAAGCTTCATATGGTTGCAAGATGTATTGTCCTAAAAGTCTGACTCACTTCTTTAAAATTGGCTCCAAGGTTCTAGAAGTATAGAATCAAATATATAGGGCACCATAATTAAAAAACAAGCAAACAAAAAAAAAACAAAACAAAACCCAAAAAGGACTCAGCAGCTTTCTTTTTAAAAATAATTTATTTATTTTTATATTAATCACAGGTTATATACTTTGTATCCCAACTGTAGCCCCCTCCCTCATTCCCTCCCACTCTCCCCATCTCTCCCTCTTCTCCTCCCTGCCCCTGTCCAAGTCCACTGATAGGGGAGGACCTCCTCCCCTTCCATCTGATCCTAGCTTATCAGGTCTCTTCAGGGCTGGCTGCAATGTCCTCTTCTGGGGTCTAGCAAGGATGCTCATCCCTCGGGGTGGGGGTGGGGTCAAAGAGCCAGCCATTGAGTTCATGACAGAAAAAGTCCTGGTTACCCTTACTAGGGCACTCAGGTGGATACTGAGCTACCATGGGCTGCATCTGAGCAGGGGTTCTAGGTTATATCCATACATGGTCCTTGGTTGGAGAAATAGTCTCATAAAAGACCCCTGTGCTCTGATCTATTTAGTCTTTGTGAGGCTCTTGTCCTTGCCACATTAGGACACTAGAATCTAGAGAAATCTAATGTTAATGACTATGTTTCCTTTGCCTGGTCTAATGCTAGGTTATTAGAGTAATTAAAACAATTCTCACCACCATACAGAAAAAAAGAATATATTTTATGGTTCTTCAACTTCAAAACTCAGAGTGTAGAAGAGAATCTCAGCGGTTATACCTTCTCCTGTGGTGTATCTCAGGTGCTCTTAGCTGTCATTCACAAGGGACCAGTCTAATTTTATTAATACAATTATTTACAGTACATTTTGGTTCTAGAAGTGAAATATGTTCATATCCTGTAAACGCATTTTTAAAATGTCCATTATCTGAAGCAATAAATGGTGGGACTTTAACATAGTCCAGCTGTTGCATAAACATACCAAGATATCTTGTTACATTTTTCTAGCTACAGGAAGAAAAATTATGTTTTGTTTCTAGAGTCTGTGGCTATAAATTATGAGAAAAGGTTTAATCTGAAGAGCAAGATGATCTCCATAGATGGAATTATTTCCTTCTGAAGAACTGCTTTCACGAGAACAGTTAAGTTGACACGGGGGTGTATAAATACCTCTTTGCATTCCCAGAATGATGAGAGATATAACTCAGATTCTGGAAACTTGCATGTCTGCGAATAAAAGTACTAAAGTCTTTGACAATGTTAGGAGTGTTTCAAGTAAAGTGCTGGGATTTGGAAAGTAGGTTGCTATGGCCACTGCTCTGTCACTAGAGCTCCACAGTCACTGCCCTTTAGAAATTGCTGCACTCCAGGTCGTCATGGAGACCCTATATATTATAAACAACCCATCTGGATTTCTGACACCATTAACTTTTCTCTCATTTACCATCTCTGAGAAGGCAGAATGCACTAATAACAATACAAGACAGAGTGGGTGAGTGAGTGGAATCCTACACTGTAAATTCCTTGAGCAAACTTAAAGGAAGCAACAATATAATATCAACTGAGGGTTCTATATAGTATAGTTATTCTGAGGCAGTTCTTTTTAAAGCTTATCTCCAATCTGATTTGATTGTTCCAGACAAAACTTTGGGATGGCAGTTGGTAAGTTATATGGTTGCTTCAATAATTACTAACAATATTTTAACATTTACTTATGCTTTTGTGAATAAATATTTCTGTCATATAATTTAATGCTCTGAGTACCATACAATAAAACTATTATACTCACTTTATAAATATATGGACTAATCTAGAGTTTATGTCACATTATAAATATTACCAAGTTTTTTAAAGAATTTATTTATTTATTTACACATATGAGTATTTTGTCTGTATTTATACACACCTGAAGATGGTATCAGATCACATGGGACTGCAGTTACAGATAGTTATGAACTGTTACGTGACTTCTGGGAATTGAATTCATGACCTCTGGAAGAACAGCCAGTGTTCTTAACTGCTTAGCCATCTCTCCAGCATGATCACCGAACCTTTAAGCAATGCATTTAAGATTTCTAATGCCTAAATCTTATATAACAAATTTCTGACTGCCTTATGCTTCATATATTTACATTTCCTGGATCTTACAGGCTGTCACATCTTGCATTTATATGACGATAAGCTTCCATAGACAAACTTGTGCAAACTTCATAATTTGCTCATTTTTAAGATAATTGCCAGATAGGTTTGAATATTGTTTCTAAAACTAAAGGTTATGGTAAGAGTACCCAATTTGATAAGCAATTTCCAGCATGAGAACATAAACTAGGTAGCCATGTTGTTACTGCACTCCATGATGTGACAAGCTATTGATAAGTACAAGCTGCTGCTGTAGCTGAAATGAATCATGGCCAGGTAATAACATTCAGAATACTAGGTTTAGAGTGAGTAGGTATCCAGGTTCTGGCTATTATGAATAAAGTTGTTATGAACATGGTTGAACAAATGTTCTTGTTGTGTACTTGAGCATATATTGGATATATGCCTAGGAGGGATATAGCTGGATGTTGACGAAGTGTTATTCCTAATTGTCTGAGAATGCTTCAGATTGATTTCCAAAGTGCCTGTACAAATTTGCATTCCCACCAGCTGTGGAAAGGGTTTCCTCTTTCTCCACATCCTCTCCAGCATATATTGTCACTTGAGTTTTTTATCTTAACCATTCTGATGGGTGTAAGGTGAAATCTCAGGGTCGTTTTGATTTGCATCTCCCTGATGGCTTAGGACGTTGAACATTTCTTTAAGTGTTTCTCTCCCATTTTATATTCCTCTACAGAGAATTCTGTTCAGCTCTGTACCCCATTTTTAAATTGGGATACTTGATTTGTTGCTTTTTAGCTTCTTTAGTTCTTCATATATTCTGATTATCAGCCCTCTGTCAGATATAGTGTTAGTGAAGATACTTTCTCAGTCTGTTGGCTGTCATTTTGTTCTGGCAACAGTATCTTTTGCTTTACAGAAGCTTTTCAGTTTCATGAGGTCCCATTTATTGATTGCTGCTCTTAGAGCCTGTGCTGTTGGTGTTCTGTTCAGGAAGTTGTCTCCTGCACCAATGAATTCTAGGCTCTTCCCCACTTTTTCTTCTAACCAATTTAGTGTGTCTGGTTTTAAGTTGAGGTCTTTTTCCACTTGGACTTTAGTTTTGTGCAGGGTGATAAGTATGGATCTATTTGCAATTTTCTGCCTGTAGACATCCAGGTAGATCAGCACTTTTTGTTGAAGATGCTGTCTTTTTTCCTTTGAAAGGTTTTTGGCTTTGTCAAATATCAAGTATCAGGAGCTCCACAAGGAGAGTAACAAAAATTCTGGGCACAGGTTTCTTTTCTGAGACTGATACTCCAACCAAGTACCATGCATGGAGATAACCTAGAAACCCTGCACAGAGGTAGCCCATGGCAGTTCAGTGTCCAAGTGGGTTCCATAGTAGTGGGAACAGGGATTGTCTCTGACATGAACTGATTGGCCTGCTCTTTGATCACCTCCCCCTGAGTGGGGAGCAGCCTTACCAGGCCACAGAAGAAGACAATGCAGCCATTCCTGATGAGACCTAATAGACTAGGATCAGAAGGAAGGAAAAGAAGACCTCCCCCATCAGTGGACTTGGGAAGGGGCATGCGTGGAAAAGGAGATGGAAGGGAGGGTTTGGCAGGGGAGGGAGGAGGGAGCTACAGGGGGGATACAAAGTGAATAAAGTGTAATTAATAAGTATAAAAAATCAAATATCCGTAGGTGTTTGGGTTTATTTTCTGGGTGTTCTATTCGGTTCCATTGATCCACCATTCTGTTTCCATGCCAATACCGTGCAGTTTTTACTATTGTTGCTCTATAATACAGCTTGAGATCAGGGATGGAGATACCTCCAGATGATCTGTTGTTATTCAGGATAGTTTTGGCAATTCTGGGTTTTTTGTTTTTCCATATGAAGTTGAGAATTTTTCTTTTAAGGTCTGTAAAGAATTCTGTTGGTATTTTGATGGGAATTGCATTGAATCTGTAGATTGCTTTGGCAGGATGGTCATTTTCACTACGTTAATCCTGCTGATCCATGAGCATGGGAGATCTTTTCATCTTCTGATATCTTCTTCAATTTCATTCTTCAGAGGACCCTAGGTAAGATGCTCAATCCTCATTCATAAGAGTAAGTGGGATAGACATCAGAAGTTGGAGAAGACAGAGAACAGGACAGGAGCCTACCACAGGGGGCCTCGGAAAGACTCTAATTGTCAGGGTATCAAAGCAAATGCTGAGACTCATGGCCAAACTTTGGACAGAATGCAGGGAATCTTATGAAAGAAGAGGGAGATAGAAAGATCTGGAGGGGATAGTTGCTCCACAAGGAGACCAGCAGGGCCAAAAATTCTGGGCCCAGGGGGCCCTGTAGAGAACAATACTCCAACCAAGGACCATGCATGGAGAGGACCTAGAATCCCTGCTCAGATGTTACCCATGGGCAGCTCAGTCTCCATGTCGGTTCCCTAGTAATGGGAGCAGGGGCTGTCTCTGACATGTACTCAGTGGCTGGCTCTTTGGTTACCTCTCCTTGTGGTGGAGGGGTGCAGCCTGGCCAGGTCACAAAGGAAGATAATGCAACGAGTTCTGAGACCTGATAAACTAGGGTCAGATTGTAGGGGAGGAGGTCCTCCTCTACAATCAGTGGACTAGAGGAGAGGCCTGTGAGGAGATGAGGGAGTGAGGGTGGGACTGAGAGGAGATGAATGAGTGGACTATAGTTGGGATACAAAGTGAATAAATTGTAAAAAATAATAAATAATTTTTTAAAAAAGAAGGCTAATGTGTTCCTAAAATGTACTAAAGAATCTATTTAAGAGTCAGCAATGTGGGCTAGACAATGGGCTTTTCTGTTCTTTCTGTGGCCTGAGGTTTGATTCCCAGCTCCCACATGCCAGGTCACATGTCTGTCACTCCAGTTCAGAGGATCTGATGCCCTCTTATGTCCTCTTTGAGCATGAGGTATACAAGTGATACACAGATGTACACACCATACAAGAAAAACATTCATATACATAAAAATAATTAAATAACATGGACAACTACGTTTAAGGTTTTAGTTTGTGATGTTGCCAGTTTTATTTAAGGCATTTCAATGGAGCTAAATGACACCGTTTGTAGAAACCTGTAGGCATAAGGTTATTGTGTAATCCAAATGCTGATTTCTGTACTCTCCGTAAATGCTGGCAATCTTTGTTCTGAGAATCTCCTGTCTCAGTGTTATATAAACACTGTTCCCCAATTGTCCCCTAGTTTTCCAATAAAGCAGCTTACAGCCAATTGTTGAAAAGGGCAGAGAATAGGACTTCCTGCCAGCCAGAGGAGAAAGAGAAGAGGAAGTAGAGAATTCAGCCATGGGCTTATGTCCATCCAGGGCAGACGAGAAGAAAGTGATAAAAAAAAAAAGCAATAAAGTGCAAGTATTTCTGGGATGTAATCTGGGACGAAACAAGATTAGCTTAGTGGGTAAAGAATAGAGTAATAACTGCTCAATTATTGTGTTGTGGTGCTTATTATTAAACAAATATAAGAGTCTCAATTATTTGTGTTATAACCAGGTTAAGATAGAAACTGAGAAATAAGCACAATTTTAATAAAAATAACCTAGCAAAAACCTGTTAATATTTTTTTTTTGAATGAAGGATGAGAAAATTGCAGCTGATATACTACATATTGAATGAATTTTCCAGAGAGGTAAAACAAACCCTCTGTATGAACTCTCCACTTTGCTCTACTGTCACGCCCTTTCGTACAACAGTGCTGATTCGTATTGGGTGATATCAAGACCATGCTACAAATATTGTGTGTATCACTTACTGGGATATATATATTGTTACATGTCATATATAGCTAAAATGTACTATATATTTATGTAAATATACACATGTATGTTGGAATTATTCTAATTTTCTTCTCTTGAGTGATGCATTAAGTACATATACTGCCACCATCACGGCCATACACACACATATGTGTGTGTCTGAGAGCGCAATCTGTGAATATTCTGAAAGACACTGTACAGTGACCAATCACTGGTAGACAATGAAGGTGATAGAATGGGCCCATGGCCATGACATGTCTCCACCTGCTATTTACACAGTGATATGCAGATCAGAGGAAGCATGAAATCGATTCCTTATAAAACTTCTTATGATAGTGGTCACTGAAATTTGAAATTGTTGCTGAGAAACTTATATTATTCAATCACTGTAACCGAAGTGTATGCCCATGAGAACTTTGTGAAGAATAGAATTCTTGTATATTATTGATTGTTTTTCATTCTGGCAATAATGCTATGGTGTCAAATATTTAAAACTTGAAGTAACTAGACTTTGGCTGGAATGCTTATGAAATATTCTTGGCAGCTATCTTTGTGTCACTTGAATACTGTCCAGGCCATTAAAATCAATACATATGTAACTGGGACATAGCATTAAAAAAAACCCAGCAGATTAACACAATTAAAAGAGTCCTGAGCTTTATTTTGATTAGGAGAGAAAAACTTCTTTACTGGAATTTTTCTACGTGAAAATAATGTATAAAAATAGATTGTAGGTGTCACAGCGAGATTTCTTCAGAGACTGTATTGCTTGCTACTAGTAGGGCATAGAACAACTTTTTGAGAAATGGCGATTGAGACAATGATATTAACACTGGAGAAAGAAGCATGGGAGCTAAGGAGTTAAGGCCTGAAACCAAAAACAGAGAGAGAGAAAGAAGTCATTCAGAAGCAACCATGGCCTCAGGTTTTGCTGAGTTCAGAAACCTGAAAATCCATGTTGTCAAGGTGTGGGCAGTGTTTTAATGCTTTGAACCAGCTAAAAACAATGAAAAGATTATCTATAGAAGTTGCACAGATCATCATTCTTGAGTATTCAATGATGCTGCTGACTTACAGAAGAACATGAGAAAGAAAAACTAGCTGGCAACATCTGCCCACCCCTTTCATCTTCAACATTCTGAGTGATAGGAGCACTTCCCTTTCCCAAAGTTATGAAGATAATTCTAAATACTTACTGAAAATACTTATTTGAAGAACTGAGTAATAAAAGACACATTATTTTCTATCGTTATTTTGTCATTCGATATTTTAAACGTTTAAATGTGTACTCAAATCTATTTACTTTCATCTTGAAGTGAAGATACTCCATAGTAAAATAAATTGAAGCTTTTCACATTTCTACATTACAGCCTTGAAGAGTCAGAAATATATTCCTAGCTCATTTTAGTCTGTTTGTCATCAGCAATCATGTGTTTCTAATATTCTGAGCTTCATAAATGTCATTGTGCCTCTAATATTTGTCTCATAGAGTATGCTTGCCAACTTCAGTCTGCAGGAGGAAGCCGTGAAAATACCAATCAGGGTGGGCGACTGTTCAAATACAGAGACCCTCTAATGGTATAAAATAAACCAGAGAAAGCAAAATGTGAAGGATAGAATGAATAGTAGGAACTATTAGAATGATATTTAAAATAAAAGATACCTTTGCGACCCTAAGAGCCACAATATATTGTTTTCTAAATGAAACATTAAATCACTGTGCACTCTCACCTTCCCTAGTCTGAGTGATGGAGCTTTAATGAGCAGATATGCTCAGCCTTGGCATGAATGTGTCTGCCATGTGACATGGCAGAAAGGTAAGGCTCTTTTGCCAGCAAAATAATGAAATGATACGAGAACATGTCTGGGGACATATGGCGCAGCAGATTGAAGGAACAAAGTTCCAAGGTCCAATTCTGACTCTGCCTTTCATTCAGTGGATTGACATAGGGTCTGTACAAACACCACACTAGGTGGATTGACATAGGGTCTGTGCAAACTCCACACTAGGCTTTGGATCCTCAGGCATTTGGATGATAACAATTCCGTTCAGTACATTGGGGTTTTTTTTCCCCTAAAAGTCAAAAGGGGAAAATAAGTCAAAGTGTATAAACATCTATAGTATTACACAAGCAAAAGGCTATAGCATCATTACAATCCCTAATACACAGTTTTTACACTGAAACATACAAAAGGTATCATAGTATCAAAATCTTTATGTCTCTCAAACTGTCTCAAATAGTTTTTTGCTGACAGAACCGAAATCAAAGAGGATTAAAAAATGGTGGGCATCATGGTACATGACTGTTGCCCTAACTACTTGGAAGACTAAGGAGAGAAGTTCATTTTAGGCCAAGAATTTGAGAGCAGGCCTGGGGTGAATGAACGAGCGAGATAACAAGGTCTTGTCTCAAGAAAATAAGCAGTGAGATTAAAAGAAGACACGGGGCGTTAAGACTCCCGGGGAAGGTTTGGTTTTTGGTTTTTTATTTTTATTTTTTTTTCAGCATATAAATAGGTTAGATGCCAATTTTGCCGTAACAGAAAATGGAAGTATTAGCACTGACCAAAACCAGTTTTTAGGAGGAAAACAATTCTTTGGTTTAGAAACTGCAGTCTGTCATGAAGAGAAGCTACAGTGGGACCTCAAAGGAAAAATGAAGAGGTTGAAACTGAAGGAGAACCCATGGAGCATGGCTCACTGGCTTCCATTGTTTTGTTCAGCTACCTTTCTTTTTTTTTTTTAACTTTTTTATTATAATACTTTTATTAACATTTTTATTTTATATTAATCACAGGTTATGTACTTTGTATCCCAGCCGTAGCCTCCTCCCTCATTCCCTCCTTATTCTACTCCCCCCATCCCTCCCTCATCTCCTCCCTGCTCCTTTCTAAATCCACTGATAGGGGAGGACCTCCTCCCCTTCCATCTAATTCTAGTTTATCAGGTCTCTTCAGGACTGCTGCAATTTCCTCTTCGGGGGGCCTAGCAAAGCTGTTCCTCCCTCAGGGGGCGTGGGGTGTGTGTGTGAAGAGCCAGCCATTGAGTTCAGCTACCTTTCTTATACAGCAAGGGTCCACCTTCCCAGGAACAAAATGTCACAGAATGTACTGGGCTCTCCCACATCAACCATCCATGAAAAAAATACTCCATGGATATATCCACAGGAGTTTCTTCACAATATATCTGTTTGATATGTATTTCAGATTCCCTCTCCCCAGGTATGTCTAGGTCTGTATCAAGCTGACCGAAACTAATTGTGACACTATCCAAAACTGAAAAGATGAAATGAACAAGGCATCTTAGACCCCTAGAAGTAAAAAAATACAGGAGAAATTATTGATCTTGAAATTGAAGAATTGGACAGGCAAACACAAAGAATCAAAATTCACCTAAACAGAATACCGTGATCTATAGCCAGAGTAGAACACGTTAACGACTGACTGTAACAAAATTGCAAAGGTCTTACTTTAGACAAGTTTGAGAGACTCCAGAGGAACCCACTCATGGTCAGTGGGAAACACATTCTTATTAATTTTTCCCTCAAGAGTTCTACTACTTTCATAGATTTAGCAAAGAAAGTACCATACCTGTTTGTACAGGGAGATGGAAAAAGGAACAGCCTTGAGAATAGCCACTCTGCTTTTAAAAGTTCTGTTTTTTGGAGAAACTACTTGAGCAGAGCTCAAACTACATTGTTTTGTTTTGTTTTTTTAATCTGAGCATTAACAACCTCATGAGAGGGAAATACCCAACTGTGACCAAATTTATTTTCTACTAAGAGATAGGAAACTATAAGTACATGCAAGAGAATATGTTGGGCTCTGGTCAAGCTGACAGTAGCCATCCTATCTAAGTTATAGCAAAAGAAATATTGTAGCTAGTTTGTAAGGTTCAGATTCCAAGGACTGAGGCTCATTGATGCTAGGACTCAATCACAGGACTATGAACACTTTTTTTCACCCTCTTAATGATCTCTGCCTACCAGTAAGAAGTACAATATCTACAAAAAGAAAGACTGATGGGTTAGAGTAAGCATTAAAGTCTGCTTTGGATATGGCAACGTTGGTAGAATTGTGTCTGTGCATATAAAACTATGATTAATAAGCTGAGCTCTAGTGGCTAAAGTTAATACATGCAAGGAGAGCTGGGAAATATAAGGACACTAAACAACTACAAAGAAGAAATAATGAAGATCCCCTTAGCAGAAACAAAAATGCTTCTGAGGGGTTCCTAATCAGACTGCAATATATTGCAGTAGAAAACTCCAAGACTTGACGATCAAAAATAAAACAAAGCAATATTTTGATAAATGAAAACCGTAGGTGAATAAAAAAGCTATGACATTTATAAAAGAAATTTACAGGGGATCCAAGATGGCTGCCAGGAGAGGACACCATGTCTGAGGAGTAGGACAGCAGAAACAACGCAGCAACCAGGAGACTAAACTCTGGGACCTAAAACACCAGCATTTGTGATTGCCAGGTGAGCAGAACTCCTACGGTGAGAAAATCAAGTGGGAAAATCCTACAGACATCCAGTTATTCCCCGGAAAAATCTCCGGGTGACCAGCAGCGCACAGCTCTGATCTGAACGAGCAGCCGCGCTGGGCGCCTGCAGCCCCAATACCAGACTGGGTCTCACAGCCTCTGGGCCAGATGGGGGAGGAACCGGATACCATTTTGACTGACCTGCATACTGCGGATCCACCAATAACCACCTCAGTCCGTGTGGGAGTCCACGGGCCAGTCTAAGAAAGACCCCAGTTCTCTCTCAACCAGCGGGCATACACCAATCGCGTCCTCTGGATACCACCTCAGTCACTGTGTGTGTGTGTACACGAACCAGACTGAGAGGGCCTAGGAGACCGTTTTGTGCACACCAATCGCGTCCACCGGAAACACCTCAGACTGAGAGGGCCTAGGAGACAGTTTTAACCAGCCTGCGCATGCAGGTCCGCCAGCGACCACCTCAGTCCCTGTGTGTGTCCCCGGGCCGGTCTGAGAAGGCCCTGGGCACCATTTCAGACAGGCCTGCATTCAGCAGATGCACACTGCTCGGCAAGGCCTACAACCAATCCAGACCCACTGTGTGTGCCCCAAATATCATCTCAGACCATGGTGCACAGCCCCTAGCCCAGAAAGGGGCGCCAAGCCTCTAGTCCAGGGGAGAGCCCTTAGCAGCAAGCCCAGGGCAGAGCGCAGAGCACCCAGCTGACATCTCAAAACGAGATACTCAGCATCTAGCACAGAGTGAGGAGCAAAGTCTCCAGACCAGAAGGGTGACCAGCCTGTGGTGCTCACAGCTTCTAGCACAGAGCACAAAGCTGGGCACACAGAGACCACAACAGAGTTCAACTGAGACAACACACACACACACTAACAAACCACCACCGGAACTCCCTGATCTTCTTGAAGAATATTCCTGACACAAGAGAGTAACAGTTCCAGTCTGAAGTTCAGCCTTAAAGCACAAACAGCTCCTTGATTATATATAAACAAATGCCCAGAAATCGGCGAAATAACTCACCCACAAAAATCAGGACAACATGGCCACACCAGAAACACCCATAAGCAGTGGAGATTTTAATTCAGCGGAGACACAGGAAAATTATCTTAAAGCTATGATTATGCAGATATTGGAGGAACAAGAGGAGAGACAAAAAGAGGAAATGAACAAGACCCTCAAAGAAATGGAGAAGAATTTAACTGCCCACATAGAGGAACAATCAA
>CM053767.1:26134488-26149666 GCA_028658305.1 Pachyuromys duprasi | reverse complement strand
TCATGATCTTGATGGCTGACTCTTTGACCCTCCCCCATATAAGCCGGGGAGTGACAGACTGGCTAGATCCCAGGGGAGGACTTTGCAGCCAGCCCTGAGGAGACAGGATAAGCTGGGGTTGGATGGAAGGGAAGGAGGTCCTCCCCTGTTGGTGGACTTGGAGGGGGCGGGGAAGAAGTAGATGAGGGAGGGAGTGGGAAGGTAGGAGGGAATGGGGGAGGGGGCTACGCCTGGGATTCAAAGTACCTAACCTGTGACTGAGATAAAAATAAATAAATTAAAAATTAAAAAAAAAAGAGTCATTGTGTTTAAGACTTGTGGTCCAAGTTATGGTGGCTTACACAGGTGTCTGGTGGCATGAAGATATCAAATAAGATAAGACAATTTACCAGACCACCAGGGACTCCAGAGACTCTGTATTGTGTACTTCTGTGACAACTTTCCACCTCAGTCACTACCATGATATTCTATTTCCTAGATTCCACCATCAACTTGTCTTTACTTCCAGCTTCAAGGCTTTAAGACGCTGAGATGAGAGAAAAAGTGAGATCATACAGGCTCACCTTAGATTAGCTACACGGAAATGGAGCTAATGCTCTTGGGGAGAAGAAATAAGAAACACATGTTGTTAGGTAAAGACTTCTGGTTGTCTTGTGATACAGATGTCTCTTTTCCCTTTCAGAATAAATTCCATGATATTAATACAGTCACTGTACTTGATATCAGTTAGTGGTCAGCTTGATAGGAGTTGTGCTCCTCCTGCTTCTCTACCCTCTCATCTCCATTCCAGTTATAATTTGGACTCAAAATGCCCCCATAGGCTCCTCTGTTTGAACACTTAGTTCCCTTAAGCATGCTTTGTATATCTAGTGAGACTCTGTCGGAGGAAAATAATACAAAACAAAATCAGTGGCGTTCTTGGACGGGGGCTGAGGGTGGAGTGTTGGGTCTCATAATGCTTTGTCTGTGTCTGGGCCTATTTGTTTTGCTTTTTACCTTATATTTTATTTATTTTAAATTAATTCATTATCTATCCCAACTGAAGTCCCCTCCCTCAACTCCTTCCAGTCCCACCTTTCCTCCCTGTCCCCCACTAGTCCACTGAAAGGGGGAGTTCTCTGCAGTCCTCCCATAGCTTATCAAGTCTCATAAGGACTGCCTGGATCTTCTTCCTCTGTGTCCTGGCATCACCAGGGGCAAGTGATCAAAGAGCAGGCAATCGAGTTCATGACAGAGGCATCCCTTGCTTCCCTTACTTGGGCACCCACACGGAGACTGAGCTGCAAATCAGCTACATCTGAGCAGGCAACTAGGTCTTCTCGGTGCATAGTCCTTGGCTGGGATTTGCCTTGTAAGTCTTTTGCTTATATATTATTGTTTCGAATTTTGTTCTTATGGGATTTCTGTGTGTGTGTCTGCCTCAGTGTGTCTCAGAAACCAGCTGGACTCCATTTTAAGATCAGGAGCCATTATGAGACTCTAAGTAAATTTCTGTTTCTCAGAACTCAGCTGTGCCCCATCCTCTAATTCCACATTGCTCTGTCCCAAGTACTCTAGGCAGATTTCCTTAAAGGCTTTCTAACTGCCTGGTCTTCCTTCTGTAACACTGGCTGCTTGCAAAGTCTCTCCTCCTGTGGTTTTGCCTTTTAAAAAGGGTGTGGGGAATTGGCTCTGTTCTGGTCTGTAGAACCAGAGGCAGCAGCCAGCAGACTATCAGGTACATAAACAAAGCTTGCTTGTATTTGGACATAATTTGGATCAGTAGTCTTTCTTCTTGCTTTTGTGGGATTAATATTTCTTGTGCTTTTTCTTATTTTTTAATTAATGCTAGTTTTCATTTTATTTTATTATTTTTAGATGTATGTTTCCAATGACAAAGAAGAAAGGGTGTGGATTTGGGGGGTAAGAAAGAAATTGGGAAGAGTTTGGAGAGAGGAAACCATAATATATTTCACGATAAAAACCATTTTCAGTTTAAAAAGAAAAAAATAGGTGGTGGGATCTAGTTAAAGAAAATTACCCCCCTTCTGGCCAAACTTATTTTCTGCTTCTTGTTAGGCACATGTAACAAGTGGCTGACACATGTTGCCACCATCATATAGACAGCAGACACCATTTCTTCCCTTCCATGATGGACTGCATATCCTGAAACAATAAGCCAAAAAAAAATCCTCTTCTTTTAAGCACATGGAAAAGTAGCTAATACAGCTCCTAAAGCTGGGATGTCAAAACTAGACTTTCCTTATTGATGGCCTAAAATAGGAGAGAAGTAATGACTGCTCCTTCTTGAATTTGAAGATATTGTTAGATTCTAAATTAACAAAGCAACAAGTTTATTTAATATGGGCTCTACTATGAATAGAGTTATTTGTTTCCTTTTGTGAAAAATCTATATGGACATATTAGTCAATTATTATTATATATTATATTCTTTATTTTTGAGATTATAATACAATCATATCATATTCCCCTTCCAAACACTTCCATTTACTCATCTTTGTTCTCTTTCAAATTCATGTCCTCTTTCTCTTCAATTGTCACATAAACACACATATATATGAGAATATACATATATTTTCCAGAGGGGGGTCGAAACTACTTTTTCCACTTTCAGCATTCCTTAGTTGAGTGTAGTTCTTGTTTAGGGTTGAGGCCTCATGAGCTTTCCCAATACTCATTACCATGTCTATTGGTTTTGTCCTTGCTTGGGTCATTTTCAGGCAATCATGTTGGTGAGACTTTACGAGTGTGGTTTCTGACATTTCTAGAAGACACAATCTCATAGCAAACTACCTGTTCCTCTGCTTATTTTTATCTTCATTCTAAGTATATGTACATATCTGTTTCTCCATGAGAGCGAAGTGTATGCGGAATGCAGAAGAAGGCGCTGTACTCTCTAAAGCTAGATACCAGACAGTTGTGAGCTGCCGAATGTTGGTGGTGGGAGCTGATCTCAGGTTGCCTGCTAGAACAGCTTGACCACTGAGACAGATGTATCAATTTGTTGAGGCTCAGCATGTTTCCCAAACTGCTCCCCAATAAATGTTGTCGGACAGAGCTGCAGGGGATCTTGTGTTATTAGAGTTTAGGAAAGAGGAGTGACAGTTGCCCTTTTATAGCACAATGAGACAGTCTCCACACGGGTCATTCTGAAGCTACACAAGCACTGCTCTGAGGGTGCTTCTCAGATTCATTAAACTTCCCAATGGCTCTTTCCAAGTTCATCAAATGAGAAATGATCCTGAAGAGGCAAAGCTTGAACTACTGAGAGGCCATTTAAAAGAACGTTTGCTTTCCTAGCAACTGAGGGACTCAAATAGAGCAGAGTGTGATTGTTCCTCTGGTCTTCCTGAAGCTAGTGAGCCTCAGCACTTGTGCTTGGCCTGTGCCTTGCTCATGATCTTTCTTCCCACCTTCCCTGCAGACTTCAAACTTGCTTAACCCACCCCCACAATGTCTAACCCTAACTTTGACCCTTTGAAAAAATCAGTACAAATATAAACTTGACAATTCCATTTTTAAATTAAATGCCAATAACTGCCTTCTTTACTTAATGTGTTATATTTATTATGAGTCTAGCATTAAAGTAATGAAATGAGTATAGAAGTTGAATTATATTCATTTATTTATTTTCATTAAATCTTACTTATTATATGGCAAGTAGCTATAGGACTCCATAGTCACAACCTTGCCTCTGTCTGAGATGGAGGGTAGACCAGTAAGATAGATGGTAGACACTAATATAACTTTTAATATATAGCAAAGAATCAAATAACATTGCTACATTAAAATAATATTCATTATTAATATTTATTAAAATGAGAGCCCTTTCTCAGTTTTCTGTCATGTAGAAAAGACCTGATATCCATGTTACTAAAATAAGTTTTTTATAATGAAATTTGTTCAGTAATGTATAAAAATGTATTTATTTTCTTGACCAGCTTTATAGGAATAAGCATTCAGTGTCTTAATTTTGAAAAATAATCGATGCTTAGTTCAGGAAACAGTTTGTAAATTTAAAATAACCAAAATACACTTTTAATAACTATTCATGGCAGAGTTTTCTACAAGATCTATCAAGAAAGTATTAGTACTGTGAATGAATGTCTTTTGTTTACTGGATGGGGCCATATGGTACCTAACTAGGTTATCAGTTTCTTTAGGATGTGTTCTGAGGATGTTTTTGGATGAAATTAATATTTGAGAAGATATTGTAATTGTATATGGACTCAACCAATCAGTTGAAGGCCTGTACGACAAAAGCCTGACACCCTCAAGTTAAGGAAAATCTACCTGATAGGCTCCAAATAAAGATATCACTCTTGTCTCTGTAGCAGCACCTTGGTCTTTGAACTCAGACTAGCATAATGACATCAGCTCAAATGAGCTCAGATTTATCATCCTCCATAACCACATGAAATAGGTTTTTATAAGTCTTTGCACATACAAATTTCTTCCATTGTTCACACAATAAAATTGGTAAAATTAAATGGAAACATCAATTCAAAGAGAAAACTACATAAATATTCTGTCAATGAACGACCTTGTTTATAATTTTATAAACAAGAAATATATAAATATATGTACATTTATATGTGAACAGTTTTTAAAAGGCCATGAATATGAACGGTATCAAGGAGGGAGCTACATGTGAGGGTTGGAACATGGAAAAGGGAAGGAAGAATGTTATAATTACATTATAATCCTGAAAAAAATTTAAAGCATTTATGTTTTTGAGCCACATGGTATGTAGATTATATCAGATGGACTTTAAAAGCTGATTTATTATTTACTTTAATTTATTTAGTATTGTGCGCAATTTCTCCTTGCTATTTGTTTATGTGTGCGTGTGTGTTATCTGAATGTGTTGGAAGTTAGACAACTAGTGGGCTATAAGGACCAAACTCAGGTTCTTACGCCTGAGTGCAAGCGAATCTACCTGCTGAGCCATCTGTATAGCCCAAGAATTTTACTTTAGAGACAGAATTTCATAACTATTTTCTATAAAACTTGGGAAATATTTAAACTGTATGATAAACATGGTTGTCATAGTAACTATCAAAACAGGCTCATATAGTACAAGAACAGCCTAGAATAACATCCGAAAGTTTGTCTTCAAGCAACAGTTAACATACAAAAGAAACAATAGGTAGAGATCTTTTGATTGTGCTAGGTGTGGGAGGTAGCCTATTGACTGCTGTTTTTCATGGTCAATATTTGTGTTTTACTGAAAATTATATTTTTCTAACACAATGTGTGAAGAAAAAGTTTTAAGATGATAACTTGGAAATGTGAAGAAATACATAATTCTATAATCTTTTTAGGGGGTACATGTGCAAAGACCATACACAGCTTCAGCTTGTTTAGAGGGATGGAGCAGAGGACAGGAAGGCAAGCCAGGAGTGGGCAACCAGAGAAGGAGGCAGCATGAGCAAAAGCACAAATAAGCAATGTGGCATATTCCTCCGACAGCTCAGTTAGAACACAAGACACAGTAAGGCCAAGAGTGAATTTGAGTTGGAATCAGGACTAATGGAAATGCTGTTTATGTGCCTTAGGGATTTGGAATTTATTACCTAAACAGTAAGATGTCATTGAAGCATTTTGAGCAGTAAAGCGACGTTACTTGTGGGTATTCGTGTATGAGAATGGCTTGGGAGGTTGGGGCTGCAAGGAAGAACGTCACTAGGAGACACTGAACTGAACTGCAAACTAAGATGCATCTGAACAATGAAAGCAGAGTAGGAATGGATAAATTCTAAAAATACCCTGAGTTGGTGACAATACTTCATCACTGGTTGCTTATTGAGACAAGAGAGCAGGTCAATGCTATTGTTGGTGGCACAGAGGGAGGTGCTTTGGTGTCAGAGTAGAACATGGCATCATCAACGGAAAGGAAGCCTTCAAGAAAAAACATCCATGTGTAAGTTGACAAGGTGATCTTCAAGAACAAGTTTGGTTTTGAAGGTTTTGGGTTGCAGTGCCTTTAGGAGCTTCGAGGGGAGTGACTGTAGCTCTTAGAATCAATTAAATCACCTTGCACAGACACACGCTTGAGGAGCATTTTCAGATCAGTGGTATTAAACGTCATGAGATTGGGTTAATTTCATCCAAAGATGTTCTGAAGTGAAAAGATGAGAAGCTGGGCTTGAAGCATCCACAAATATTACCTTTTAGAAAGTGAAGAAAACTCTATTAAGAATAAAGGCTGCTAGAAGAGGAAAGTAATACATAGTCCTATCTACCTGTTAAGTCTATAAAACATAATAGTTACCACGTTAGCACATCATCAATGTTTCAATAGTGGTACTCTTTTCTTGATGTAACCAACATCTTTCTAATTGACTTGAAGCCCACTGGATAGAAGGGAACTCATGCCTGGTACTATCAATCTAACCAATTACACATGATCACAGACCACAGGGGGGAAAATCACCACTAACATTTTCCTAAATCAATATAGCTTCTAATTGCATTTTACATACTTTTCCTTATCCCCACTCAGAAGTCTCAACCCTCATCAAAGATACTTCTCTTTGTAGCAGATGGAAAATATTACAGAGATCTACAACTGGCCACAAAAAGTAAACCATGAAATGTCCAACTCCAATTGGTATGTTTACAACAAACACCTATACTTAGGGTTTAGGGACTATCATGGAAGAGGGAAAGAAATATTGTCAGATCCAGAGGGTCAAGATGCCTTCTACAGGATAGTATCTTCTAGAAATGACAGGGAATCTGAACCAATGGCATCTCAACAATATGGCTCCCTTAACAATAATAATAGTCATAATTGATCATAATGCATAATGATCCATTTCTAATGGATCATTTTAAGGGGGTTGGGATAAAATTTAAAAAGTCCCACCACTGGAGGAAGAACTACAATAGCTACTGGTTACTAAGCAAAGGAGAATCAGATTTTTTTTGTTTTGTTTTCAGGAACAAGACGACTGATAGGTTATCCAAGCCCAAATAGTTATCCCCAAGTACATGTACATATAAGAAACACTAAATGAACTCAAATATATACATATATAATTATTGTTGCATATATATGTAATAATATATAATATATTATCTATCATATCATGTTATATAATATAGTAATAATAATATTTAATGTGTGCTTTATTATATAATATTATATATGATATTACATGTTGTATATTACATGATATATTACATAATATATAATAATATATGCAATGATAATAATGCAATATAATACAGAATATAAACATATACTAATATATTACACATATGTAATATAGGATATATAATATATTAATACATATACAATGATGTTAATTCTAAAACAATAGGTTATGAATTAAAGAAGAAATGGTGAGAGAAGACAAGAGCTGAAGGGGAAGAAGGAAGGTATGGAATGATGTAAACACAATGTACTTATCTATAAACTTCTTTAAAATATATAATAGTACCTTTTATTTAAAAAGAAGACAAGGGGTACAAGAAGAGACGATAAAAAAAGTCACATACCCTAGCTTGCTTTCTGTTGTTGTGGTAAATATTAAAAAAGAAACTTGGTTAAAAAAAGTGTTTATTTCATCCTACATCATGAAAGAAAGTCAGGGCAGAAACTCAAAATATGAACCCAGAAGCAGGAACTCAAGCAGAGGCCATCAAGGAGTTTTGCCTACTGGCATCCTTTTCACAGCTTGCTTAGCTTGTTTTCTTAAACCATGCAAGATAACTTTTTTAGTGATTACACCACCTCAGTGAAGCCCCTCCTGTATCAATAGTAAATTGAAAAAAATCTCCCACCAGCTAGGCTATAGGCAATCTGATGGGGGCAATTCCCCAGTTGTGTATACCTGCTTTCACATAATTCTAGCTTTTGTCATAATGAAAAAAAAATTAACCTTTGCACCTCAAAATATACTAGACACTGATAGTAGGTTAGTATCAAAACACAATGCTGTAACTAATGGAATTTCTAAAACCTTATGAGAACAAGTTAACTTACAGTGACATTACAGTGAAATGTGAAAATCCGGAACCTTAAGTGAAGATAAGAAAAGGAATTTCTTCACTAGTTTAAAATAATATTCTAGGGAGTAAAGGATCATAGGGATGTTCAAACTTCTTGAGTTGGTATGTGTGTGTGAGGTGGATTTCAGAGCAATACTGACATTAGATGTCTTTCTCAATCTCTCTCTCTACCTTACTTTTTAAGGCAGGGTCTCTCCTTGAACCTGGAGCTCATGAATTTGCCTAGACTGGCTTGCTAGTGAGCTCTCTATATAGGCCTTTGTCGAGCTTTCCAGCACTGGGATTATAAACATACATGGCTACATGCAGCTTTTTACATGGATGCTGGGGAACCAAGCTCAAGTTCTCATTCTTGTGTGGCAAGCATTTTACTAACAGTTCCTTTCCGTTAGCCCAATGTCCAACCTTTCTACATTGAGAAATAATGTTGTCTACAAATGTATTGGACCATATTCATGGCCACTGTGGCTAGCATGTTGCATTCCTTGCACACCTGGACAATCTAGGAAGCAATTATGGAGTATGGTCTTAGTAAGAAAAGATTGGTTGACATAAATATTCAAAAAAATTACTCAGGAATAAATGGAAGTAAAATGCAGAAGAAAAGCAATGAGTTCTCACGGAAGAAGGAATGAGGAACCTACAGAAAAGGAAAAAATAAGTGGAAATTTATTTAAGGCCTGAAGGTTAAAAAACAAAATTGAAGTAGATATTGAGGAAAGGGAGTTGAACTAGCCATGTCTAGAAGACAGTGCTTGGCAAACATCTTTCTTGCCCTCCACATTTCCTGAGCATTGCTGTATATATCAGGGTACATCCGAGCCAAAGAAATGTGCCATAGCAAGTAGAAAGAAGTTCTCAATAATATTCTCTGCGTGCGCTCCTTCCTAAGTGAAAAATGTGAAGACCATATGTTTCCATGATACAGCGACACCCAGCAGAGCTGTCCTATGTTACTAGAATACATTAGAAGGAGGAAGTAAGCTTTATTTCATTACATGGCTGAGATTTGGAAAGTGTTTGTTACAAGGGCACAGAAGAGCTATTAGCATTAATGTGCCATCAGTAATTGAAGGTTGCTTTCAGGATTACAGGTCAGGGCATGCAGGACTAATATGTGTGACTGAACGGTTTTCAACTGACTATCCACAGGAGCTTTTTTAAAAAAAGTAGACCTGGATTTTATTACTGGAAGGGAGCATCTAGAAAAGTAACATGAGGAGATGCTTTCAATTTGAAAGGCAGGCGTTTGCGGGGATATAGAGTAAGTCTAAAATTGGAGGATGGAGTCAAAGAATAAAAAGTTGTTTATCATTGGCATAAGTGGTTATTTCCTAGTGTGGTTTACATTTGTGGACTTCTTTTTTCTTCATATTACTTATGAGAATCATCTATAAGTCACACTAAACCCTAAATAATAGATTTATAATGGTCATTATAAAACATTAATTTAGCTACTTCTCCTGTCACATACTACTTTTATTTAAAATTTTAAAAATGTCTTGTAGGACTTCCTGAAAAAGTCCTACAAGGCAGGTAGAAGGAACCACTCTCAGTGAAACTGCAGTTTTGACATGATGGGTTAAATAAAAATAATATATGCGTAAGTACACAAATCATATCTTTATAAGTCTACTAAATCTAATAATAAAGAGAAATTCTAATAATAAAGGAAAGTATGGTATATTTAAAATGTACATTAGATTTACAACTTTCAAGAAAGATGAGATTCAGATAACTGAGTTAGATTTTGTTGGAAGAGTTGAGCTAAACAAGGAGTACCACTACACTACTACCAAAGAAATGGAGTATCCTGGGCTACAATTGGCATGTCATAACTTTGGCAGTCACTGCAACCAAATATCCTTGCCAGTGCTCTTATATAAATAACCCATTCAGAATACCTTGCTTCTATCATGATTTCCTGTAGTAATTCCCAACAAGGAGTCTGAGCCAGAACTTTCATGGTTTTCCCTTCACCCTTCTCTGTTCATCAAGAATGGGAAGAATTTCATGTCAGAAATAGTCCATATTCCCCTTACTAGGGTACCCACTTGGATACTGAGCTACCATGGGCTATATCCAAGCAGGGGTTCTAGGTTATATCCATACATGGTCCTTGGTTGGAGAAACAGTCTCCTATAAGACCCTGCGCCCAGATATGTTTTGTCCTTCTGGAGTTCCTTTCCTCTCCAGACCAAATTAACTCCCCCTTCTTTCACATGATTCCCTGCACTCTGCCAAAGGTTTGGTTATGAGTCTCGGTTTTTGTTTTGATACACTGCTAGGTAGGGTCCATCTGGCAAGGGAGGAGCAGCCCTGCTAGGCCACAAAGGAGGACATTGCAGCCAGTCCTGAAGAAACCTGATAAACCAGGATCAGATGAAAGGGGAGGAGGTCCTCCCTTATCAGTGGACTTGGAAAGGGGCAGGGAGTAGACAATGGAGGAAGGGTGGGATTGGGAGGGAATGAGGGAGCATGATTCACCTGGGATACAGAGTTAATAAAATGTAACTAATAATAAAAATAAAATAAAATAATGGGAAGAATTTACTGAAAATTATACGCTTCCACTTTTACTTTACTAGCTGCAAAGAAGCCTATCCCGAGAAAAGATGGAAAACCCATTCTTAGGATCCTTGGCATTGATTTATTGCCCAAAAGTGTTCCTAAAGTGCAGCCTATCTTGTATTGGTGGTCTATAATGATTGCAGCAATCCCTGTTTCATCTCTGAGGGCAACATCTGGAATGACAAAGACTGAGGAAGCCTTGGTCAGGGTCAGATCTCTTCACTCATTACCCCAGACTATCAGCCCTATTTATGAATGGCATGTTGTTCCAGATCGCTATGATAAAAACATTACCTTTAACAAAGAAGGAAGAAAGAAAGAAAGAAAGAAAGAAAGAAAGAAAGAAAGAAAGAAAGAAAGAAAGAAAGAAAGAAAGACAGAAAGAAGAAAAAAGGAGTAGGCAATAAGGTTAAATTTTTTTTTTACTATTTTTCTGAATCTTTAATCAGGTTTGAACCAATATCCATTTGTGTAGCTAACTTTATCTTCCTATATTTATTTTTCATCTATTTGCAAACATAGAACTTGATATTATTTAACCTTTTTGAGACCTAATGATGTGAAATCCAAAGAGAAAAATGAAAAACATATTAGAAATAAAGAGAAAGAAATTGTACCTTCATGCATGTAGAATAAAAGGACTCTACCTGCAATTTACTTTATCATTTCCATATATTTTTGTGCTTAATCAGGGGTGTAAGGAGGCAAATGTGTCTGGTTTTCAAAGCTTGTAGGGTCTGACCTCTTTCTGTAACTGACAGGATTAAGATACGTTGCTCTTCCTGGACCTGGTTAGAGGTATTTCCTTTCCTTTATAGTTGTACCCAACCTTTTGACATTGCAATATGACTTCCTACCACAACATTTACACTAGAAAGACACACAATGGAATAACAAAAAAGATCAGAAAAACTCTCATATTTTAAGTGTATATTTTTGTTTATAATTTTTTCTTGTGCCACATTCATAATGATTCTCCACGCCATGTGGGCGTTCAGCCATGACTAGACATGACTGAAGGAAATAAAATGTTTCTGTGGTGGAAAGAGCCATGTTCTAACACTAGACTAAAGCAGCATGAGAATTCATTAACATAAAAGTAATGAAGTTCTTTTCCTTTTACACTTACACTTACAAATAGTGTTGTTTGTTTTAAATTTTGGTGTTTTTTTTTAATTTATGAGTGTAGACGGTGCATTTGATGATGACTTTACATTTCTTGAGCTATTCCAATAGGACACTGGTGGGTAGTGTACAGCTCAACAAAGCTAAAGAATAAAAAAAATAATAAAATAAAAAGATTTATTATCTAAACAACAGAAAAAAGATGAGTGCACATGAATAAGGCTACTCAGGCAGAGGACTCAGGTTCAGTTCCCAGCACCCCCATGGCAGCTCAAAACTGTCTTTAACTTCTGCTCCGGAAGATCTGATACCCTCTTCTGGCCTTCTTGGGCACCGGGCATACATGTGGCATACATTCATTACTACATGCAGGCAAAACACCATAATCATAAAATAAAAACAGATAAAAGTCTACAAAGGAAGAAAAAAAGAGATCCAGTGATTCTTTGTAAAAAAAAAAAAATCTGATTCTGACATTTGGCTAAATGTATAAGTTAGAGTGAAAAGAACAGAAAGAAAAAAAGTGGATCAGAGAAAAGAATGCTAAGAATTATGCATGGGCCCTAACATTTGATGAAATGTTAACTGTCAAATAAAAAACAGGTGTTCACTCTGTCTCCCCGTTGCTGTGAAGCCTTGTTGGTTGTTTTCCCAGGGGAAGAAGGCAAACCTATCACAGTTCCCCATACACCTATGTCACCATGGACGCGTGCATCTTCTACCTTTGTTTTAAAGTTGCATTAACTGCATATGTGATGAATTTAAGTTGAATTTGTTCCCAAGTTGCTGTTTTTAAACATATCTCTAAAACCCAGAATATGTTTTATTATTATAGCTCACATATGCTCAATGGACTTTTCAATTTTTTATCAGTTATAGAATGGTAAATATTTACTAGAGAAATTCACTATGTGTCATAGTTTTAGGTTTAAATATGATATGTAAAGAACAGGAAAGGCCTCAAAGAAAGTATCTACAATTCTTCAGGTTAGTTGAGAGCTTAAAGATTATGAGCTTATTAAAGATTATGAGGCACTGTCATGGAGACACTGAAGGCCATAGGGTCTGTGCTTTTGTAGGTGTGAAAAACTGGAAACAGTTGTTTTGTTTAATGTTACAAACAAATTAACATCCATTTAAAAAAATAATAGAGCTTTTTAAATGGTACCAAAATTATGAACATAAATTCTCTAAACTTTACTTTTTTATTATTGATTTAAGGGAAGGAAAATGGCAATCGATTTTTACAAGTCTAGAGTATGACATCCCCAAATGTTTTGTAATTATCTGTTTGTCTATATGACTGTCACCTGAACACCTTGCTAACTGAAATGACAGTGTGTATTTTATTTTGCCTCCTCCCTAGTGACGATTTAATTCATATTTTACAGTTTTCTATGATAGAGATTCTGGTTCCCCTTCTGAACTCATCATCAAAAAGAAAACCTGGATCTTTTTTTTTTTTATCATAACATTCAGCCCTATCATCTGAAAATTGACTAAGACTCAAAACCTAATTATGCAGGTCCCCTGTGGCCAGAGTCCCTGTCATCTCTGGAGCCTCTTTCTGGTGAGGTTCTGCATGAAAGGGGTCAGAGATCCGCTCACAGCTGGGAGGTCTAGCATGCCCAGACCCCCAACCAAGACAGACCTGGCGGAAGCATGGAGATTTTCTAAGATGCAGGATCCTGTGAGTGAGACTCATCACATAGCACCAGTGAGCAACAGTATTGATTCTGCACACTAAAATAAGCATCACCTAATTTCTTCCTCTTCAGTACAGGAAGAGAAATAATGTGTTTTGTTCATTGTTTTTTTTTTTATTTATCATCGTAAACCACAGGTCTGTAATTTATCTGTACTGAACGTACTGACTCACTACATATATGCCAAGGAAACTAGAATTTAGAATGTTTTTCCCACTCTGGATTAAAATATTATCTAGGAAATGGAAAATTGGAAACAAATCACCCTAAAAATATTCTAAGAACTGTAGATAACCAAAAATGTTATTATTTTTGTTCTGAGAATGTCTAATTCTTCTGAAGTGTTAGTTTATGTGAAGCATACATGCATATCCATCTGTCACAAAGCTGAACTAAAGCATGGTGTCTCTATTTTTTAAAAACTTAGGTAAGGGAACGAAGACTTCTTCAATACACAATTTCATAAAAAAGAGATTTGGAAAGGCCTCCAGGGAACACAGAAGAAGAGGGTTGGGCAGAACAGTACAAAAGTACAAGAAATACACTATCTGGCTGGTAAAACTGCATCTGCTTCACTTTCTCATTCCTAGCTCATCAAGCAGCCTCCAACACTCAAAGCCTGTTGGTTGGCTGCTTGTGAGTGATTGAATTTAAGATCTGTCTTTATAGTAAACAAGTCACTTACAAACTAGTTTCCAACTGCTAGGAGTTAAAAGTCTGTCCTAAGAGTGGATAGATTTCACTCTAGTTTAGAAATAATTTCCGTATTCAAGTTATCATAAAATACAGTCCCAGGAGAGAGTAGCCCTTTAAAAAACAAAATAAAATTTATTTTTATAGTACCTCTGGAAAAAATTAAATGAGCGACACAATGTGAATCTAAAATGTGCTTGGATTGAGACAACTGGAAATGATTAGTAAGTTCAAGTCATCACAAGTAGGGGGTAACTCAGAAATTCAGCCTAGGGTTTTCATATATTATAAAGCAACACACAAAATAAAAATCATGAAATGTTTTGAAGTTGACAGCTATCATCACCTATATGCATGCACAAATAACCTTTTAACCCGTTAACAGGTTCATCAGTGAAAAGATGAGCAAACACCAGATGGCAATGGAAATAAAATACTCAGTGGCCTCCTATGAAGCCCAGAACCAACACTGACACCTGCACTGGTATTTATTTTGGTTATCCAGGCATCTTGATTCCCTGAGTAAGAACATGAAAAGTGTGGTAGAATCCCTTGAAAGGGGCCAGAGCCAACCAAATACACAAAGAATGGAATCCAAAATGGAAGCTAAAATCCCCTTTTCCTTTTATGTCTCTAAAGGTTTTGAAAGAGAAGATAAAGGTGTGCTGTAGAATATGTTAAACTTTAAGCTGAGTGAAATTCTACAGAAAATAACAAGCAATGCCTTTTCCTGGTAAAGAGTACAAGCAACATAAAAGCAAACTGAGAAACACAACCTTAGTCATGTGTCCCTGTCACTTTATCTTGAGCTAAAATCATTTCTTGTGAACACTGTGAACTTTCATATTTTGCAGAAACATGAATAAAATTGTCTAAAAATGATGCAAAGCTAGAACTGTTTCTTCATATTAAAAAGAAATATGAGGGATCCAAGATGGCTGCCACGAGAGAACACTGTGTCTGAGGAGTAGGAGAGCAGAAACAACGCAGCGACCAGGAGACTGAACTCTGGGACCTAAAACGCCAGCATTGTGAGTGCCAGGTGAGCGGAACTCCTATGGTGA
>CM053767.1:26119616-26133988 GCA_028658305.1 Pachyuromys duprasi | reverse complement strand
TGCCTGCGAATTTCATGATTTCCTCCTTTTTAATTGCTGAATAGTATTCCATTGTGTAAAAGTACCACAATTTCTGTATCCATTCCTCAACTGAGGGACATCTGGGTTGTTTCCAGGTTCTGGCTATTACAAATAAAGCAGCCACGAACATGGTTGAGCAAATGTCCTTGTTGTGTACTTGAGCATCTTTTGGATATATACCTAAGAGTGGTATAGCTGGGTCTTGAGGATCACTATTCCTAAATTGTCTAAGAAAGTGCCAAATTGATTTCCAGAGTGGTTGTACTTCATATGGAGAAACAAAACACCCAGAATTTCCAAAACAATCCTGTACAACAACAGATCATTTGGAGGTATCTCCATCCCTGACATCAAGCAGTCTTGTTTTCATATTGTGTTATAATTGCTTTTAAAAATCAGCCTCTGGAGAAACCTGCTGAAGATTAAACATTAGTGTTCTATTTTTGAAATTTTCTGTTAATCTGAAGTTATTTCAATAAAGAACAACAAGGAAAAGAAAGAGGCTTTGGGGATGAGGAGCTGTATAGCTTGTCACCTTTTAGGTTGATATCAGCTGGAGGGTTTTTATAGTTCTAAAGTTAAAGACATTTTCCATTTGCCGATTATTTTTTAGTCATGAATGGGCATTGAATTCTGCCAAATCCTTTTTTGTATATCAGTAGAATGTGCAGTGTATTTTTCAAATTATCTGTAGCATTTTCTGTAGAAATTATCGAGGTAATTCTAAAACTCACGAAAATACAAGGGATCTAAAATAGCCAAATAAACAGTATTTTAATTTATTTCTTATTGAAAATGAATTCTTCTTTCATACAATAAACACAGACCACAGTTTCCCCACCCTCCAGTAACCTCAATTCCCCTGCCCACTCCCTAGCCCCTCCCTCATCCACTCTCCCTCTGTTTCCTTTCCAGAAAATAACAGGCCTCTGAAAGACTACAGCCAAACAGCACAAAACACAATAAAATAGGACAAGGCAAATGCTCTCATATTGAAGCTGGACAGGGCAACTCAATAGGACGAAAAGAGTCTGAAGAACAGACAAAAGAGTCAGAGGTACAGCTGCTTCAGTATTAGGAGTCCCACGAAAACCCCAAGCTATCAGCTGTAACGCATAAGCACAGGACCTGGTACACGCCTGTGCAGGCCTCATGCTCCCTGCTTCAGTCTTTGTGAACCCGTATGAACCCTGCTTAGATGACTTAGGGGGCCATTTCTCCTGCTGTCCTCCATCCCCTCTGACTTCTACAGTCCTTCCTCCTCCTTTTCTGCAGATTTCCCTATCTCTGAGGAAAGGGACCCAACGAAGACCTCAAATTTAGACTTTTCACATAATGTCTGCCTGTGAAGAGTATTATTAAAGTATAACAAATATATAAGAATCATACTACCATATTTCAAAAAAATAATAATAAAGCCACAGAAGTTGGGAGAATGTAAGAGTTGCATGCAAACATGCAGATACCTCAGTGGAATAGAATGCTGAGGACACATGATTTTTTTGCTCTCCAAGAAATAAGATGAAGGAACTAAATGAGCATCCATTTAAAAACAACTAAATAAAATCTTTGACCTCTATCTCATGCTACATATAAAAGTTAGTTTGAAATATATTACAGTCCTTCGTATAAAAACCAAACGATTTGAGTATAATTCTTTGTGAAGATGTTCAACATCATCAGCAACAAGAGGAATGCTAATTAAAATCTTACTGCAATAAAATTTCACACCCACAATAAAGGCTAAAGTAAGTGATTTGCAATACCAACACTGGATAAATGTGAAGCAACTGAAATTTGCATACATTACTTGTATGAATGAGCAATGTTATTGCAAATTTGGAGGAAAGTTTACAATTTATAATACATATAAAATATGTATCTTTCATCTATCAATGACACTCCTACAACCCATAAAATTCTATACATAAGTTCCCAGAGAAATGATACTCATAATAATAAATAAATCTAAGAAGGAAATACCCTCAAATTCTTTAAAGATCAAAATCAAATAAAAATGAGAAAAGTTGTTAGGTTAGTTCAAAGCTGGGGAAGCACAGATGGAAAGTAGATGGGGAACTTTCTATGTTACAAAAAACAAATCATATTTTTCTACATCATTTTTACATACCTGTATCTTCCAACACTCTCTCTTTCCATTAAATTGGCTCACAGTTATTCTTGTTTATCATTTTAGAACCAACTGTTTTTTTTTAATCTTTGCATTTTTGTAAAGTTTCTATTTTATTTATTTCAGGACTGATTTTGATTATCTCTTCCAGACTACTGTTTTTGCATGGTATTCTTGTTTTTCCCAAAACTGCTGCATGCATCATTAGATTATAAATATAAAGTCTCTCCAGAATTTTCATGTAGGACATAGAATATATACTTCCTTCTTAGGGATACCTTCATTGTGCCCATACATTTTCCTATGTTTTTCTTTCATTGTCTTTCTTTCTAGGCATTTTACAATTTCATCCTTGAGTTTTCCTCTGGTCCTATTTTTATTTATGTGTGTTGCTGAGTTTCCTTAAGTTTATCTATTTTCTGTGGTTTCTATCACTGTTTCTCCAGCTTTATTCCTTTGTGGCAATATAGAATGGACTGGTGAGTGCGGAAGCTGGCAGGTGAGGGCACAAATTGGCTCTGGTGGCTTCTGTTTTAGGTTCTGGGTCACAGAAACCAAAATATCCCCTCAGTGGTGTGGTGGCTGGAATTGCTAGTAAGTGGAATTGCTGGTGGGCAGGCAGGTGAAAAATAAAAACTTTGGAAATAACATATGCCCACCTTGTCTAAAATATAGATCCAGTCTACTTCTGTTTCCAATAAATTGCTGTTAAGCTGCACTGAGGTCCATTTCCATTAAAGAAAGGCAAGAATTTCTGGAAATCTTTTAAATCAAGTCTATACTGCAGAAAATACTTTCTGAATTAGGCACACTTAAGAAATCCATACAAAATAAAATTTGAAACAAAGCAAAACCAATTAACACAGACTATTTTGAGCACATGGAAGATGAATTGCATGCAGAGCAAGATTTCTTAAAGTAGAATAAAATTTTACTATGATGACTTGATGGCCGAATGAAGTTTCATTGAGTACATGTGGAAAGCATTATAATTCTTTTGGTTTGAATTTAATATCAGAATGTTAGAATGTTCCTGTTTTAACAAATTTATTTCTCATATATGTTTGCATGTACAGATGTGTACAGATTGTATGCCTTAGGGTGCAGGCAACCTCAAATGTCCTTCCTCAGAGTCTGATTACCTTATTTTTGTTAAAGTGTCCCTTACTGGGACCTGAGATTCACATATTTGGCTAAAAGAACTGGTCAGAAATGCCAGTAATGTCTGATTTTTGCCTTTTCCTCAGATCTGGCATTAAAAAGCAAGTATCACCATGCTTTTAAAACAAAACAAAAGGAAAAAAAAAAGACAAGGAAAAATGCTTGGATAAAACTCAGGTCCTCATGTTTATGTGACAAGAATTTTACTGACCAAATCATTCCCTGGTCCCTTAAAATACAGTTTTTGATGTTGAAAACTTACTGCTTCCCCAAATGCTTAACCGTAGTCCACAAACAAAATGAAGACAGATTTTAGAGAAGCGTTACTAGTTCAAGAGGGGATTCAAACATATTTCTTGCCTATTAACCCAAGCTTTATTTTAATAGTTTGCCAAACATATTCATCTCAATATAATGGGGCATTATAAGGTGTAACACACCTTATGGCTTCAACAGCTTTCTAGTAGGGTTTGTGTATAACAGAATCAACTCTTGGTGTCAAAGTTAGCAAAGTTGTAAAGAAACACTCATTTCATACCATTCTGTCCCTTTATTATATTCTACCTAAGCATAGTTTAATATTTATTTTCAATCCCACAACATGTTGGATATAAAATAGACTCCATAATGCTTTGAAAATTAACTCAATACAGAAGTTACTGATTCTCTCCTAAAGGAGCTTAATCAAGAAGAAATCACTTACTTAATTGTAAAATACCACTGAGTGCCCTCATCTCTGATGTGGAAATTAATTTCAGTTTAAAAACATGGATGATCTTAAGTAGAACTGTTATTGTCTTTAAATATTTGATGGCTTCTTATTCAGAAAAAAAAAGGGAAGAAGCAAAGCGAGAATAAAAAAAAGATGAAAGAGACAAAGGAAAGGAAAAAGAAAGAAAGGAAAGAAAAAAATCAGGCTGAAAGGACTAGGAAGGCTTCCTCCACTGGGTCCCAAACACAACGGAAGGCAACTTCATTTACTAATGGTTAGTGCATGTGTCACACACCACATAAAGCAAAGATAGATAAATGCCTCAAGAAGTTCTGTAATGATCCCCATCGGCTCCCTTTGCACAAGCACCACATGGGCTCTTTCCTTATGAAGAAATAAATATCTTATGCCTTTTTGTACCCTTTAAGTAAGACCGGATAAGGGATAATCAATACATTTTCATCGCTACAGAACAGTTTGAAAATAAAAGATACTAAGATCTCACAGGAAGTGAAATAGCTCTAACAATTAGTGATATACAATTTTTTTCATAATAAATGAAAAAAAAAACCCCTACTTTTAAGTTTTGTGTTATACCGCAGGTAGAATAGGCAGTAACTAGGAAGACATTATACATCCAGACAGTGAAAATGGAACTTACCCCAAGGAACTCAATGCTCCTCAGCAGGAAGTAGTCTAACGATAACATAGTTACCCTTTTTTCTCTCCTATCTAGTGTTAGGGGGGTTGGGAAGGTTAAAAAAATGGTGGAGAAGGGTGGAAGAAAAAAGAACCCACAAAGTAGCCAAAGACTGCCTACATGGGGGATAGGTTGTATGCATCCAGATAGGGAGTGTAGGCATGCAGGGATTAGAGCCACCTGGGTTGTGGTGATGAGACTGGATTTTAAATTATTTTGTAGACTACAATGTATGCAGGCTGCTAAAAATCAGGACTTCATGATGCTACCAACAGATACTAAAGACAAAAGAAATGAAGCAACTTCTCTGGGGGAAATATAGAACTTTTAAAGAGGTTCCCTTTAATTTGCAAGTATTTAGTATATATGTACACTAATTTGCAAGTATTTAGTATATATGTATACTAATATGGATATATAATATATGTGTACACATTTTATACATAATGTACATATTATATAATATACATACAATATATAATATAGAAACATGTAATAGGCATGTTGTCTGTATTTAGTATATACATAGACATTTCTTACTAAATACATACACGTATTTAATATGTATGCCACAACAATCTGCTTTTTTATTTTTTGAGAATTTCACATGTAATTGCAATGTATTTTGATCCTATCTTTCTGCTCTTCCTGTGTTCCCCTCCTCCGTCCCCCTCTCAAATTCATGATCTCTTCCAGTTATAGTCATTATATATAAGGATAATATTAATGTTACCTTGTATTTTTTATATTGTGGTTGCAATATGCTGTGAAAGATTCTTAGATCATGTCTATGAGGTTTGAAATGCCTCTGAGATATAAAAGACAATGTGTAGCAGCAAGCGTTCTGGGCCTCTGTCTCTAGAATCTTTCTAACTTGAGCCTTAGGTGTGGGACAGGGGTATTATAGATGAATGAGTTGGGGTTGTCAGCCTCCACTCACTTATTCTCTGCATTTTCACCAAACATGACAGGTATAATGAGCCTATGAAGTCTCAACAGTACAGTTGCTAATATACCAGTATAATGCAACCAGTATAATCAGTTGAAATGCTTATGTGGACAGGTGAAATGTCTGTATTATTTTATTGAGTATGTTCCCCGTTCCTTTAGTTTTTGATCCATAATTCAGACACCTGTGAATTCTTAGATTTGTCTTCTTGACAGTATGCTAGAGGTTTAGAAATGGTAGTGAAGGCTGTTTATATTCTCTTCCTTCAGTGACATTTAGAAATAGTCTTTATACTCTGTGTCTTGTCTCCTTCCCTTGACACTCTTTCTTTTTGTAATTTATTTTTTATTTATTACAATTTGTTCACTTAGTATCCCAGCCATAGCCTCCTCCCTTGTGACCTCCCAATCTTGCCCTCCCTCCCTTTTCTCCTCCCATGGCCTTCCCAAGTCCACTGATAAGGGCGATCCTCCTCCCCTTCCAACTGACCCTAGTCTATCAGGTCTCACCAGGACTGTCTGCACTGTCTTCCTCTGTGGCCTGGTAAGGCTGCCCCCTCTCAGGGGGCAGTTATCCAAGAGCTAGCCACAGAGTTCACATCAGAGACAGCCCTTATTCCCCTTAATAGAAAACCACTTGGATACTGGGCTACATCTGTGCAGGAGTTCTAGGTTATCTCCATGAATAGACCTTGGTTGGAGTATCAGTCTCAGAAAAGAACCCTGTTGACCAGATTTTTTGGTTCTGTTGCTCTCCTTGTGGAAATCCTGTCCCCTCCAGGTCTTTTTATGTCCCCCTTCTACTTAGTAATTAAAAACAAGGAAATCATGAAATTTACAGGCAAGTGGTGGGAACCAGAAAAGATCATCCTGAATAAAGTATCCAAGAAGCAGAAAGACACACATGGTATATATTCTCTTATAAATAGATATTAGAGATAAAATATAGGGTAATAATAAAATCTGTACACCTAAAGAAGCTAAGCAAGAAGGAGGACCCTGGTCTGTGTGCTGACCAAGGCTTCGGGTTGAAAAACTCCAGAGTTATCTTCAGTTGGTGAGCTCTGCTTCAAGAAATCATGGCCAGGTCCACTCCCCTATCCATTCCTTTTCCTGAAATCAGTCTCTTGCTGCAGGCACTTGGGCTTTTCAGTGTAAATGCCTTCTGTTCTCCACACTCATTCCTCTTCTCCTTCCAGTCCCAACTTCATGCCCCTTCCCCACACCTCCTCTCCTTTTTCTCAGAGAAGGGGAGGCCTCCAAAGGGTACCTACTCATAATGGCATCTCAAGTCACACCAGGACTAAGCACATCATCTCCCACTGAGGTCAGACAAGGCAGTCCAGCTAGGGGAAAGGGGATCCAAAGGCAGGCAACAGAATGAGAGACAGCCCCAACTCACATTGTTAGGAGGGCCCACATGATGGGCAAATTGCACATCTGCTACATATGTGTAGGGGATCTAGGTCCAGACCATGCATGCTCTTTGGTTGGTTCCAGAGGGGTCAAGGACAGCACAAGAAGACCCACGTAGTAAACTAACCTGGGCCTATGAGGGCTCAGAGGGACAGTTTACTTTTAATCACTGTTGCCTCTATAAATGGAACTGCCCTGAAGCACATCAAACTCTTTTTTGTTTCTAACCTGTCTAGAAGGAGAAGTTATAGCCTCAGTAAGACCCACAGCTAGACTTGAGGACTGAGAGAACTATGAGCTCTCTTAGTAGGATACCTACACTCCGATGGGGCAACTGGTTGACATTTTGAGGCTACGGCTTCCCTTTTCCACATGCCAGGACAGTGTTAGCGTGGATTTCCTTCTGCTCCTTAACCATGTTTCCAGGCCACTTCCTGTGTGAATCTCTGAAGCTTTTCCTCTCATTCCTTTTATGGACTAGAGTCTAAATTCTTCTCATGCTGAGGTTTGTCCCTCACTATGTCACATAAAATGAACTTCTATTCCACATCTTACCAAGAACTACTTGCAAGATTTTGATCAATGTATTTATTTCTGCTTTTTCACCATCAAATATCATAAAAAGAATACCCACACTTACACTAAGTGGCTCTATATGTCAGTTAAAGGTCAAATGGTAACAAATATCTCCACTTCTGTCAAAATGTCAGTATATCTTTCTCCTTCGAGAATGGAGTGATATAAATAGAACACTTGTTTCTCCACTAGTTTCTTCCATGTACATGCAGGTTGATGTTAATGGAAACTAGAGGAGCATATATTACAAAGGAGATTTATTATATTAACTAATTACTATATGCTCTGGATAGCCCAACAAGAGTTTGTCTGCATAATGGGAAGACTAAGAATCTAACACCAGACTCCATATCATTGAAAATGAAGACAAAATGAAAAAAAGATATGAGTGAAACTAATTGAAGAAATGATGACTGAAAATCCCTCAAATTAGAAAAAGTAACCTAAAAATTCAAGATGCTCAGAAAACCTTGAAGGCATTAAATATTTTTTAAAAAGTCATTTCAAGAAATATGATCATCTTAAAAAAAAAAAACAATGACATAGAGTGAGATTTAAAATCTGCCTGGAAGGAAAATGATAATCAGAATGAGAACAGACCTCTTCTCAGCAAATGGAGAGTGAAGGAAGTGACACCATTTTTAAGTTGATAGATCTGACACTCTGGAATTTTATATCTGCAAAAATTTTCTTATAAATGATGGGAAGTACAGTTGCATTTTCAGATAAAGAAAAACATTACCAGAAAGCCTAGCTTAAAAGATTTTTAACAAAATTTCTTGAAACAAAAAGGAAATAAAAATGACCAAGAAGCAAGCTGGGGAGGAAAGGGTTTATTTGGCTTACACTTCCAGATCACAGTTCAAAATTAGAGAAAAGACAGGAATTGAAGCAGGGCTGGAACATGGAGGCAGGAGCTGATGCAGAGCTCATGAAGGGGTGCTGCTTATGGGCTTTCTTCCATGGTTTGTTCAACCTCTTTTCTTATAGAATCCAGCACCACCATCTGGGGGATGGCACCACCCACAATAGTCTGTGCCCTCCCACATTGGTCACTAATTGAGAAAACGTCTTATAGCAGGGTCTCATGGCGGCATTTCCTCAACTGAGGCTCCTTCCCTCTAATGACTCTAGCGTGTGTCAAGTTAATGCACAGTACCAGTCAGGACAAGTGTATTCAAAAGTGAATTGACCAAGGAAACAGAAGGCCTCCAACTTTGGGATCTTAGCTTTTGGTGTTGTCTTAGTTGGGTTTCTGTTGGTGCAACAAAACACCATAACCAAGAAGCAAGTTGGGCAAGAAAGGGTTTGTTTGGCTTCCAGATCTTAGCCGAACTTTGTAATCATGAGTTCATATTAGTTTTATGAAATGACACAAATGTATACAATCTTAAATTTTCTTCTTTTGGTTCAAACAAGAATATAAGATTTATTGATTTCCTAAGGTTATTTCAGATAGTATATTTTATAATTTCTGAAAGATTTCAACAACAATATTTTCTTTTATATTATGGTCTTATTCAATGGTGCCACATTGTTGAATCGGACTGAAACATTTAAGAAATCGTGAGATCCATAATTTATGTTAAGATAAAGACTTCAGAGAATTCAGTGCAAGAATAGAGAAGTGGTTCCATGAAAAAGCAAGTATAGTAAACACCAATAGTAGATAGATAGATAGATAGATAGATAGATAGATAGATAGATAGATGGATACATAGATAGAAAAGATAGATGTCTAAGTATACATAAGCTTACACATATAAACATACATAAAGCTCAAAGTATAAGACCCTGGCATCTTGGTCCACTCGTGTAATCCCAGCACTTGGGAGCTAGAAGGATATAGAACTAAACCATTCTCAGCTATTTCAGTTTGAGCTCATCCCAGGTCATAAGAGACCCTCTCTCTGGAAAGAAGAAACGAGCTGAGTTCTGTTCCAAATGTGTGCTTGAACTGTGCTCCCGTCCTTCCAAGGACTCTGTAATAATCTCAAAATATGTGGATCCATCACTCTATACCATGGGAAATCTAGTCATGTTTCTTTCATTTAATAAGGAAAGATGTGCTACGATTTTTTTTTCTGCTCAAGGATATTTAACACTGAGCTATCATAATCATATTCATTTTCCAAAGATAGTCATTGTTTCAAATTTCTCTATTTCTTCATAAAGCGTTTGTAATGGAATCTAGGTTCTGTTAAGAGTACACCCAACTCAACTCAAAACTGTTTGGTACGTAAAACTCATATGAATCAACTTTACATTTCTGAGCCAAGTTCTCTTTCATGCAAAGAGAAATATATTCAAATTAAAGTGTTTGAAAATGTTTCTAGGGACATTAACTTGTTTTTATAAGTAACACTTAAATGTGAATATAGACAAGCCATATGGTTTACATTCTACTAAAATAGCCATATACCCAAAACTTAATAGTAAGTGGGTTTGGAAATATTTGGAATGTGTTAGATTACCTCTAATGATCCTGTTTTGTGGTTTCACTTAAAAAGACACAATTGGAGATCACTATCACCATACACAGCAAGAACGGCATTTCAGTGTAACTTATGTGTCAAAGAAGAACCCAGCTTGAAAGCCTTGAAATCTGTCACTGAGGGAAAAGATATCACATTCCAAGTTTCTATATGTATTTAATACTTCTGATATAGATGGAAGTCAAACATGTCAGTGACTTAATGTTTGAGAGATTTAGTAAAGCCATTCACTAATCCATTTAGTTCATCCTTTATCGTCCATAATTAGCATGTGTATTATCAGTAACTTTAAGAACAGATCTTCATTCAAAGCCAGTGACTAACACATCTTATAAGTAAAATTAAATTTCCAGGCCTGGGTGTTTTCTTCATGCCGCACCAATATGCAACTGGCACATCTATTTTCATTAACATGGAATGAGTTTCTGGAATCCAACAGCTGAATCTTTTCAGTTTAGAGTTTATATCTGGCTAGCAAATCTTGCATTTTCTATGTGAAGTAGTCTGAAAGCCCTGAACCAAGCTTGTTCAGATGGGACAACTCTGAGGTTTATGATTTACATAAGTCCAAAGCTCCCTCTTAAATCAAAGTTCCAGTTGCCCACATGGTGGCTTCTTTCTTGTCTTCACTTCCTTGGCTCTTTCTTGTATCATTCAAAGAATAAGACGATGGCTCTACAATCCTTATAAAATCTGCTTCTCGGCAATGCAAACTAAGACATGAAGTAAGACAGGCATGGAAACTAACAAATAAATAAATAAAATAAAATGTGGTACAAGCATAGTAAGTATATATTTAAAAAAAAAAGTCATAGTCATGGGAATCACTATAGGAGCCACATTCTTTTGTTCACATTCTTTGATAAGAATTAATTGGGCACTGTTTTCTAAATCCTACATGGTATAAATATAAATAAAGCAAGTACACTCCCCTAAGTATATGTAGGAAGTATTATCTGGTGGCATAGAAATCACCAAAAGAAAGAAAAACATTAGTGAAAAGAAGAGATTGTTGTTGAGGTAAAAGAGAGAGGGTATATTAGTAAAACATGGGAAGGATTAGTGAATTTTCAAAGTACTCTATGAAGACGATGGGCACTTGTATTTTGAACCAGGAATATATTCATGTGAATAAATATACACACATACACAAACTGAAATATGGAGTCTCAGAGGCTACACAGAGGAGGCCCATAGTCACATAATGACGTAAATAAACAAAATAGCAGATAGAGAAGACAGAGTAGATATAACAAATGAGAAAGGTCAAACAGTAAAGCATTTTGGAGAGGGAAAAATACTTCTGAATACCGGAAGCATCTTAAGAATGATAAGAATCCACAAAGACTTTTGGCCATTCCATTCCCAGTACTATGCCCAATTGTTTTTAATGTTCAAAATAAGGCTGTGCTTCATAAGCCATGCTTGGGAGTCTGTGCTGTGTTCAAGAGCTGCTGGAGGGCTGACGAAATTTGCTCTATGCATTTGAAGGTGTGTGCTTTAGAGTAACAGCTGTATTTACTAGAAAAACTACCAAATGCTTATGCTGGAAAAGGTCATAGAAAAAAATCTTTCAAATCTCTTTGCTTTGCACAACCAAGCTTGATTCACGTGTAAATCCTACCTCTGTATCAACCACATTAAGTTGTTAACAAGACAATTTCAGCCTGAGAAATAGAAACTGCAGTGCATACTGGTGTTCCTGAATACTGAGAGTAGCAGGTACTGTGTTTAGAAATCTAAGTTCCCTTGGTGTTACCTGAAACTTGATTTCATTGTGAGCCCTTAGACTGTGAACTGGAAAAACCTGCTTTTCTTGTTGCTGTGGCTCAACCCTAGCACACACCTTTAACCCAAGAGCTTTCTGTTTAGTGTAAACAAGTAGTGGTCTGTGGCTTAGTCCTAACACACAACTAGCTTTAACAAATAGCTTTCCGTAAACAAGAGCTAAATAAAGTCAATCATAGGTCAAGAGGCAGAGAAAGCAACCCTTTGACAGGGAATGAAGACCAGAAGACACAGGAAGGAGGAACAAAGAGTTGAAGGGTATTTAAGACAATGTGGAGAAGGAGAAAGCTTTTCCCCTCTGGGACTTCAGCTAAATAAGATGGTCGGCTGGGTGCTTTCTCTGCCTCTCTAAGATAGCAGGCTTTCACCCCAGAATCTGGCTCCTGAGTTTTTATTGGTAAAATCAAACATTTGGGATTATGCTTTTTAAAACAACACCTCAGAAGAAACAAGACTGGTTGTGTGTTCATTATTACTGATGACAAGTGTGGGTATTTTCTGCTTTGGAATTATTCCGATTAAAAAGAAAACTAAACAAGTACCAAATGAATTTAAAATTGTGGCAGTATCTGAACAGAGGCCTAGGTCCTCTCCATGCATGGTCCTTGGTTGATACATCAGTCTCTGCAGTACCTCCGGGCCCAAATTTTTGGCTTTGTTGATCTCCTGTGGGGCCTCTGTCCCATCTGAGTCCTTATATCCCAATCTTCTTCCATAAGACTCCCTGCACTCTGCCCAAAGTTTGGGGGTGTGTCTCTACATTTGCTTCTATCCCATGTTGGGTGGAGTCATTCAGAGGACATTTGTGGTAAACTGCTCTCTTGTTCCCTTTCTTCCACTGCTTCCTGTGTCGATTCTGTTCGCCTTTATGAATGAGATTTAAGCATCCTCCCTAGGTTCCTCCTTGTTCTTTAGCTTCTTTAAATCTGTACATTTTAGTATGTTTATCCTATATTATATGGCTAATATCCAAGCAGATATTATAAATGAGTATATGCCATGTGTGTTTTTCTGCTTCTGGATTACCTCACTCAGGATGATAGGCAGATCTATCTCCTAATATGGGGAGCAGGGGCAGTCTCTGACATGAAATCAGTTGCCTGCTTTTTGATTATTTCTTCCCTGAAAGGGTGGCCTTACCAGGCTACAGATGAAGAAGGTCTAGGCAGACCTGATATGCTAGGGTCAGACAGTAGGGACTGAGGACTCCCTCTTGTCAGTGGACTAGTGGATACTGAGGGTGGCACTGGGAGGTAATGAGGGAGGAGACTACATCCAGGATACAAAGTGAATACATTGTAAAAAATAATAAAATAAAAACTCAAAACGCAACAAAATTAATAAAAGATAAAAATATAAACATAAAAACAGGAAAAAAAAAGAAATTTGTGAGAATCTTGAGGAAAAAAATGAAAAACAAAACTTGTTTTTGGCAGATTGTAGAGGTGTTCCAGTGCTTGGTGGTGGCCTCTCCCACAGGCTTCTTCAGTGGGATGTCCTTCTCTGATTCTGGGACTTACTTTGCTGTGCCTGGAAGGTTTCCACTCTGAGGGTGTTATACACAAATGACTGACCCAAGAAAGAATATAATGACAGCACCATACTCCCTTCTGCAGAAAAAGACCTCTAGTATAATTCCTAAGCATTTGCGGTATGATCCAGATGAGACCTCACTTCCCTTGAGCAGCTTCTGCACTGGCCCCTCCCTCTGCTCTCTTTCTTATAACATATAAACATTTTCAGTGAGTTCACCCTCCCACTGCCCCCGCCAGAACAAACAAACAAACAAACAAAAACAACCAACCAAACAAAAACACCCTTTATTTGCACAAAGACTCAGGAAAAACAGCCTCAAATTTTATGTTGATAATGATAGAAATTTACCAGTTGATAAACAGGAGAGCAGTAGAGAATCAGAAGGTCTGCTCCTTTGCTAATTCTATTCCCTTATCAGCACTAATCAATACTGGAAACATCAGTTTTTGTTTTTTTGGTTGTTGTTGTTTGTTTGTTTGTTTTTCATTTTTTATTTTTTAAGTAATTTATTTATTTTTATATTAATCACAGGTTATATACTTTGTATCCCAGCCATAGCCCCTCCCTCATCTTCTCCCTGCCCCCCTCCAAGTCCACTGATAGGGGAGGACCTCTCCCCCTTCCATCTAACCCTAGCTTATCACGTCTCTTCAGGGCTGGCTGCAATGTCCTCCTCTGGGATCTAGTTAGGCTGCTCCTCCTTCAGGGGGGCGGGGGGCGGGAGTCGACAAGCCAGCCATTGAGTTCATGACTGAAATAGTCCCTGTTCCCTTACTAGGATACCCAGTTGAGTACTGAGCTACCATGGGCCACATCCGAGCAGGGGTTATAGTTTGTATCCATACATGGTCCTTGATTGGAGACACAGTCTCATAGAAGACCCATGTG
>CM053767.1:26085377-26119516 GCA_028658305.1 Pachyuromys duprasi | reverse complement strand
TGCTTTGATACATTGTTAGAGTCTTTCAGATGCCCTCTGTGGTAGGCTCCTGTCCGGTTGCTTGTTTTCTCCTACATTCAATGTCCATCCCGTTTGTCCATCTAAGCGAGGATTGATCATCTCATCCTGGGTCCTCCTTCTTTTGCTTATCTTCCCTAGGTGTATAGATTTCAGTATGTCCATCCTATCCTATAGGTCTATATAAGTGAGCATATACCAAGTGTTTCTTTCTGCTTTGGGGATACCTCACTCAGGATGATCGTTTCCAGGTCCCATCATTTGCCTGCGAATTTCATGATTTCCTCTTTTTTAATTGCTGAGTAGTATTCCATTGTATAAAAGTACCACAATTTCTGTATCCATTCCTCGACTGAGGGACATCTGGGTTGTTTCTAGGTTCTGGCTATTACGAATAAAGCTGCTATGAACATGCTTGTTTTTTAATGTAAAGAAAATAATGTTTCAACATGCTGAACTGTAGGTTGCTATGAAGAGAAAAAGAAACCATACATTTGGAAGTGCTTTAAGAAATGGAATGATCTATATAATATGATTACCTTCCTAAACCGTTTTACTATTAAAACCAGTTGCAAAGTCTGTGACATTTCATTAGGAATGTACCATTAAATATGACAAAGTGAGAAATTATTTTAAAATAAGTGCTATAATGTGGCGGCCCCTGGGTTGGCCTTGAGCATGTTTATTTGCTTAACTTGGGCTTTCCTCTGCCACTTTTTCCTATCAGAATTCTGGAGACAGGTGTAAATTTGACCTCCTGACAGGAAAGAGGTATGCACGGTCATTTTTATGTACAGAAACTACACTTTTGTTTTTCTTCCAATGGTGATGAAGTATTTTGTAAAATGATGCAAATGCTTCAGACATATAAAAAATGAAGTAAATAATAGCACTCATTTACTTCCAATATTGTAATAATAATCTGAGATACTGGTCATATACTTTGTTCTACAAAATGCCCACTGCAAGGAGCAAATTCCAGTTTCTCTGTTGAGGTTAGAGTCCCACAGTCAGTACTCACTAACAAGAAACTCTACCTGTCATACCTGATCACTGTAAAATTGGAAGACTGTTAAATATACTTTAGTAAAACAATGTATTATGACCCACATACTGAGGACCCAGCACAAGAATAGGCATCACTCTGTAGGCTATACTTTGACTTATACACATGCACTGTGGCACCTCCCAGCTCCAGCAAACACACCATTTTAGTTAGGGTTTCTATTGCTGGGAAGAGACCACCATGACCGAAGCAACTCTTAGAAAGAAAAACATTTAATTTGAGATGGCTTACAGTTCAGAGGTTTGGTCCATCATTTTCAAGGTGGGAAACATGGTGGAATTCAAGCAGGTATGGTGCTGAAGGAGGAGCTGAGAGTTCTAAATCTTGATGAGCCAACAGCAGGAGACTCTGTGTCATACTGGGTATAATTTGAGTGTCTATAACCTCAAAGCCCACCTCTACAGTGACACACTTCCTCCAACGACACCATACCTCATAATAGAGCCATTCACTATAGCTAAGCATTCAAACACATGAGTCAACGGGGGAGGGGGGGATGCATTCTTACTCAAACCACAACAACACAAAACAAATACCAGTAAAAATCTTAAGGAGAAAATAATGACATCTGGGTCAGAAACAATGGCTCTATTGATTAACAAGTTGCTGCACAATCATGAGCAACTAAAATCAGGCTTCAGTACCCACAGAAAAGACTATTCTTAAGCAGGAAGTGCTTTTCACCCCTGTGCTGGAGAGGCAGAGACAAGGATATTCCTGGGCTTGATGATCAGACAGTCTTATCAAGTAAGTGTTTCAGACTGGAGGAGAGACCCTAAATTAAGGTGAACAGCAACCAGGGAGGACATGGCATAATGACCTTAGTCACCTCACCCATGTAAGCACAATAATCACACACATACACATACACACACCATCTGGTATTCTATTGTCATATAAATGTCTACTTAGAAGTCAAAGCAGCTTCAAGCCCTGATTTATATAAACTGTAGCAAGATTGTACAATTTTTAGCATAGCAAGAGAGATAGAAAGTAAAGGAACATGAATGACTTACCTAACTTATCTTCCATAGAAACTGATTTCTCAATGGCTAAGTGTCCTTGCTTCCCCAAAGTGAACTAAATCCACAGAAAGGAGTTGTAAGGCCTCAGTGTTCTAAACATCTGCTTTCAGACTGAAGTGACAATAATTTAAATAAACATTGAAACTCTGAGGAAGAAAGAACAATAGCACAGATGATGGCTAGCAAGAGGACTGGACACTGAAAATTCTTTGTGAAGATGGATACGTGTAATACTTAAACACACACAATAAAAAGAGATTGATTAATTGGTTGATTGATTGAGAAAGATCTTGTCCAAACTTTTAAAAACTCAATTTGTCTTGAATTTTCATTTTCCTGAGTGAACTATAAAAACATTTTCTATCCTCTGCTCAAGAGACAGATGGGTCCATGAGAAAACAGGAAATTGTGAAATGGTGCTTCCTACTGCAGATGGCATAGATTCTTCTGGAGCAGGACCTAAATGTGACCTTGAATGTGTATCTTCCCACAGATTCACATCTGAGTTCTGAGTGTGGCCTTGAACTATGCCCTTTAAAGGTCCACAGCTGGGCATTGGACCTCTAAAAATAGAAACAAAGATAAAATTCCTGAAACTCAAAGGCAACCATTACAGTTCAGAAAAACTGTCTTCTCACTAACCGTACTTTCTCTGATTTGCTCATCCATCATGCCTCACATATGACATTTAATGCAACAAATAGAAGAAAGGTTCCTCAGGATCCATACTCCCTCTAGTCTTCTCAACCAAACCTCAGCTCCTTGACTTCCTTTCTTTTCCATTTAAAGGCTTACTGTAAACCACTGAGACTTTGATGCTATACTAGCAGTCAGGACTCAAAAACACATAAGGTGGGAAAGTCTGGGAGGAGAGAGAAGAAGTCAGGAAGCAAATGTAAAACTCTACAGAGTTTTATCTTTGCAGTGGTACTCCTCCCAAAGGAAATCATATTGGAGCAAGTTAGGAATGTTAGTGCAATTTTAAGACAGAGATGTGAAGGAAGATAAATAACACTCCACGGAGTTTTTCAATCAGTAAGCATTAGAACATTTGTACAATTTCTCTGGTAGATCCCTTGTGAGTTTTTCCCTGGGTCATTTACAAATTGAAGTAAACTAGACATTTCTGAGTATCTGAAGATATTTTATCAGGGAATTGAGAGTTAGGTAACATATTTATTGTCTAAAAGAATGTTGGGTGGGCGTATGACTTTTCACTAAGGGTTTCAAATTATTTTAGCAGTTTATAATTTTTTTTTACTTTTTTAAAAGTGTTTTTATTTTTATTATTTACAGTTTATTCACTTTGTATTCCCCCTGTACCTCCCTCCCTCCTCGCTTCCCAATCCCACCCTCCATCTTCCCAACCCCTATCCCTCTCCCAGTCCACTGATAAGGGAGGTCCTCCTCCCCTTCCCCCTGATCCTAGTCTATCAGATCTCATCAGGAATGGCTGTATTATCTTCTTCTGTGGCCTGGTAAGGCTCCTCCCCTCTCAGGGGGAGGTAATCAAAGAGCAGGCCAATCAGTTCCTGTCAGAGACAGTTCCTGTCCCCATTATTATGGAGGCCACTTGGACACTGAACTGCCATAAGCTACCTCCGTGCAGAGGTTCCAGGCCATCTCCCTGAATGGTCCTTGGCTGGAGTATCAGCTTCAGAAAAGACCCCTGTGCCTAGAATTTTTGGATCTGTTACTGTCCTTGTGGGGCTCCTGTCCTCTCCAGGTCTTACTCTCTCCCCCTTCTTTTATAAGATTCCCTGCACTCTGTCCAAAGTTTGCTATGAGTCTCATCATCTGCTCTGATATCCTGCAGGGTAGAGCCTTTCAGAGGTCTTCTGTGGTAGGTTCCTGTCCTGTTCCCTGCTTTCTCCCTCCTCTGATGTCGATCCTTTTTGCCTTTCTGAATGGGGATTGAGCATCTTAGCCAGAGTCTTCCTTCCTGATTAACTTCCTTAGGTGTACAAATTTTAGTATGTTTATCCTATATTATTGTCTAATATCAACTTATGAGTGATTCGTCAAAACAAAACAACTGCCTACAGATTGGGAAAGGATCTTCCCCAACCCTATATCTGACAGAGAGTTAATATCCAGTATATATAAAGAAATCAAGAAGTTAAACAGCAACAAATCAAGCAATCCAATTAAAAAATGGGGTACATAGCTAAACATAGAATTCTCAATAGAAGAATATCGAATGGCAAAGAAACACTTAAAGAAATGTTCAACATCCGTAGTCATTAAGGAAATCCAAATCAAAATGACCCTGAGATTTCACCTTACCCCCATCAGAATCTCTAAGATAAGTAATTCAAGTGACAACGCATGCTAGAGAGGAGGCAGAGAAAGGGGAACCCTCCTCCACTGCTGGTGGGAATGTAAACTTATACAACAACTTTGGAAATCAATCTGGCACTTTCTCAGACAATTAGGAATAGTGCTTCCTCAAGATCCAGTTATACCACTCCTAAGCATATATCCAAAAGTTGCTCAAGTATACAATAAGGACATCTGCTCAACCATGTCTGTAGAAGCTTTATTTGTAATAGCCAGAAGCTGGAAACAGCCCAGATGTCCCTCAGTTGAGGAATGGATACAGAAATCATGGTACATCTACACAATGGAATATTACTCAGCAATAAAAAAAAATTAGGAAATCATAAAATTTGCAGGTAAATGGTGGGAACTGGAAGGGATCATCCTGAGTGAGGTATCCCAGAAGCAGAAAGACACACAGGGTATATAATTTTTAAAGTATTAAATTCTTTCAGAATTTGTTTCTTAAAAAATAGGATTTTTTTTCAGGTTTCTCTTGCTAACATGTCATTTCAATTTAGACTATACTTACTTATAAAAAAGCAAATAAAAATATGAAAGATGGAGGCAACAAGAACCACCTAGCATGGCGATCTAAGTGAACATAATACCGTGAAATCTGTGTGTTCTAGTTTTGCCTCTTGTTGCCAAAGTTGGTTGAAATCGGGGCAAAAAAAGAATACGAGGAGGAGAAAGGAATGGAGGAATCAAGGGAAGGACAAAAGTTAAGGAGGTAAGGAAAGAAATAACACAATGGAAACGGCTGCGAGATAAGAGCAACATATAAGGACATTAGTTCTCCTAGCACTATTTGTAGAAAAGCCTGTCTTTTTTTATGTATAGTTCTGATTCCTTTGTTAAAAATCAAGTTGGAGAAACAGTCTCACAAAACATCCCTGTGCCCTGATCTATTTGGTCTTTGTGGAGCTCTTGTCCTCTCCAAGTCTTACTAACTCCCCCTTCTTTCATGTGGTTACCTGCACTCTGCTGAAGGTTTGGTTGTGAGTCTTAATATCTGCTTTGATACATTGCTAGGTAGGGTCTTTCAGAGGCCCTCTGTGGTAGGCTCCTGTCCTCTTGCTTGTTTTCTCCTACATTCAATGTCCATCCCATTTGTCTATCTAAGTGAGGATTGATCATTGTACCCTGGGTCCTCTTTCTTGTTTATCTTCTTTAGGTGTTTGGATTTCAGTATGTTTATCCTATCTTATAGGTCTATATAAGTGAGTCTATACCATGTGTTTCTTTTGCTTTTAGGATACCTCACTCAGGATGATCATTTCCAGGTCCCACTGTTTCTCCAACCAAGGACTGTGTATGGATATAACCTAGAACCCCTGCTAGGATATAGCCCATGGTAGCTCAGTATCCAACTGGGTACCCTAGTAAGGGGAACAGAGACTATTTCTCTCATGTACTCAATGGCTCGCTCTTCAACCCTCCATCCTCCCTCCCCAGGGAGGAGCAGCCTTGCTAGACCCCAGAAGACTACATTGCAGCCAGCCCTGAAGAGACCTGATAAGCTAGGGTTAGATGGAAGGGGAGGAGGTCCTCCCCTATCAGTGGACTTGGAGGGGGGCAGGGATGAGATGAGAGAGGGATGGGGAGAGTGGGAGGAAATGAGGGAGGGGGAAAGGAAAAAAAAAGAAAAAAATTAACATGATGCTTCAGAAAAGTGATGAAAATAGTTCTTTAAACTGATTCCCAACCTTAAGGGGGAAACATTCAGTGTTTTGTCATCAAACATTATATAACACTTTTTCCATGAATATTCATCATGAAGAAGATATATTCTAGTCCTACTTTTGAATGGTTCTGTCTTGAGTAGATACTGAATTTTATCACACTAATTCTGCAACCATTAATGATATGATCTTTCTTAGTCTGTTGGTATTATAGAATGTTGAATTAATAAAACAATTTGATATTGTAAAAAGAAAAGAAAGAAAGTAGAATTACACATCTATCTAAAGATTCCTTGGGGTTAGGTGAAATGAGAGAGAAATGTATATTAAAATGTATAATTACAGAGCAAAAAAAAAATCAAGTTGCTGTAATTTCGTGAACACGTATCTGGATCTTTCCCCCATTGATTTCTGTGTCTCTCTCTTTTTTTTTTCTGTGTCTCTTTTTGTCCTAGTACCATGTTGTTTTTCTTACTCCGGTTCTGTCAACTTGAGGTGAAGTTTGGTAAAATCTCCAGCATTGTTCTTTCTGCTCAGGATCGTTTTGAATGCCCGGGACACATTGTGCTTCTACATTAATCTTAATAGTGTTTTGTTTTGTTTTTCTTTTTCTGTGAAGAACGAAGTGGTGATTTTTATTGAAATTTTATTGACTCTAAATTGGTTTTCATAGAATTGTCATTCCCACAATATTCTTTCTATTTGTGAGCATGAGATGTGTTCTCATTCTCATCCTATCTCCTTCTTTGATTCTTTCTTCAGCTTCTTAAAGTTTCTATGACAAATGTCCATCACCATTTTAGTTAGGTTCAATCCAAGGTGGTTTGCTTTTTGAGATAACTATGAGAGGGATTGTTTCCCTGAGTTCATGTTTAGTGTGTTTGCATTACTGTTAAAACAAAAGCTGCTTGTGTCCTGATCTCATTTCTTAGAACACCCTTTTCATCCTTTCACTGTAATGTAGTGTCCAACCTTAAAGACGATATGTATTTCTTGTAGATCATAAACAAATGGATCTTGTTTTATAATCAATTAGTCTGAGTTTTTGATTGGGGAACTGAGGTCATTAACACTATAAGTCATGGTCCAAAACGCATGTTAATTACTGTCATTTTGTTAATTTTCATAGTGTTACTATGATTAACCACTATTAAAGGATCATTTCTTTCTCTCTACCTTCTTGGATAGGATGGATTTGTCCTCTCCAGTCCAGAGCATCCCTTCCAGTATTCTCTGCGGGGAAGTATTCTTTTGTCTTTTTTAAAAAATCATTTCATGCTGTTCTTTCCTTTTATTTTTACTGAAAACAAATTCTTCTCTTACACAATGCATCCTGACCACAGTTTCCTCTCCCTATACTCTTTTTATCATTACGTGCTTATCCTTCAGTTTTCGCAGTTTTGCAAGGTCTTAGTTGACATTTATCGCCTTTCAGAAATTTAAGTACATTGCTTTAATCCAGCAGTCCTCAACCTGTAGGTCAAGACCCCTTTGAGAGTCAGATGACACTTTTCCAGGAGTTCCTGTAGACCACTGGAAAACACAAATTTCAATTGAAAGATTACATTTCATAAATTACATTTACGAAGTAGCAGCAAAAATAATCATATGGTTGAGGGTCGCCATGATGCGTATTAAACTGTATTTAAAAGACTATATTTAAAGTGTTGCAGCATTAGGAAGTTTGAGAAGCACTGCTCTAATCTCTTCTGGTTTTAAAGTTTCCACTGAGAAATCAATTATTCTCATGGACCTACCCTTCTGTGTGAGCAGATTCTTCTTGTCTGCAATTTTCAGTTTCAGTCTTTGTGCTGTGTACTTAGTGTTTTAAGAATGACATGGAGTGGAGAGTTTCTCTTCTTGTCCTATCTATTGAATGTTCTCTATACCTTTAGTGCCTAGATGGAAGTCTCTTTCTCTAGATTTAGGAATTTTTCTTTCATGATTTTATTGAACATACTTTCTATGTCATTTAAATTGGAATTATTATCTTTCTTCTACACTTGTAATTCATAGATTTCTTTTTTTTTTCATGGTGTCCCAAATATCCTGCATTTTCTTTTCCCAAATAAATTTGAAGTATCCTTTTCTTTGGCTGAATGACCCAGTTCCTCTAACTCATTTTCAAGACCTCACATTCTGTTCTCTGTGGGATCCACTGGGAAGGGAGTGCTTATGGAGCTTTTTATTAGACTCATTTAAATTTTCATTTTCAGATTAATTTAAGTTTCTTTTCTTTGTTCACTGCTACTACCTTGTTACTGAATTTTCACATCCAGAACTATTTTTATTTCATTCACCAATTTTTTTTCTTGAGCTTCAGTTGGGTGTTTACTCATGTCCTTTTGATGTTTATTCAGATATTTGCTTATATCTTGCTTAAATACCTAGAATTCTTGAACATGTTTATGGTTGTTTTTTAAATCCCATTTCTTGAGTGTTCCCTTGTTGTTCTTAGAATAATTATTATGGAATTGGTGTTTTTTGTAGGAGACAAATCATCTTGTTTTTTCATTTTGCTTGTGTTTTTTGCAAGGGAACATGGACATTTGGATTTAAACTATTGGTTATGTCTTTTGATATGAAGTTTTAGAAACCTCTTCCTTCTCTTGTACTGAGTTTGGGGATTTGTGTTTACTATTATCCTTACTTTCCTGGTGTGGGATAATCCAGAAGATACTTGAAGCCTAGTTTCAGCCACTTGGTGTTTATTCCTGAGTTATGTAGTTGAAAGTAATCCACTTTAGCTAGAGAAAGGTATAGCCCAGACCTCACCAGTGTGTGCTTTTGTTCGTTGTTTTTGATTTGTGTTCATTTTGTTGTTATTGTTCCTTGAGTTATTTGTTTGTTTTGTTTTAATTTTGTTTGTTTATTTGAAAAGAGAGATAAAGAACCTAAAGACAATAATGTGAGATAGGGAGGATCTAGGAGGAATTTGGGGAAGGAAAAACATGATCAATAAAAATGATAAAAATAAACTCACTTTGTGATAAGCTTCTGTAAAAAATTTCCACAATAACATTTAACAATATAATGTCCATAGATGTGCTATGAGATTTTAGCCAGGCTCATTATCTTTATTCTGTAGCCTTGGATGTTTCTTAGGTAATTGTGTGTTCCAAGTTTGTACAACCAGCCTTCACATGAACAAACATGCTTCTCTTTAAAGTAAGAGACTTACTTAGTATTGATAGTGGCCGGGAAGGTGTGGTTTTCCTTGAACAGGAATAGATATTATTTTATACCATCTGTCTCTCTGCAGCTGGACTTTTGAGTTGCAACTAGAAATCATTTAAGTCTGTCAAGCAAAGAAAAAAATGTAAGTATGAAAAACACAGGTGTTAACTATAAGGCAAAAATCCAATAACTGTTTGGCTGGAAATAGGAGGCAGGAGAGATATGACGCTTTCATTGCTTATATCTAATACTTCCTGTTTGTTTGGGGTTTTTTTTTGTGCATGAATTCCTCATTTAAGTAAATGACTTTATGTGTGAATAATTTATAAAACACATGAATCAATAATATTGTTAAAGTCTTAGGTTAAAAAAGATTGTTTTTCTGTCTCAGGAAATGTATTTGAGAAATTTTTCATTTAGAAATATTTGAAGAAAAACAATGTTCCCCAATCTCGATGATTTATCACCTACTGTGCTTACCATTGGTTTGGAGTGTTCTGAAATCTACAAACAGTTATACGGATGCCTATGGGCTTCATTGGTTGCCCCTGAACTGTCTGTACCATGAGTGAATTATAAAAGATCAACTTGACTTACTGGCTCCTGTGAAACCAGAGACCAGCATCCTTGCTGCGTCTTGCCTTTGGATCTTGATCATATCAAGGGCTCAAAGAGGGTAGATCGTTTCAAAGTGTGATCATTATAATCATAACCAATAGTAAAGCCAAAAAGTGGTCCTAAGCAGTAAGAACCATGGCAGTTAAGTTTAAATTAGCCCTGTTTCTCAGAAGACTAGCACTTAGACTATTGTGTTTGAATATTGTGAGACCTCAATGAAAGCCTTGCAGTCCTCACCTGGCCATTTGAAAATCCAAGAAAACTGTGCAGCCAAAGAAACAGAAGACATAAGATGCCAAAACCACAGTGATGTCATGCTGCCAATATTTCAATGATGTAATCTTTTATCAAAGCATCAATTTCATGAGTTCCTCTCGTTAGCTTTATATTTCATGTTGCAGTTTATGATTATTTCAGTGGATATAAAGGTACGGTATGCACATCTGAAAGACAGAAACTGGATTCTACCTGCCATTAAAAGTCCACAGGGAGTTGCAGTCCACTTACAAAGTCCACAAGCCACATCTCCAAGCATAATTGCTCTTGAAACATCAGCATTTTAAGTAAGATCTGGTATCTATTTGTTTGAAGTTCACAGACCTCAGGGAAATGTTACTGATGACTGAAAATTGGCTGCCATCAAGTTAGCACCACTGAAAAACTATTGAATCAAAACCTCCTAATTCTTAGTTTCTTCATTATAATTTCAAAATTCTTCCACATGAATTTTCCAAAGCTACTAAACCCTCAATACCTTTCATCATAACAACACTGTCAACCCTGACAGAAGCTGTAAAATGTTCCATATTAGGGTAGCTCCTTAGGAAATACCGTGTTGAGTATTGAAGGTTTAAACAAAAAAAAAAAAAGAAAGAAAGAAAGAAAGAAAAGATAAAAAGAAAAGCATGTCAGTTAACTGTGTTCTAAGAAACAGAAACTTCTAGTTGTCTTCATTTTCACGATAGAAGTTAAATGTTACAAATGAATTATTCAGGCTAGAAGCAGGAGGAATCTACTTATAGAGGAAGCAGTCTAGAACTGGACATTAGCTGCAAAAGGACACTGGAAGACTGTTTTCTCAGGGAACGATGAGCTAGGTATGTGCTAATGGGAGAAGAATCGAGTATCCTTGACTTTTCAAAAGGCAAGGATCATTGGGTAGGCCAGAAATGGCAAGGTGTGTGTGTGTGTGTGTGTGTGTGTGTGTGTGTGTGTGTGTGTGTGTGTATTATGGTTTCAGGAATAGCTGCTCACTGACCACTCAGACACCAGACTGAAACCAACAGTGGTTTATTGAACTCTAAATAGAAAATGACCAGTCAGGGCCATAATCTGGATTTGGGAGCCAGACTATGACATAGGTCTGCCCCGAGGCAGGTTTTTTTTATACAAAACAACAACAACAACAACAACAAAAGCACAGAGCCAGGTAGTAACCAGGTAAAAGAAAAAACACTGTAACCAGGTGAAGGAAACAAACTGCAATTAGATAACAACCAGGTAACAAGATGCAACCAAGTATCCAGGTGTAGGAAGCAATATTACATCATTTTCACTAGCTAGACGGTGTTCTGACTGACCTTTTTTTTGATTGGTTCTGCAGTTTGGGGACTTCACAGAGTGTTCAGATAACAAAGCCTACAGAGTTTGAGAAATGAAACCATAGATTCATAATCAAAATGGAGATTTGAAGGCAAAATGGCTTCTGATATGGTAAAGGTACAGCAAGTGTTAGCAGAGGAACCATAGTTATGCTAAGAAATGAAGTAGGTTTCAACCGATGGGCTATAGAATTTAAGCAAATTATAACATGTGAAAGCCGTGGACAGAGTGCTATGGGGATTATGCCTCACCTAAAGATATGAAAAGAAACAGGCCCACAATTAAAAGGAAAAAGCCACCTTAATTTGTGCTCACTGTGGTTTTGTTTTGTTTTGTTTTGTTTAATTTCTGTGGGTTTATGACTACCTGAATTCCAGGTGTGCCTACACCATGACTCTATACAAGTGTATCCTTTTACATTTCTCATTTGCTGGTCTTTTATTGAGAGAATTAACAACAATATAGGCCTAGCATGTATTATCATTCTTATTTTGTTTTATTTTGGTCTGTAAAGAGATTTCACTGAAAGACAGAATTCAGATGAGACACATCTAGTTGGAAGACAAATAACTAGATTGTAGAGTTAGTTCTTTTGAAATTACTTTAGGGAAATACAATTGTATACATGTAACAAAAACAATCATATGTAAATCTGTGTTAAACAGCAGTTACTAGATGTGGTAAATGAGAATGCATATAAATACTCGTTACCATGGAAACATGAAAGCTCAACCCAGGAGGATCTGAGTAAATTAGGGCTAGAACCAGCTGTGAAAACCAGCCATGAACTCAGTGGCTGGCTCTTTGATTACTCCCCCTGAGGTGTGTGTGTGTGGGGGGGGGGGGGAGCAGCCTTACTAGGCCACAGAAATGCAGCAAGTCCTGATGAGACCTGATAGGCTAGGGTTAGAGGGAAGGGAAGAAGGACCTCTCCTATCAGTGACTTGGGGAAGAGGCATGAGAGGAGATGAGGGAGGGTGGGATTGGGAGGAGACAAGGAGTCTACAGCTGGGATAGAAAGTGAATAAACTGTCATTTTAAAAAAATAAATTAATTAAAAAACAAAAAAAACAGCCAGCATTGTGATATCAGTAGAGAATAGTCGATAAAAGTAGGCAAAAGGAGACCTAAGGCAAGAAAGATGACAAACTACAACAGGCAATTGATATAAAAAGGTTCATGAGGATGTCAATAAGGAGATAATGACTGAATTAATATATTGACAAAATGAATAAACTGTAGTAAAATTGCATCCAGGTGCACTAAATTTTTGATTAAACATGGAATTTAAGTAAAGTGAGTAATCAATGCTGTGTTAGTGACCAGAACAACTTAATTATGATAGTGAAGAGACTATAGCAATATATGTCGACACAAGGTTAATGGATAAATTAAAGATTTTTATAAGAGAGAGAAGATATTAAATTCAGTAAAAGTTAGAATTGTAAAATAGAATGCAATCAGTTTGTAATGATTTTAAAATGTAGCACAAGCTACTGTGAAGGAATATAAAATCTGTCTTCTGAAGATACTAAGAGAATAAACAGTATTCTTCATTCTTTCATTTTATGTCTGGTTAATCTTTAGAGATAGGTCCTTTCATGAGCCTGAATAGATGGGTCAACAAGTAAAAATATTTGCTGTTCTTGCAGAAGACCTAAGTTCATTTACCATCACCCACATTATGGCTCACAACTGACTGTAGCTCAAGTTGCAGGGTATCCAACATCTTCCTATGACCTCCGGGAATATGCATGATGCAGATACTTGCATGCTGGCAAGACATACAAAAACACAAAGGAAAAAGAAATGTTCTTTAAAAAATAAAATAGAACCTTTCTCTTGAATTTGATCGGCCTCTTAAAACTATTTTTAGTATCAGAATGTAAAACAGCATAGTTTCTGGAAGGGTTTGGTGTGGTTTTGGTTTTGGTTTTGGTTTTCTAGACAGTGTTTTTCTGAGTAGCCTTGGCTGTCTTGGATTCTCTTTGTAGGCCAGACTGGCTTCAAACTCACAGAGATCTGCCTGCCTCCATTGCCTCAAGTACTGGGATTGCAGACATGCACCCCTACCGTTTCGTATGTCATTTTGTGATTATTATCTGTATCTTAATAAGTTTAGTTTTCTATAGATGCATACTGTATAAGTAAAATATACTTTTGTCAAATTTATTTCTTCAAAAAATATACAAACTCAAGTAAGCTTGTCCTTCACTATAGAACTTTTATTTATGATGAAGTTTCTAAAATGAAAACTAAAAGGACAAATTAGTGGTAGATTTGCTCATTAAGAATATTTCAAAAATTCAGCATTTATAAATAACACATTTATAAAACACAGCATTTATAAATAACCCAATAAAGAAGTAGGCATTAAGTGATGGTGCTCATGTGGACCAGGAAGGAAAGTCTATTACTTTCATAGATGCAGGTGAAAGGGTAATATTTAAGGAAGGGGAGAGAGGTTTCAGGTAGATCTATGCTGAGTTTGTCTGTATAGCTGGTTGTTCAGAAGGACTTAGGGCAGGGTCAGTCAAAGACATGGATGGTTTTCATTGGCCCGGGATTACCAGTGTTTCTCAGATGATGGTAGGGAAACCACTTAAAACAGAATCATTGTGATTGTAATATATTCAAGTACCGAACTTTCTTTTGGGTGTACTTAATCAGAATCTAAGCAGGAGCATCTGTGACATCTACATTTTAACTGAAACAACTTCCATGGTTCTTAAGCCCACTAAGGCTCAATAATAACTATCTAATTTATGCCAGTACATAGAGCACCCCAGGACAGAAGGCAAAATTATTTCTCCCAGGAATAGAATGGACTCTATTGCATTTCCATATTTATGACACAAATATGTTTCATGGAATTTTTGTATAATCCATGACGTTATTATAATTTTAAAATTTTCTAGAAGAAAGATGCACAACATCCACCAAGAATCATGTTGACATTTTAATCTAGCATTAACTTTGAGGAATGTGTTTTTAGTGATAATATAACAGAAAAAAAGATGTTATCAACAGAAACATCTACTCTAACATATTTGTAATAGAAAATAACAGAAAGAAAATAACAAGGAATATATAAACAGTAAAGGATGCATGTAAGAATGTTATAGTAATGTTCTACACAACACCATAACATGAGTTAAATACTGTAGTCTATTGTGGTCAAAACTATGATAATTATATGGTGTATATCTACAAGTACTAAATTAGATTGGTGTGATTTGATAAATTGCCATGCTATGAATCATTTCATAATATTACACACAAAACTACACTGGAATGTTATTCATATTACCAATAATTCTATTTTAGAAATAAATATTGTATCACTGAGCCAATTCAAATAACTGTAAAGATGTAAAGCAGTTACACAAGATCTAATCTGCTCAAGTAAAACTCTGTGACTGTGCTTGAAAGAGGAACTTTATGAAACAACAAAAAGGGTACTGCATATAATTGAAATTCTCAACAATGCTTCCAAGAAAATATTAAACTCTACTTTCAAATAAATACTTGATGAAAACAATACTTTGTCTTTTTCTCTCTCCTATCTTTCTCCTCACCTTCCCCATTCCTGTTAATAAAGAAAAGACAGAACAGTATAGAAAAGTGTGATATTTTCACTGAACTTTCCACCTGTGTTATGACATGGTAATGTAAAAAGGATTCACACATGCATTTACTACCTTTGCAAATGTATGCATACAAAATAATTCGATCACGGTACCCAATAAAACTAAGGAAATACATAGATGACTGTCACCATAAAAATCAGAGTCCTGGGAGGCCTTCTCTCTTTTGAAGGGAATTGAAAAAGAAGTGAATCTGCTGGAGAGGGAAGGGGTGGGGGGAACTGAAAGGAGAGGAGGGAAGAAAAGCTATGGTTTAGATGTAATATATGAGAGAGAAATAAATTTAAACAAAGAAAAAAAGAAAATAAACGAAAAATCAAAGGCCAAATCAATCTTTTAAATAATGGTTTTATTTGGGGGAGTTCAACCTCAAACTGATTTCCATAATCATGTTAACTTGCACGCCCACCAGCAATGGATACATTTCTCTTTTTCCAAATCCTTTCAGACTTTGTTCATCATATTTCATGATGAGAGCTGTTCGAACCGGAACAAGCAGCATCTCAGAGTAGTTTTAACTTTTATTTGACTGATGAGCAGGGATATTGAACATTTAATATTATGCTTTCCAAGCTTATTCATTTTCCTGCAAATTTTATACTTTCATGTTTTTATAGCCAAATTATATATACATACACACAAATATAATTTGATTGAAATGACCCACAGTTAGAAAAAAAAGCAAACAAAATCCAGAAACTCTCCCTTAAATGCTAATTCTAGCCTATAATGTATACATACATACATGAGCAGGTGTAAGTGTGAATACAACATAAGAAAGGACATCAAGGAGATTAACAGTATACTAAAGGACACGAGTCATGAAATTCTTCATTCTCAATTTCAGCTCTGCCAAAGCAGTTTTTCTTTATTTGTGTGTGTACGTGTAGCTAGCAAATGGATTAAGAGGTAGTTGATAGTAAGTATGTAAAAGCCTAAGCTAACCTCCATTGTTTCAGACTAGGTATTCCACAGAGTTTGGGACTGGGCAATTGCTTATTAGTGTGACTACTTTAAACTGTGTGTTGTTATTTGTGTTACCATGATAAGCCATTATTTTTAATTAGAAAATACCGTAGAGGATAATTGAAAAGTAAAAAACAGAAGCAAACAAACAAACAAAAGCATTTGAAGTCTCCTTTGTTCCTAAGTGCTTATGTTTGCTTAAGAAATTTGGTTTTTGCCCTGCTCACATTACAACCCAGTAGCAAATCTTGAGTCATACCAAATGGCTATTATCTCAAACTGGGAGAATGCCTACTATTACCTGCTAAGAAAATACTGCTAGGGTCAGTTATTGTATAATTAACTTATTTCAGTTTGGAAAAAATCTAGGAAATGTTCAGAGTTAAAGGGAAAGGCAGGGAAAAAGAAGCTGGCATAGATGACAGACACGTACCAGAAGTGTGAGTTTCTGAATGTAACACTGATGTATCCTTTAAGGTAGTTAAAGGAGATTGAGATAAAGGAAGTGAAAAGAAGAAAAGGGACAATTGCATGTGAGGAAAAAGGATTCCATGGGTTTTGAGTGATGAGTATAGCAAATAGATACAAAAGAAATATCAGTGATGAGATACTTACTCTGTGTTTTACATTAGAAAAGTTTGTTTGACTAGAATGATTATTAAGATGATCAAAAAGGTTTTATTATTATTGCTCTGTAGTACAGTTTGAGATCATGAACGGAGATAACTTCAGAAGATCTTTTATTGTACAGGATTGTTTTAGCTATTCTGGATTTTTTTGTTTTTCCATATGACTTTGAGAATTGTTCTTTTAAGGTCTGCAAAGAATTGTCTTGGTATTTTGATGGGAATTGCATTCAGTCTGTAGATTGCTTTTGGTAAAATGGCCATTTTTATTATATCAATCTTACCAGTCAATGAGCATGGTATCTTCTTCAGTTATTTTCTTCAGAGACTTGAAGGTTTTTTTTTGTTTTTGTTTTTGTTTTTTTTTTAATACAAGTCTTTAACTTACTTGGTTAGAGTTACAGCAAGATACTTTATGGGTTTTTTGTTTTGTTTTGTTTTGTGGCTATTGTAAAGGGTGTTGTTTCCCTAATTTCTTTCTTAGCTCATTTTTCATTTGTATACAGAAGGGCTACTGACTTTTTGAGATAATTTTGTATCCAGCCACATTGCTGAAAGTGTTTAAAAGCTGTAGGAGTTCCTTGGTAGAAGTTTTGGGTCACTTACATATACTATCACATCATCTGTGAATAGTGATACTTTGGCTTCTTCCTTTCCAATTGGTATCCCCTTGCTCTCCTATAGTTGTCTTATTGCTCTATCCCAGGGAATCTTACTGAAGAGTGGGGGGGATAGAAGGACCTGGAGGAGACAGGAACTCCACAAGGAGAACAACAAAGCCAACAAATCTGGGCCCAGGAGGTCCTGCAAAGACTGATGCACCAACCAAGGACCATGTATCAGAGGACTTAGATCCCCTGCTTGGATGTAGCTGATGGGCAGCTCAGTCTCCATGTGGATTCCCTATTAAGGGGAGCAGTGGTTATCTCTGACATGGTCTCTGTTACTTGGTCTTTCATCCCTTCCCCTTGGCAGCGCAGTCTTGCCAGGCCACAGAGGAAGAAGATCCAGGCATCTTGATAGCTTATAGGGTAGGGTCACATGGTAAACGAGGAGGACTCCCCTTTTTGTGCTCAAGGGAAGTGGCATAGGGGAGAAGTGGAAGGGAGAATGGGATCAGGAGAAGACAAGAGAGGGGCCTACAATCAAGATATAAAGTGGATAAATTATAAAAAAATTAATAAGATGTCTTGGAAAAAGAGATAGTAAACTAGGAGAATGAAAGAACCCGGATTCCAGAACATCCAGTGAGCTGATACACTGGCTGCCATGAGAAGATCAGGGCGCATTAGGGCAAAATAGGAAGGTTTCATCTTCCCAGATGAAAACAAATGAAATAAGCATAATTTAGTCCAGTTGATGAGACTGAGAATAATAAGTAGAAAATCATACAAGAGATGAAAATAAGTTCAGATCATGAAGAAAGCAACCAAGATTTAGAAATTGAGGTAGATTTTTGAGGACAGGAAAAGGACTTAGCGAACTAAGACCCTAATATCTGGGAGATGGAATTGTAATGAATTGGATGTTTTCCTAAATTCTCCAACAACATTTAGTTAGAATAAGTATAACAATTCATTGCACATATCAAGGATTAGGACTCAGTAGGATAAAGCAAGAGAAATCTGTGGTCAAAAAGTCCTTGGAAGGGAAAACTTCAGGCGACTCACTGTAAGATGCTTTACTTCAATGAAAGCATTTAAACAGATGAAGACACTTCTGGTTCTGAAATTCACAGGCAGGATAGCCAAGCATCGGCACCACCACTCAAGCAAATGAAAAGAATAGTGCTTTGTTCTGTGAAAGAACTAGGAAGCTGAACATGAATCTGGTGGAAATTGTGCTAGTGTTATACATTATAAATGAAAATGTGCCCTTCTTTCTATTATTTTCCGAGCAAAAAAGAAAAAAAAACCCATATTTGTTCTCTATTTAGAAAGTAAACATGTGCAAAGATGTGAGAGATGCCAGGTGCCCATGGCAACATCTTCTATTAAAGGAAAACCATTCTGAGAGATGTAGAATACTGCTAATTTCAATTCCAGCTATTCTAAACCCAAAACAAATAAGGTAATGTCTCAACTGGGCCTATGGAACATGAGAATGCTTCAGGCTCATTGGAATTAAGAAGCCATATGGAACTTGTAGTGTGCTCCTAACTGAGACAGATGGCTACAGAATGGAGCCAGCCTTGAGGCTGTGTAAACACCCCAGTGACCGTGAGCAGCCAATTAAGAATTGAGACAAGAGGGAAATGTCATTTCAATTCCTGTAAAATCTATCTGGTATATGCATCCGTGCTGCCTTTCAAAACTCAACTTCATGGTCCACGGCTCTAAACTGGAGCCTGAGAAAATTCCTTCCTGACCACTCAGAGTAAGCATTTGAATTCCTGTTCATTTCAAAGGACCACAAGGATTCAGGTTTCTCATTTCAGTGGGGAAAGCCTAGTGGGCTATTAGCTCCACTACTGTTCTCAGTAAATTCAGAGTGAAGTATTCCTTTAATGCCTAGAATAGCTTTATATCTGCAAGGCACAATTATCTTTTAGGCTAATTCTAAGTATTTACCTCCTGCCAATCAGTTCAGAATTCTGATGGTAACAAAAGGGAAGACATCATGTCTTAGGTCTTGAGAGAGACTGGTAAAGAAAGTAGAAATATAGCACAGTGTGCATTCCAAGAGAAGATGTGCTCTCGGATAACAGCCGAGGATCAACTCTCTACTCAGACCTGCCAGCAGTCTTTCTCAAGGAAGGGCTAGCTTTGCCATCGTCATATGAAGAGAGAATGTGAGAAAGATAAGAAAGAAAATAAAAATGGAACGTGGCTGTTATGTCAAAGCAAAGGCAAACTAAGCAAGAAAAATGCATCATTTAATAATAAAAATTGGAAAAAAATAGTTAAGGCTAGAACACGGGATAGATAGCAAAGAATTTGCCAGGAACCAGGGAAATGAGGTTCAAGTGTGCAGACATAAATGGTTTGAATGACAGTCTCAGATACTTGGCCCTGAAGCCGGGTGCTCTAAAGAGCCACTGAAAGAGTGAATTGAATCAAATAGTTAGATATGAATATATATATATATATATACAGATGTATCTATTGATCTATTTACCTATCAATATATTTATATATTCACCTATTTATTCTTTGATCAATATATTATCTACATATTGCTCAATACTGATTAACCTGTTTTTGAGATATTAAACTATCAATCTATTGATCAATTGATATATTGATAGACCAATCTATCAGTTGAAAGATTTATCTTTTTTCTGTCTATAAATCCATAGATTTACTTATCTGTTGATTTTTCATTCTATTGGTTAATCTGTTAATTTATCTATTGACCTATTGCTTTTACTTATTACCTATCAATTATTGATATATTAATCAGTCTACTAATATAGCTGTCTAATTATCTATTAGTTGATTAATCTAGTGATGTACCTATATATCCATCGATATATTTATCTATTGATCTTTTGATTGTTTATCCATTGATCTGATAATATATCTATGATATATAAATAACTAATCAAACAATATATTAATCAATGGATCAATCTATTATTCGATCAACTTGTTCTAGTATTTATCTTTCTGCGGATCTATTGATATATTAATTTATTCAACTATCTACATATCTACTGATTTATCTATCTATTAATCTATCTTTCTTTCTGCAGAATGGAACAACAAACCAGAGAGAGAACAATTATTAGTCTATTTATGTCACCTAGAAGATAAACTAAACGTCAACTTCTGTATTTGAGAAAAAAATAGTTTGCATGGTAGATAAAGAAAAAAAGATTTAAGAAAATCAGAACATAGTATTAATACTTCTTGCTAGTAAGGGATACAAGGGCTGTCTCTGACATGAACTCAGTAGCCAGCTCTTTGATCACCTCACCCTGGAAGGTGCAACCTTACCAGGCCCCAGAGGAGGACAATGCAGCCACTCCTGATGAGACCTGATAGATTAAGATCAGAGAGAAAGGGAGGAGGACTTCTCTTATCAGTGGACTGGGAGAGGGACAGTGATGGGGAAGAGGGAGGGAGATACAGAGAGGATACAAAGTGCACAAACTGTAATTAATAAAAATTAAAATTAAAAAAATGAAAAGTAAGTAACTCAATTAGAAGCTTTTAAAATCTAACTTGGCAAACAGGTACTGGGCAGTGCTACTACAAACACCTAAGGTTCATTATGCTTTTGATTATTTTTGTAATAATGACTTTATTGTTTGAAATTATATAATTATTTCACTCAACCCCCTCTTTATACTCCAACTATTTCCAAGTATTGTTTTGCTCTCTCTCAAACTCATAGCCTTTTTTTTCTTTAATTGTTGTTATACACACACAAACACCCCCCCCACACACACACACACAAGTTCCTAAATATATAAATACAACCTTCTCAGTCTATATAGTGTTACCTGTAAAGATATTACCTCAGGGCTGACCGCTTGACATTGGATAGCCAACTCTAGGACCTTCTCTGGGGAAAAGCATTTATCACACTCTCCGTATTTCTCAGTTGCTCATAGTTCTTTGAACTAGTGTGCTTGATTTTGATATAGGCTTAAGTTCTTACACATTAAGAAACCTTTTACTCTCACCGATTTTTGTGACATCAACACTTAGTTGTACAACACAATGCTCTATCACAACCCACTATTTAAAAAAATGTGTTCCCAGAGCCTTAGAAGGCCATGGTCCCACCAATACTTTGACTTGAACCCACTTTGATCTTTTTTCAGATTTCTAATTCATACAATTAGACATGTGCTACATTACCATGACAATTGTTACAAGTTATTAAAGATAACAGAAGACTAACAAAGTAAGGAATGTAGAGTGAAGCTCTAGTAAGTACGAAGATTCAATAAGAGAAGTTTGGGTCAGGTTGAGTTGAAGGGTTGAAGAAAAATAATACAAATATTATTAAATAGCAAAGTCAGGAGGCCAAAATAGAGTGCCAAGTCTCACAGAGCTCATTAGGGCCACATATTTGGATAAGATAACTCATGGGAAATGAAAATTATGATAAGATCAGAAACATTATGAAAAGGAGCCTGTGAAGGAGGCCAAGAGGAGTTGGACAAAGACAGAGGACAAAGGTCAGCTTAATGTTCAAGAAGCTAAAGGGGAAAGGAATTAGCAAATGAAGTGGTAGACCGTATGAAATATAACACTGTGACAGCAATGGAAGCTTTCACAGTAAAATTTCACTTCATAGGAAGTGAATCCCTGGTCAATATGAGAATGAGAAAGAAAGAAGTGATGGACCCAGAAGCAAATTAGTTTGACTCAGTGACAGGTCCTAAGAGGATAAAGGCTGGATGCTGCAGTGAACTGGGCTTCCACTGCTGATTCCCACCTTCTGAATTCAAATTTTCTTCCATTCAAAGAGAAGGCACAGAAAAAAATATATTGGTCTAAGATACTTTTGCAAATCAAACGCATGTAACACTGACATAGTCTTCCAGTGGTAGAAACCACAATGTCCTGCACTGTGAGTTAATACGTTAGTTTAACTATTTTGTGAAAAGTTTTCTGAACCCAGCTCACTTTTTTTTTTTCTGGCTGAAAGTATGTAGAATGAAAATGTGTGTAACCTCAAGTTTCCTTGAGGATCCAATCAGGGGCACTATTGCAAAAGCATTACATATGCTCAGTTAGCCGCCCATTAACCCTTTTAGTCCTGTAAGATGTGAGAGGCTCTACCTCCACGTCCTACAATCACGATTCACACAGGTATGGCTTCTCACTTCTGAAAACCGGAACTGATTAATGCTCCACCAAGTGCAATCAAACTATTTGTATCTTCTAATGTATGTGACTATAGTTATATTGTAGAAATTATTAACATTTACATGAAACGGGTGCAAATCAGCCCTCATAGTAATCTCCTGGGTATTTTCATCAGTGAATATATGCATTCGGTTACTGAAGACATTTTGAATTCAGCTGCTGAGCTATATTCTAATGAGAGAAGATACCAAATAAACCTAACAATGATCATAAAATGAAGGAGAGAGTTTTTAACAAACCCTTAGAAATATATGAAAATTAGTATTGCCTGTTGGATTTTTCATCTTAATTTATGTTAAAAAGAATTTTTGATGCATGGATGTTGTAAAGGAGAAATTCACAGATTAATATCTCTCAGGAACATTAATGCCAATCTCTTAGAAGTACATTAAAAATGAAACCCAACAATGTATAACCATACAAAAGTTTAATATTATAGATATCACTAAGTGAAATTTAGTGCAAGTAAATGGGGATGCTTTGGCATTTGAAAAAAATTGTTGGTGGGAGCCTCCATGAAAATTACAAGGAAAACAAAAACAAAATCCTTAGGAGGTATATCAAATGCTAGGCGAAATAAAATAATTCATACTCTAATGCTCACCACTGGCAAACAGTGGAAAAGAATGTATCTCTTAACTTGATAAAGGATACCAACAGACACTTATTTTGTCCAAAATTAAGTGTTATCTCCCAAGATCAGGAACAAGTTAGCATTAGCCTCTAAACACTTTAGCATCATATTACCATGGCAAGAACACCCAGCTTAGGTAATTGTGTGTTCTAATGCCTTTCAACCGCTGACTCTGTCTCTCTTCTTTCTCCCTGTTTATGCATGTATATACACACATGTATTCAGAAATAAATATGTGTTGATGGACTGGATGAGGACATTGCCTAATGGTAATTCCTGTCGCTTGATCTGTAGGTTATCATCTGAATAAAAATTACAGCAAGTTATGTCATAGGTATTGACAATATGATTGTAAAGCTTCCATGGAAACATAAACCCAGAGTATTCAACACGATCCTGCAAAATAAAGTTTAAAGGCTCATGGCAATAATTTCAAGAATTATCATATCACATTGATTAAGGGAACATGGTATTGGCTTGTTAGTTTATAATCAAAAAGACACAAGCAAATGACATAGAATTGGGGAACCAGGAAAAGACCCACATCATTTCAGTTAGTGATCTTTGACATAAAAGCAAGGGCAGTTCTATTTGAAAAGAATGGCCTAGTCTTTTTAACAAACGGCACTGAATAATTGAGCATTTGTCTGAATAATTAAGCATTTGTTTAAACATTGGCTAATTTAAACATAGATTCTATAACATTCACAAATTTAGTTCTGATAGATCACAGACCTAAATGCAAAACCATTAACAGTTTAGAGCATTGGAGACAATCTGGATGTCAGTATTTGATCATGACTTTTTAGCTATAACACAGAAAGCACCAAAGGGGGCCGAGGGAGACAAGTAGCATGTTATCAAATTAAATGCTTCAGTGTCTGAAAGAATTTTCTGCTACATATGAAGTAGCTATTAGTTGTGTTTGCTTCCTAAATCACTCTCCTGGCTTCCCAAATATTGTTTAGAATACAATGTACTAGAAAAACACACTTATCTGTATAGTCTATGATCACATTACTCCATCATTCTCTGGTTTCTGATGTGCAAAGCCATCCTGTTAGTTGACACTGAAGAATCTGAGACTTGGGCTTTCTATGTCTAACCTTGTATGCTATCCACAATGTTATCCAAGAATATTTATACTACAGTTGACTCACTAAAAGTTCTCACCAGTCACAACAATATTAAACCATAATAATTGGAAGAGCAATGCTACCAAGTATATGGTCTTACTATTTCAGATAGTTGCATTGTGTATGAGTATTCCACATAAGTACAGAGAAGTCTCATGACTGATTGCGTTTCCACAGTTAAAACATTGCCTTCATCGGGGAGCGGGGGACAAGGGGGTCGAAGAGCCAGCCATTGCGTTCATGTCCGAAATAGTCCCTGTTCCCCTTACTAGGATACCCACTTGGATATAGAGCTACCATTTGCTACATTCAAGCGGGGGTTCTAGGTTATATCCATACATGGTCCTTGGTTGGAGAGACAGTCTCATAAAAGACCCCTGTGCCCTGATATATTTGGTCCTTGCAGAGCTCCTGTCCTCTCCAGGTCATACTAACTCCCCCTTCTACGGCTGGGTTACAAAGTACATAACCTGTGATTAATATAAAATAAAAATGTTAAAAAAAAATAAAAAACCAAAAATTAAAAAAAAAAAAACATTGCCTTGAGGTCAGCAATGTGATCAACAGGTACAAGTGCTTACTACCAAGCTTGATGATTGGATTTTGATCTCGCTCCTCTCTCTCTCTCTCTCTGTCTCTCTCTCTCTCTCTCTCTCACACACACACACACACACATGAATAAACATAGAGCAATTGTTTTTATAATAAAGCATGGATTTCCACCTATTGCTTTCTGTCATTTTTATTCTAACATGGAGGTTGGATCTTAGCTATCCTACCTTTTAGCTGTGGGATTCTGAGAAAATTACCCAACTTCTCCCTGGGCCCAGTTTTTTCATCGCTGAAATAGAAATAGCAAACATTAGCTAACATACAATACAATTAGAAGAGCTAAATGCACTAATTCAGATAAAGGATCAAGATAGCATCCTGTGCCTACTAATAATTCAATGATTGTTACCTACGACAGAGAACCATCTCAGAATACTGTAACAATTTTCTTTCGAAGAGTGTAGTTGGAGTCTTGGGGCTAATAAACCCTGTGTTCCTGTGGAATGTTCCCTGCAGCACCCAACTCCTAGCATTCTTCCTGCTGATGAGTGATTCATTCGTTAAGGATCTTTTTCTGAGAACAAAAATGCATGTGGAGCTGAAACCTTCCCTTCACACCCGTGGGAAACCTGATACCAACAACCAACCGCTTGACTGCCGTAAAGACACCCCTGATATTCCTGAATTGACTTGAAGATCTCAGATTCTACACCTATTTATAATTCAATTTGTTGGTTTTCTTTCTCTTCTCTTCTCTTATTTTTTTCCCATGTAGTGAGAATTCAATTATTAAGTCTAAGCCTGATATATGAACTGAGTATGAACCCGTCTATGAAGACTCTTTTAGTGGCAGTGATTAATGGTCTGCAGATATTTTTTTAAAGCCCCAAACTACATACTAGTCATACAGTTAGTTAAATATTTTGCTTGGGCACTCATACTCAACCTACAGATAGCCCTGTGTCGACCCCTGAATTCCTCATTGGAAAGAAAGCCTGGTTTCCAATAGAGACGTTTGTGTTTTGGTTTTGGCGTGTGTGTAAAAAGCAAAAGCGCACATGGTCTTAACTAGGTTCATCTCCCAAGCTCCTGACCAAGGCAGAGCACACTTCTCTCAGAATTAAGTTACAACAGCTGGAATTTAGAATCCGCAGCCTCCCAGACTGTTTTCAGTCTGATCGCAGACTGATAGTTTTAAGGCCCGAAAACAAGTCTGGTACCATTCTTGAATTTCACTGCAGCAGGCAACAGGAAGGGATGTCATTGCCTGCTCCTGCTAGACAGCAGTCTCATCACATCATAACTCTGAGGAACTTCCTGGGTCTTGGAACCAGCTAGATGGAAAGAGTCTGTTCCCTTGCCCGTGGCAGAAGTATTTGTTCAAACACACTAAACAAATAGCAAGACCAGCAAGTCCCTTAAGGCCAATGGGGACAGGTCATCACCACAGAAGGAAAATACACTCAGGATAGAAAACTGACTAAAAATTTTAGGAAGTAACTTCTTAAATCTTTGAAAAAAATACAATTTACTTTCCAATTTTTTAAACATATTGTCCAACTTGTGCTAAATTTGAACCCCGTTTAAAATACGGCGTACATATGCCTCTTACTATTTTGTACTTAAAATATAAAACTCAATTTCTTGGTGAAGTATGGTCTTTGCTGTCTTTTTAAACAGTTGTGCGTGGCTGTGTGAGTTTCTGTGTACTACACACATGATGTCCTCAAGGTGGACAGAAGAAGGGGAACTGGGGCTACAAGTGATTGTGAATTGCCAGACGTGGGTGCTGAGAACCAAACCCAGGTCCTCCGTGAATGCAGTCAATTCTCTCAACCACCGAGCCATCTCTCCTGCCCCTGACTTTCACTTTTTTTTAAATGTAATTTATTTATTTTTATATTAATCACAGGTTAGGTACTTTGTATCCCAGGCATAACCCCCTCCCTCATTCCCTCCCACTCTCCACATCCCTCCCTCATCTCCTCCCTGCTCCCCTCCAAGTCCACTGATGGGGGAGGACCTCCTCCCCTTCCATCCGACCCTAGTTTATCTTGTCTCTTCAGGGCTGGCTGCAATGTCCTCTTCTGGGATCTAGCTAGGCTATTACTACCGGGCAAGTGTGGGGGAGGGTCAAAGAGCCAGCCATTGAGTTCACGACAGAAATAGTCCCTGTTCCCCTTACTAGGGTCTCCAGTTGGATACTGAGCTACCATGGGCTACATCTGAGCAGGGGTTCTAGGTTATATCCATACATAGTCCTTGGTTGGAGAAACCTTCTTGTAAAAGACCCCTGTGCCCTGATCGATTTGGTCTTTGTGGAGCTCTTGTTCTACCCAAGTCTTACTAACTCCCCCTATTTTCATTATTATTCCCAGCCCTCTGCCAAAGGCTTGGTTGTGAGTCTTAATATCTGCTTTGATACATTGTTATATTGATACTTTCAGAGGCCCTCTTTGGTATGCTCCTGTCCTGTTGCTTGTTTTCTCCTACATTCAATGTCCATCCCATTTGTTCATCTAAATGAGCATTGATCATACCAACCTGGGTCCTCCCTAGGTATATAGATTTCAGCATGACCTTCCTATCCTATAGGTCTATATAAGTGAGTATATGCCATATGTTTCTTTCTGCTTTTGGGATACCTCACTCAGGATGATCATTTCCAGGTCCCACTATTTGCCTGCGAATTTCATGATTCCTGATTTTCACTTTTAACCTTCTATTGTGTCTTATACCCGACTAGTGAATTATTACTTATTTTATAAAGCAAATAAATAAAAAGAATATTAGAAAGTGAGCTTTTAAAAATTGTATCTTAGACATGGATCAGTACTTAATTACCTTGTGATTGGTAACTGTGATGGTTTGGTCCCCATTGAGTCATGTGTTTGAATGTTTGGTCCATAGGGAGTGGCATTATTAGGATATGTTGGAATAGGTGTGGCCTTGTGGAGGGAACATGCCTCATTAGGGGTGGGTTTTCCACTCTCTTGTGCTCAAGTTATACCCAGCATGACACACAGTCTGCTTATGCTGCCTGTAGACCAAGATGTAGAACTCTTAGCTCCTTTTCCAGCACCATGTCTGTCTGCACTCTGCTGTGCTGCCCTCCATGATGATAATGGACTAAACCTCTGAAACTATAGTCCAGACCCGATTAAATGTTTTCCTTTATAAACATTGCCATGGTCATGGTGTCTCTTCACTAAGACAGCGACAAAGACCATATGATATTTACGAAAACCTATATATATGTCCCAGAGGCTTTCAAGACCTGTTTTGCCATTTACTGATGTGTGATCTTGGGCAATCCTCCCAACCTCCAGAAATCTTAGTCTCCTGATCTAAATAAATTATAATAAAGCTATCGATGGTTTTGATTAATAAACATGAAAATATCTTTTGAAAATAAAAGTAACATAAAATTGTACTTTTATAATTTTATTAAGACTTATTCAATAAAAATTTTAGGCTTTCTATTTATAAAATAAAACAAATATTAGAATATTGATAGCCTTATAAAGTTAACTTAACAGCCTTATTATTTAAAACAATAACTAACAGAATAGAGAAGAAATTCCAGAAACAAAGCTAGCTGTGGTGGCAGATGCCTGTAATCTGAGCACTAGAGAGGCAGAGGCAAGAGGATTGATTGCTATAAATTCGAGTAGTCTGGGCTACCAAATAACATGTTCCAGGGGGCCTAAGGCTATGTAGCTTGACTCTGCCTCAAAACAACAGCATTAACAAAATTCCAAAACCACTAGAGTTAAACTAGGACAGTTGCATTCAAAGACTAATGGTTATTGTGTCCTAGATGCTGAAGAGATCATCCAAGCAGCACTCCTGGAACGCAGAGCTCTAACATGTCAAGGGTGCTTTAAAATGGATCCCTGAGATATGAATATATATTGGTTATAATTTTGTACAGTAGCAGTGGACACTATCAGCATGAATAAGTTCACAGACACTACAGTCTCAGAAAAAATAGAACATGAGAACAAATGCTCCATGTAGGAAGAAGAGTATATAAGGGGAGCTTGGTAAGGTGAGACTAATCTCACCCGAGAACGATTAACTATGAATTACATAAAGAACCTAAACTAAATGGCTTTCCCAAGAGCTGATGAGAAACAAAATGAGTACAGCCATTGGTTGTACTTTCCAAGCTACTGAGAATAAAGTTGAGAAATGTTTAATGAAGAGGCTGGAAATGAGACAGGGGTCTATATTTTAGCTGCTTGTTGTCTAACTAGCAACGAAATAAAGGGAGACACCAAGTGTGGGCCTTTTTACAGTTGTTTTAAGCTATGAAACGTCTACAAAAAATATCCTTAGGTAAAAGAAGAAAATGCTTATTTTGTAAAGTATTTTGAAATACTTTACAATATTACCACAGAGTTCAATATAAAAAAAAAATACAACTGAAAGTTTGTGTTATTCATGTTAAAGGCTAACTCCTGACCAATAAAGATGCATAAGCTACTTGCTTGCAATATTATTCAACAGAATACTGAGTATTGAAAGTATCAGAAAATGTGTTTCTTTCTGAGGCCACAGGAAAAAAAAAAGTAAAAAAAAAAAAACAACACCACTGTGACTTGGCTATAAGAATTCTTAAGCAACAGAATAAATTCCCCTGAGAGAAAACTGAAATATCTTACAGCTACTCAAAAGAGACTGTGGTTATTATTGCATTGGAGAGCATTCGATATCTAAGCATAAACCTGAGGGATAGAGTCAGCAAATATGTCTTGCTCAGGGAATAAATCTTTAAAACATTTGCAGTCGTGAAACACTTCTGAGACTATGAAATTGAATGTTCTGTGCTGTAAAATCAGTCCCACAAGTCCCAAGGCGGGGCGGAATGTTGTTCTCCCATTTACTTTCAGTGTTTCAGATTCCACAAAACAATACAAGCAATTTGTTTAGATATTATCCAGAAAGGCTTGGCAAGCTAAAGAAAGTTGTACATTCATGTTGGGAGATCTTTTTTTATTTTTTAAAGAGACTTTAAAAACATGCAAATGTATTGAAACATGTGGACTGTCTCTACATCCTGATACAAATAAAATGCAAGGCAAAATTACAGTTTTAATGAGATAGCTGAGAATTCAATTCCGCTTTTTGATTTTGAGTAGCTAGACAAAGCATTCCTTTTTAATTAAATTTTTATTTTTTATATTAATTACAATTTATTCACTTTGTATCCCAGTTGTAGCCTACTTCCTCATTCCCACCCAATCCCACCTTCCCTCCCTCATCTCCTCCCATGCCCCTCTCCAAGTCCACTGATAGGAAAAGCAACAAATCAAGTAAGCCAATTAAAAAATTGGATACAGAGCTAAACGGAGAATTCTCTTTAGAGGAATATAGAATGGCACAGAAATACTTTTTAAAAAAGATCAATGTCCTTACTCATCAGGGAGATACAAATCAAAATGACCCTGAGATTTCACCTTACCCCCATCAGAATGGCTAAGATTAAGAACTCAAGTGACAACACATGCTGGAGAGGATGTGGAAAAAGGGGAACCCTCCTCCACTGCTGGTGGGAATGTAAACTTGTAAAACCACTCTGGAAATCAATCTGGAGCTTTCTCAGACAATTAGGACTAGCGCTTCCTCAAGATCCAATTATACCACTCCTAGGCATATATCCAAAAGAGGCTCAAGTACACAATAAGGACATTTGCTCAACCATGTTTGTAGCAGCTTTATTTGTAATAGCCAGAAGCTGGAAACAACCCAGATGTCCCTCAACTGAGGAATGGATACAGAAATTGTGGTACATTTACACAATGGAATACTACTCAACAATTAAAAACAAAGAAATCATGAAATTTGCAGGCAAATGGTGGGAACTAGAAAAGATCATCCTGAGTGAGGTATCCCGGAAGCAAAAAGACACACACAGTATATACTCACTTATTAGTGGATACTAGACCCATACTATAGGATGAAAAATATTAAATCTGTACATATAAAGAAACTAAGCAAGAAGGAGGTCACTGGGTAAGATGATCAATCCTCATTCAGAAAGACAAATGGGATGGACATTGGAAGAAGGAGAAAACAGGAAACAGGACAGGAATCTACCACAGAGGGCCTCTGAAAAACTCTACCCAGCAATGTATCAAAGCAGATGCTGAAACTCATAACCAATATTTGGACAGAGTGCAAGGAATCCTATGAAGGAAGGGGAGATCTTTATTGAGAAAAGAATCTGAAGAGGTTATTCTAAATATTGAGGAGTTAGTCTAGTTCATTTTGACAACTCTAAATATTCCTGCAAATATTGAAATTTAGCATGCCTGTAGATTAATAAATTTAACAGTTTACCTTTAGACCCTAACACATATTTACTGGAAATTTTATTTAGAATTATTTTATCCTAATAGAAAAATAATTAAGCTGTGAGCTATTTTGAAATCATTCCACTGACACTTTGTTTTTTATATTGATTGGAAAAGTGTGGAAAACATAAAATAACTCCAGGATGATTAGCCACCACCCATGAGTCATATATTAGCCTATGTATGTACTCAGACAAACAGGTGAATATGTACTCTCAGACAGCTAGAAAACTTATAGAGAAACTAGTATTTTAAATTATCCCAATATCAATATTCTATAGCAGGCACGTTCTTTTATTAAAATATTTCAATTTTATGCCTTAACTACAACACACGAATATGCAATGTGGTATATATGTATTATTTATTTAATATGATTGTATGTGGGCAAGGCGTACACTTAAATGTAAAGCAAATAAGGTTCTTCTTTGGGAAGGTGCTTTCAGCTTCCCAAAGAAGCTAAATGAATAACTCACAGCCAAAACCAATACATTTTCTAGTATTAGATGTAATACAGATACTTTGGATTTAACATGCACAAAACTTCTTAGTGATTCAAATGAGATTAATACTGAAGACTAACAAATTATTTTAAAGTTTCTATGGAAGAAAGGGCCAAAGAACCTTAATATTTTTGCTCTGTAAGAGTTTATACCTATCAACACAGAATGATGGTTTCTTTTAAACATTGATGTTAGTGAGATTGAGGTGTTAATTTGAAGTGTTGGGAAATACTCATGAGAACTTCTTTAAAATGTTTTCACGTGATTAAAAAAAATTTTGGAAACATCTAGCACTTAACTAGGGCGGTGTTCAGGATGTCCTGGAGGGATTTGTTTGTGGGAAAATGATGGCTCTGAAGAAGTTCTTGTTCTTCAACTTCTATGAATATAAACAACACTGAAGAATATGACAGTAAAGGCTGGAGAGATGACCCGGGGTTGAAGAACACATGCTGTTCTTGCAGAGGACCTGGGTACAGTTCCCATCATCCTTGTGGTGGCTCACAATCCCCTGAAATTCTATTCCCGGGGAATTTGTAGCTCTCCTTGCTTTCTGTTAGCACCAGGCATGCAAATGACACACAGACATACAAGCAAGCGAACACTCATACACACTAAATAAATAGGTAAATAAAAATGAATATACCAAAGGATAATAATATATAGTTTGTCTTTTAAAAGAAGCAAGCAAATTTTGAATGCATATAAGTTACATTCTAGAAACATTTGGAAGTTGTTTGAAGTCTTTCAACTCATCAAAAGTCATTTCCCATCATCTTCTTTACACTTTATGCAGCTCCCAAAACTTCCTGTGAAGCCATAACCCTAGTAGCTTACTGGGCAAGTACAAGGAGAGGGCAATCTTATTTTCCTTAAGAAAATAAAGCACAACATCATGAAAGCAAATATGTGCATACTCTGACCTTTAACTAGCATTTATTTATGTAACAAAAGCCTTGTGCTACTTTGAAATCTTAGGTTCAGCCCCCATGATGTGCTGTGAATGCAACAGAAGGGTCGTACAGGAAATGAGAGATGGATGATACAACTTTAGGATCTGTATAAAAATGTTCCCCAGACATTTCTTCTCCAGGAAGGGCCAGAAACAGTCTGTGTTGCCATAAATAACTTAAGTGGAATCAACAGAACTTCATTGGGTCTGTAGCTAACTTGGGAGTAAGTGAAGGAATGGAATAGGGAAGTAGGTTGAGAAAAACGTGTAGGGAAATAAATGGGGTGAAGGGAGGGGATCAATTGTTTTTGTCCAATAATTACAATTATTTTAATCTTTAAAGGTCTAAGCACCTACAAATGACGTACTAAAATGAATGCATTCATTGCAATCAGCCAAAATATTTATAAACGGATTCATTTGCCAGGAGTACATGCCTATAATTGCAGGACTCAGGAAGCTAACACAGGAGCATAGCGGTTTTTGAGGTCAGTGTGGGTTATATAGTGAGACCCTGACCTGAAAAGGCAAACAGGCAAAAAAAAAAAGTTTCTGTTTTGAAATGATGTCAACTCTTACTATGCTGTAGGAAAAGAGCAAAGCTGAGCTATTTGTAAGTGGTACAGCTACACAATCTGTTTCCCTTCACTACAAAATAGACTATATTTATTTAAAATACTTGTATTGTCCAAGTCATGCTTAGTATATACATCCTCCGTTCTTTATTTTTGAAAATAAATCCAGAAGATCAAATAATTTAAAATAGTGGTTTATGAATAACCCACTCATGATTTTAAATGTTTTACGATTAACTTTCAGATTTAGGCAGCGAAACAATGTCTAGATTGCTGTCACTCTCAGTATTTTACTAACAGTCACTGAATGATCTTTTGAACATTAGAATCCGGAATCCCATTATATAATTATCTGTAATTGTTTCTGCTAACAACAGAATAAAGAAGTCTTTAGAGCGGTTTCTTCGTCTCAGAATTTAAATAATACAAAAATAATCCATGGGAAGAATAATTGAAATGGTTTAAAATAAAAGGATATTGTCTCTGGGGCTTCAGAAACACAATATTTTTTAATACATGTGTACATATAAAGTACAAATCTAAAAATAAAAACAGAGTATTTCTTTAATGACAAAAGACTCTGAAACCTTCATTGGTTAAAGTATTTGTATAATTGTGACCGCCTCTTTAAGATTCTTGCAAGTTTTAACTGTTTTATGTCTGTGGATGATTACATAGTCCATTTCTCTAAGTGAAGCTTTTTTTAACCCTGAAATGTATAGAGATCACTTCTACGTCTTTGGTAACATAGATTGTTCTGGCTAATTTTATGTCAACTTGAAACAACCTAGAGTCATCAGAGACAAGGGACCTTCAATTGATAAAATGCCTCCATAAAGACATGATAAGTTGGG
>CM053767.1:25988468-26080167 GCA_028658305.1 Pachyuromys duprasi | reverse complement strand
GATGGCCATTTTTACTATGTTAATCCTGCCAAGCCATGAGCATGGGAGATCGTTCCATCTTCTGATATCTTTTTCTAATTCTTTCTCCAGAGATTTGAAATTTTTTTCATACAAGTCTTTGACTTCCTTGGTTAGGAGCACACCAAGGTACTTTATGTCTTTTGTGGCTAATGTGAAGGGTGTTGTTTCCCTAATTTCTTTCTCAGCCGTGGGGGTGAGCAGCCTTACCAGGCCACAGAGGAAGACAATGCAACCACTCCTGATGAGAGCTGATAGACTAGGATCAGAAGGAAGGAAAGGAAGACCTCCCCTATCAGTGGACTTGGGGAGGGGCATGTGTGGAGAAGGGGAAGGGAAGGTGGGATTGGGAGGGGAGGGGCTTATGGGGAGATACAATAAAGTGTATAAAGTGAATAAAGTGTAATTAATAATAAAAAACTACTACCCACTGGGTAAATAAGCTTCTTTGATGAGATTTTTCAGAGTCTGTGGGTATAGGGATATTATTTAGGAGGCAGTTTAGTGTTCTGAAATTTTAGGAAATTAATAGTAGTAGGGACTATGACCTTCCCAGCATGAATCCGTGGCCGGGTCTATGATGCCAGGCATGGACTTCTTTTCTGTGGGGTGGCTCTAGCATCTAGCTGGAAGGCTGGATGAGACAGTTTGATTGCTCTACTGCCTCAGCAAACTACAAAGCATCTTCCAGCACCATTAAAGCTATCTAGCAAAAAGAATGCTCTTAGATCAGTAGCAGTAAGTACCTCTGCTCTGTGATCAAACTGCTTATTATCAAATTTATAAGTCTTACTATAAATCTAGCAAGAAAACAAAAACATTCCCAATGCGTTATGTTATTTTGTGGTCTCTGAGACCTTCTCGACAACTTTACAAGTAGTATCCCGTATTTGCCATTGGTGGGGCTACCAATGGCTTTGGGAAGGAGCATCATCCCTCCATGTAGGTTAATTCGAATTAAACTATTAAAAATTACACATATGCTTGTGTTCATGTATGTGTGCAGGTGTGATAGAGTGTATGTGTAAATTTACAAATTTCTCTATGGATTTCTTAAATTTCCTTAGTGTGATGTTCTTTTACTTCTGTTCCCTCCCCTGCCCTACTTGGCCATTTCCGATTTTTTTTTTAATCAGTGCCATAAACAATCGAACCTAGCTCCTTGTGCATATTGGCCAACCACTGAACTCCATTTTTCTGTAGTAGTTTTACAGATTTTGAAAGTATGCTCAAAAGACTAATATATTTTATCTTGATGTAAACATAAAACACAAAATCTATTAATGAGCATATCCCTGAAACCTGTGGCCTCGCAGAAGTTCATTTTTAGCAATGCACATTTATTTGCAGTTTCCTTTATCTTCAGATAAATAAATTCTCTTTCTAGAAAACTAATGATGGTATAAATCTTTGTGAAAACCAGATTAAAACTGTTCCTCTTCAAAATGCTTTAGGTGTTGTGTGACAGGCTGGAAAGAGATTATTTTCAACATCTTTTACTGCTGTGTAATGAAACCTGCCACACAGCTCTGCTGACAATAATAAATGATTAATAATTTTGATAAGACATTCCTTTCCAAAAATTAAATACTGCCTACAAATCCATAAATTCTGTATCAGTGTTAACATTTATCTTGACATATCAGATATAATTCTAGACTACAATCAAATCATTAGCTGTGCTCTATCATTTTTCATTCAGTAGAATGTCAGAGAAATAGGACACAGTGTGTAAAAATGTCAGGAATTTAATAAGAAATCAGACAGGGAAAACCCTTGGTGATCATTTCCATTCAAATGAAAAATTCCCATCCTGACTTTTGCCTTTTATTTCCTTTTGATCACATGAATCTAATTTGATATTTTATACAACTTTTAAAAACATGTTCATTACCAAAAGACTTGGACTTAGAATAACAGACTATCTTAGTTTTTTTTCACCCCCCCCCCAGGTACTTAACTAGAAAACTATTCACCAATTTTTATGGTAATATTTTTTAAAACTTTTTCTTGTATAAAGATAAACTCACTGTGACCATGCTTTTATCTTGTTAAAATTGTCAAGCTTTATTCAAAACCTTAAAACTCATTGTTTTTTTCTTTTTTTAGGAACAGTGGCTAAGACAGAAGTTCACAAGCAAAAGCAAGCTATAAAAATAATGCCAAATTTGTCTTGTTGGAAGCTGTACCTACATGAAATTCTGACACACAACACATAGAGAACAAATATTGTTCAATGACTGATTCAATTAATATATTCCCTTGTTGTATAAGAATGTATATCTCATTCTCATTTAATTATTATCCAAATATTTACTTTGGAGAATTGAGCCAACCCGTGCTTGAGCACTCAACAGCTAAGGAGATTGTACATAAACTTAAACTGCTCTAGTTCATTGCTCCCTTGTGCATAAAATGACCCTGATGGTGGGTTTTTGTGGTACAAATGGAAAAACTACTGAAAGAATAACCTTTGGCACAGGACAGCTAAGTGCTTTGACCAGACAAATCTATCACTTCTAATAGTTAGAACGTTGCCTTTTCAATATATTTGAGGACAGATGATAAGTCATGAAATTATGGCACTACTAATATAAAATAAAATTACTTCTTATTAACAGTGTTGAAAGTAATAATTTCAATTACTTTAAAACTATCTACATTTAACAACTGTTTTTCTCATTGAAATTTATTACTACATAGCATATAATAAAGAAAGTTACTTGTAGTAACCCTGTAATTAACATGCAGACATGACATCAAAGTCCTCCCCAGTGTTTCAGGGATATATTCACAAATCAACCATTTGCATTTTTGCCTCAGTTGACAGACTTTTCCCCTCACATCTGGCATCTTTGGACTGTATCCAAAATTCCATGCAAATTCTTTAATTTGATTTCATGTATTTCTGTAACGTATAAAATGTCATTATGTCTTAATATGACTGGAAATTTCAACTGATCAATAATTATGTCTTAATTTGCATTTAAAATGTTTAAGTTTCACCTTGAAAGAGTGCCTTTTTGTAGTGATTTATAATTTCCTTTAAAACCCAGTTATGTTCTGTGAATATGTTTTTGTTTTAATCCCAGGTGTGGGGTAAGAGGCTACATCACAGCAGGGTTTAGAATTTGCCTTTTGCACTGGCAGGGACATGATCTTTGACAACTGCAGATAGTTTAATTCTGGGGACTCTGGAGAGGGTATAGATACAAAAGTCCTGAAAGGGGTTGGGAGGCACTCAACGAAGAGGAAGAGGAGAAGGAGGAAAAGAAGAGATGCTACCCCCCCCTACTGCTTTTGGTTGCTGTTGTTGTGGTTTGTCAAGTGGCTGTGAGCAAAGAGACAAGAAGTCAGAGATATACTGACAAGGAAGGTTGGATTTGTCCCAAGGCACCCAACAGACCTAATCAGCAGGAAGCAACCTAAAGAGATCTATTCCCCGTTTTCCCTCTAACATTCTTTCTCTCCTACCTGATGTTGAGGGGTTAGAAGCGGGTTATAGATGGAGAAGAGTGGTAGATATAAGAAACCAAATAAAATAGATTTAAAAAATACACCAATGCCTTTTTCATAGAATCAATCAAGTCATATCCTATACGTGTATTTTAAAATTCTGTCATGTAATTATTCATAATTTATTATGCCAGTAACTTTTCTAACCTATCTGTATATAGGATACATGTATTTATAACATAGCAATGTACCATTATGGTTCGGATGCGACGTCTAAGAACAGTCCTTGCTGCAGCCCTATTCGGGGAGGCAGGAGACCTGGAGAAGTGATTGTGTCTTGAGGATTCTTGCTTTGTCACAGCTATTGGTCTACTGCACTGTCTTAGTCTTCAGTCCATTGATGAGCTCATAGATCAACTGGGCTTATGCAGAGGTAGAGCTTCATAGAACAAAGCAGAGCACTGTGGTATAGCTTCAAAAACTATTTCTGAATAGTGTATCCCTCCTTTCTCCCGTCTCTGTCCCTCCTCCTCCTGCTTCTCTTTCCCCTTGACTTCCCACCCTCTTCCTTCCTCTTATCTCTGCCCACTTCTTTCTCCTTTCTCTGTTCCTCCTTGTTCCTCCTCCTCCTCAGCCTCTGCCTTCCCCTTTCCTTCTGTCTGTGCCTGCCACCTTCCTCCTGTCTCTGACCCTCTCTCTGTCTTTTCCTCATCCTCCCACTCACTCTCTCCCTTCCTCCTCCTTCCTGACTACCGGGAGGTAAGCCACTTTCCTCACTGTGAACTTTTACTGTGCTCTTCCTGCTTCACCACAGTTCTAAGAGCAGCAGCACCATCTGATCATGAACTTAAACTTACGAAATTGTGAACCAAAATAAAGCATTCTGCCTTTGAGCCATTTTCCTCAGGTAGTTTGTCATAAGACTAGAAATGTCACTAATAAAAATACGTTATAATTAATACTGTAAACCTTGATTCCATAAAATGCAAAAATCAAAAAATCTTAAAAAAACAATCATCAATGAGTATGTTTTTAACATTTATATAATACTCTTTATGGACAATAAAACATACAAATGAAATATGATGCATATGCTCACAAATGTGAAGGTATTTTTAAATAAATGCTATTTAAATAGTTTATCTTGTGTTATCACATGATCATCATAGCATCTAACACATTGTGTGTTTCATGCTAGAAGACTCTTGTCTCATACAACATATATAGCCATGAAATAGTCAAAATGAGATAATTGCAGTAACCCCAGACAATTCCTACAATTAACCTGAAAATAGTATTTACTTTTCTTCGTTTAACAATATTAATTGGAAATAAGCATCCAATTAATAAACAATATATTCAAAACCTTTTGTTATTATAGTTGGTATATAGGATTCATTGCTTTTTTGCATTTTTCATTTGTCAAAAACTGGAGTCACTAGATAGAAATTAGACTGGGCAGTCTGTTCTATGTGATGGAACATTAGAAGACTGGTCCCTAAGACTTGATTATTCATACTGGAACACATCAGTGCTGAGGGTATCGGTGATGTTACTGTGGCTAGTCTTTATTTTAGTGCATGTGAGGGCTTGAACATGCCACAGTGTGCTCACAGAGGTTAAAGGGTAACTTTGTGGACTTGATCCTCTCCTTCCATTCTTACATAGGTTCTGGGAATCCAAAGTCTTTTTTTCCACTGAGTCATTCAGTGGCCCTATTATTGCTGTTCTTGAACTGACTCCCTCTATCTGAAAAATTTTAAAACGGATTATTTAAAAAAGCAAAATCTTATTGAGAAGAGTAATATATATATATATATATATATATATATATATATCCAGTGATATTCACAGGATAAATTAAACCATACTCACATATACTAACGTGTCAGCCAAGCATAGAGCAAACCCCTAGCCCACTGTTTGTTTGGCCTTCCTTCCACACAGGAAACACTGCTCACTGATGACAGAGAAGCAAGGAGCTACACCTGTGCGCAAAATCATAATATAAATGTACATACTTTCTAACTCGAATTGCTTGAAGACTCAATGTATCTTTGATTCTTCTTACACTGATAAAGCAAAAGTCACATATTTTTAAAATGATGGCAATAATAGAAACTTTACAGAGAATAACAGGACAATAGAGAACTTGATAGATAATTTAAGAAAGAAATGTCTGATATATCCATGTATGTGTGTTTGAGAGTACATGTATACACTTAAAATCAGTAGTAAACAATTAAAATAGACTTTAAAGAGAGTCTGGATATAGTTGGAAAAGTGAGATATAAGAGTTAATTTTTGGAATTCATCTCTTAGGTGCTTAAATAGTACATTTAAAATTTCAGGGACATATAGAGGTACATTAATTATTAATGCCTGTGCTTTCCAATGCTGGTAGGTTTTCAAGTTAAACTATTTAAAAAGTTCACAAAAGTGAAAATGTTTTTCAAGTGTTTATAATTTTTAGCCTTTTAGATACTAATTAATATAGTCTAAAAAATACTGAAGAGCAGCACCCTAGCATCAATATTACATGCCCGAAGGATGATGGGAGTATACTGCATTTCTGCTCTTTGAGACTGTGAAAAATTAACTACTTCATTCTTTAATTTGGCTTTAAGTTCTTCCAGGTCACTATTAATACACTGTAATATTTCAATGGAGGTTGAGTAATGTAAGTCAAAGGTGAAACTTCTCACTTCCCAATTAAAGCCAGTATTTAATTAGTTCTTTTGTGTTAAATTTGGTTTGTATATACCACTTAAAATATTAGCCATTTTGATTCTGATTTGGATAAGCAAAAAAGAGAAGGGCTGATCTGAAGAGTGAAGACATGTCTGTCATAGTGTCGTAGAACTTAGTCTTTGTGAAGATAACCAGCAGAATTAGCACATGTGGGTGGGCCTGCAGTAAGAACAGACTGTTTTTGTGCTTAGGAAATCTCTCTCACACTCTCTAGATTCTAGGACAGGTAACTGAAACATGATAAAGCCGAGTAATATCACATTATGAAACCTAACACCTGACTAATCATTTAATGTCATCCTTTCAAACAGATCTATGTCAACTGAACAATCCACCATTTTCAAGATAGAGAAAATGGCTCTCTTCCCTTTAGTTGGATAACCCCTAGGTTAACCTATAACTGTTTCAATGCAGACTGTTCTCTAAACCAAAAATAAGATGGGAAGGAAAGGGATATTGTCCCGCCCACCTCGCCAGCAAGGAAGACACTACAACAGGATTCTTCTGAAGCACACTTTATTGGGGATACATCATGCTATTCAGTTGCTCAGCGAACGGCAAAAGGCAGAAGACCCGGAGCTCCAGACTGATGCTGCTTAAATAGGACTTAAGATGGCGTGTACTTCCATGATTGGTCCGTGTCTCAAACCCTCATTAGCATAACCCCTGATGGGCTATGCAAATGCGCACTCGAGTTGTTTACCACTGCCATGTCCGTGAAGAACCTGTAGAGGCGACTGCTGGCTCCTTGCTTTAAAGAAGACACACACACACATACACGAAAAAAAAAAAAGTTTAGCAACTTAATGAGAAAGCTCTGGACTTTAAAACGTGCTCTGAAGCCACAGTATGTTTATTCTGAAGGCTAAGAGGCAAATCCAAAAGGTGAGAAACTGGGCCCATTTGTTCTCCTGGAACTGCACAGTCAAGCGTTCATCCATTTCAAATAAGGACAAGCCAGACTTCTTGATGCTGCGGAGCTTAAGGGTCTTCTCGCCTCAGTTGTCCACATGATTGTGTGTATTCCTCTATGGATTTTGTATGAAATGTTGGGCTCACCTTGAATTAAGCAGTCTTTCCTTTTGATAATTGCTTTTCCTTTCTCTTAAGAAAGCAATTGTTTGTGTATGTACATGCATATGACTATATGGGGGTATCCACACAAGTGTTTTTAGGTGTGCTTATGTCTGCACGTGGACAGAAATAGGTACCTGGGGCTGGAATCACAAGGATTTGGAAGACGCCTGGTTTGTGATGTGGGTGCTGGGATCTGAACTCAGGTTCCCCTGGTTGTGTAGCAGATGCTCCTATGCTGCTCTCTCTCCAAACCCCTTGTTATCATCAGTTCTATTTTTTTTCTAGGTCATCAAGATAATTTCAAATGAATACATTTCCTAAAATTTGAAGGTATTGCTTATCCAACGCAGTCTCAACAATGCTTTGGATTTCTACAGTCAGCATTTCTTTGTCATACTCTGAGAACAGTTTTAGCTTGTTATTCCCTGAGGCACGCAGGGAGTGTCTGTATTTTAATTGTACCATGTTAAAGGATGTCTTGGCTTGCAAACAGAAACATCTGATAATTTATACGTTTCCAACAGGAACTCTTGCCTTGGAACACACGTAAACTCACAAACCCCATAAATACTTCTCTCTCTCTCTCTTTCTCTCTGTCTCTCTCGAATTTCAGGCAACAAGGGAGCCAGAATATTTGGAATTTGTCTAACCCCAAACTGTGTTTTCTTAACTAATCTTGGCAAGCTTAAAACCCTGGAAAGTCACAATTCACTTCCCAGGCGATTGTCCGGGACAGCTCTGCAGCAGCAAAGCAGAACAGGATATCCAGCTATTGAAGGGGCTGTGGCCCAGGTGGCCCGCCACGCAGCTGTGGAAGGGCCTCCAGAGCGTGGCTGCTCCCTCAGGAAGACTGTGCTTTTCCTCTGTCTGTTTTCATCTGGGGAAGGGAATGCGGTCAGGATCCTCATGCACAGCTTGCAGGGACGGCGCTCTTCCTCCGCTGCCAGAGGAAATCACCAGAAAATAAATCATGTAGGAGATTACGGACGCCCCCACTCAAGCAGCTACTTGGCGATGGAAAACAGCTTCGACTCAAATATAGCACTGTGAGAGACATAACATTAAAGAAGGGAGACCACTTCAGGGCCAATCGCTAAGTTCGTGAGTGGGAAAAGGAGCAAGGGTGTAAGGATGGAGTGGAGGGATTCTCTGACCTCCATGTTAGGGCTTCTTGCTACCAAAGATCTGCTTCATGATGCCGTACGCTATTTCTCTCTCTTTGTATTTTAATTTTTTGAAAGAAATCGTTGAAATAAATTGTTTTCAACGTACAAGATCCTTGAGGCATCCTTACTCAGAAGTCTGTTCATATTTTTACGACATACTTTTCAAATAGACAAGGAGCCACCAGGGGCAGAGAGATGGAGAAAACAATGTATCTATTTCCACAACTGGTGAACTGATAACTCACTTGTCATTTTAAGTCGGCCATGAAATACATTTCATTTTAATTTTTTTTCCTTGAAGTACTTGTAAAGGAGGAGAAACTGTATTTGTGTTCAGAAGAAAAGTGGATTGAGTTCTTCAAATCTGAGGTTCTTATTCTAGCTCATACAATTAAATTTCTGTCCGTGTAATTGTGTTTATGCACCTTGTATACGTGTAAGTTCCGTTTTATAGTCTTCATACTAAAGAAATGTTATATTGATATAAACTAAATGATAGGACAATGGTAGGTGGTGATTAGGCACAGAGCCAGAAAGATGATAAAAGCCTAAAAAGCAAACTATCAGAATCTAAATGCTGCACCATTTTAAAGAACGAACACTGCACTCTGTTCTTTTATTTTACGAAATATTAATTGATATTCGATTTACTGCAAAGATTTCTGAAATTACCAAATCAAATACTAATTATAATAGCTGAAAATATTATCATGTGAGAATGGAATTTTAAAAAGTTGAATCAAAAACACATTTTTCATAAATATGAATACCATTTAACACTATTGTCTTCTACATTTGTTTCAATTTTAGAGGAAAATATCAAATTATTTTTAAGGTGTAATACAATAAACACAAGTTGCTTAATGAGTCATCTCTTCCTTGGTGAAATATGTTGTTTGTGAAGAATTCTAAGCGAGTTACTCCTTAAGGAATATGCTCATGATCCACCATCAAATGGGAGAAGTTGACCCCATTGCTTGGGCCAGTGGGACGCATTTCATGTTGATGTCAATTTCTCTTTTATTAAAAGTGACTAATACAGCCCTGAGGAGACAAGATGAGCTGGGGTTGGATGGAAGGGGAGGAGGTCCTCCCCCGTTGGTAGACTTGAAAGGGGCAGGGAGGAGATGAGGGAGGGATGGGGAGGGTGGGAGGGAATGAGGGAGGGGGCTACGCCTGGGATGCAAAGTACCTAATCTGTGATTGATATAAAATAAATAAATTTTTTAAAAAGTGACTAATAAAGTCAAAAAAGTCCTATTCGTTTAATTTGAATACTTTTTCATAAAATAATAAGAAAACATATCTCGGTGTGATATTTTAGTGTTTATTGTTCTTCAGTAATCAAGTAAGCTGTATTGTATCAATTTTAATTGTATCCAGAAACTAATTGTCTAAACAACAAATACTTAGAAATCCAGAATACTTTTCCTTTTTCAAGTGTGAGAAAATCCACCACAAATTTCATATCTTACCAAAATTGGATTTTTTTGCACTTTCTTGCTCTCTCCGTGGGTGTTTTTGTGTATACTAAATTCTTCCATTTTATAGTTTAGTTTATAATATTTATACTTAGATTTTTATGTTCAGAAATCATTTAAAAATCCAGAAATCTCCTACTTAAGAAAAGAAACAGTTAACGGTGACTCTGTTTTTTAAAAATTAATTCAGAGTCTGAGGTCTTATACTAAAGTCTTTCATCCATTTGAGGTGATTTCTGCACATAATGAGAAATAGAGACTTAGTTTCATGTTTCTCTGCGTGGATATCTATTTTCCCAACAGCCTTTGTTGCAAAGTGCATTTCTTCCAATGTATGTTTTCGCTATCTTTATCAAGACTCAGGTGACAATAGTTTTGTGGGTTTACTTCTAAGTTGTTATTCTATTCTACTGATTTACATATCTGTTTTTTAACCAATACCATGTTTTTATTTATTTACTTAGTTATATATTTTACTATAACTTGAAATCTTTAATACCGTCACCACTGTTGTCTTTGTTCAGAATTGCTTTGGCTATCTGGGGTCTTTTGTACTTCTCTTGTGGTTTGGTAGAGATCATGTTAGAATTTTGATAGGGATTAGTTTGATCCTCTAAATAATTTTAAGTATTATAATCACTTTCGCTAAATTAATTCTACCAATCCATGAGCATGGGAGAGTTGTCCTGTGTCATCTCCAATTTCTTTCATTATGAAAGAGTTTTCACTTCCTTGGCTGGGTGTTCTTAAACCTATTGTGATTGGATTGTTCGCTGATTTCTTTGTTAGCGTGATCATTATTAGGTAAAGAAAAGCTATTGTTTTGTATGTTACTTAGTTAAAAGTGTTTATTATGTTGAACGATATTCTGATATTGTCTTTAAGGTCTCCTGTGCAGAATCATATCACCTGAAAACACATATAACCTATTTTCTTTTCGTTTTTATTTCTTTTAACAACATTATTGTTCTAGCTGAAACTTAAAGATTCTACTAAGTAGTAATAAAGAAAGTGGAAACTCTTATTGCTGCCTTAGTAGAGATGCTTTGAGTTTTTCCTATTATGATCTAAATTTTTTCTTTTTTAAATTTTCATTAATTACAGTTTATTCACTCTGTATCCCCTCTGTAGCTCCCTCCTCCCCTCCCACTCCCACCCTCCTTCCCACTTCTCTACCCATGTTCCTCTCCAAGTCCACTGACAGGGGGGGGGGGTCTTCCTCTCCTTCCTTCTAGTATATCCGGTCTCATCAGGAGCTGCTGCATTGTATTCTGTGGCCTGGTAAGGTTGCTACCCCCTAAGGGGGATGTGATCAAATCAGTTCATGTCAGAGACAGTCCCTGTTCCCATTACTATGGAACCCACTTGGATACTGAACTGCCATGGGCTATATCTCTACAGGGGTTCTAGGTTATCCCCATGAATGGTCCTTGGTTGGAGTATCAGTTTCAGAAAAGACTCCTGTGCCCAGATTATTTGGTTCTGTTGCTCTGCTTGTGGAGTTCCTGTCCTCTCCAGGTCTTATTATCTCCCACTTCTTTCATAAGATTCCCTGCACTCTGCCCAAAGTTTGGCTATAAGTCTCAGCATCTGCTCTGATACTCTGCTGGGTAGAGCCTTTCAGAGGCCCTCTGTGGTTGTCTCCTGTCCTCTTCCTTGTTTTCTCCCTTTTCTGAAGTCCATCTTCTTTGCCTTTCTGAATGGGGACTGAACAACTTAGCCAGAGTCTTCCTTCTTGATTAGTTTCTTTAAGTGTACAGATTTTAGTATGTTTATCCTATATTATATATCTAATATCCACTTGTGAGTATATACCCTGTGGGTCTTCCTGTTTCTGGGATACCTCACTTAAGATGCTCTTTTCTAGTTCCCACCATTTACCTGCAAATTTCACAATCAATAAATGGGACCTCATGAAAAGCTTCTGTAAAGCAAAGGACAATGTCATCTGAACAAGAAGATTGCCTACATATTGGGAAAGGATCTTCACCAACCCTATATTTGACAGAGGGCTAATATCAAGAATATATAATGAACTCAAGAAGTGAAACAGCAACAAATCACTTAATCTAATTAAAAAATGGGGTACAGAGCTAAACAGAATTCTCAATAGAGGAATATTGAATGGCAGAGAAACACTTAAAGAAATGCTCAATGTCCTTAGTCATCAGGGAAATGCAAATCAAAATGACCCTGAGATTTTGCCCTACATCCATCAGAATGGCTAAGATCAAAAACTCAAGTGATAACACATGCTGGAGAGGATGTTTAGAAAGGGGAACCCTTCTTTATTGCTGGTGGGAATGTAAACTTGTACAACCACTTTGGAAATCAATCTGGCCCTTTCTCAGATAATTAGAAATAGTGTTTCCTCAAGATCTAGCTATACCACTCCTAGGCAACCAAAAGATGCTCAAGTATACTTCAAGGACATTTGCTCAACCATGTTTGTAGCAGCTTTATTTGTAATATCCAGAAGCTGGAAATAGCCCAAATGTCCCTCAGTTGAGGAATGGATACATAAATTGTGGTACATCTACACAATGGAATATTACTCAGCAATGAAAAACAAGGAAATCATGAAATATTATGATCTTAGGTAGAGGTTTACAGATTACAGCCTTTGCTATGCTGAGATGCATCACTTCTCTAGTTAATCTCTTTAAGGTTTTTAATATGAATGGGTGTTGGACTCTGTCAAAGGCTTTTTTTTTTCACTGAAATGATAATATGATTTCTGTTTTTGAGTCTATTAGTGTGATGTTACAGGTATATTTTGAGTTTTGTTGTTGTCTACTGTATTGTCTCTTTTTTCATCTCTTCTTTTACTAATTTGATCCCAGACCCCACTCTCCCTTTTTTATTAGTTTGGCAATAGTTTGTTAATTTCATTTCATTCTTTTAAAAGAACAATGCTTTATTCCCCATTAGTTTTTTGCATTTTTATTTTTATTTCCTGTTTATTAATTTCTTCCTGACTTTTATGGTTTTGCATTTACTGATTTTGAGTTTGATTTGCTCTTATTTTTCTGGGAATTTGGGATTTTTCTGGTTGTTTAATGCATACATGAACAGACAAAAATTTCTTTAGAACCACTTCTGTTATAGACTATATATTCTGATATATTTTCATTTCATTAATAAGGTTTATTAAATTCCTCTTCTAATTTATTTATGACCCATTTACCATTCAATAATGTGTTCATTCTCCCTGTGTTTGTATATGCCTTGCAATTTCTGTTACTTTTCATTTCTAGTTAATTCAATTTTAATTATATAGTTTAATAGAAATTCAGTGTTTTGTACTCATTAAGACATAATTTATGTCCTAAAATTTAAATATTTCACAGGCTGCTGAAAAAGTACTTGGTGGTTTTGGTGTCAAATATCGATAGATGTCTGTTAAGTCTATATGACATATATTGACAGTTAAATCTGGTGTTCATTGTCAATTTTTTCCCCCTCTGATTGACTTGCCTCTTGGTGATGTTGAAATCGTGCACTATTACTGAGTCAAAAGTGCTTTTTAAAAAACTATCCAATAACATTTGCTTTATGAAATTAATGTCCAGGTATGTTTAAAAATTATAGTATACTCTAGAAGAATTGTTCCCTTAATATAGACAGTTTTTCTTTTAATTCAAGTATGATTCTTCCAAACCTGTTTTCTTTCTATTTCTAGTTGCTTGAAATATATTTCCCTACTATTCAGCAAAAAACAAGGAAATCATGAAATTTGCAGGCAAATGGTGGGATCTAGAAAAGAGTGAGGTATCCCAGAAGCAGAAAGACACACATGGTATATACTCACTTATAACTGGACGCTAGTCCTATAATATAGGATAAACCTACTAAAATCTGTACACCTAAGGAAGCTAATCAAGAAAGAGGACACTGGGTAAGCTGATCAATCCTCACTCAGAAAAACAAATGGGATGGACATTGGAAGAAGGAGAAAATAGGAAACAGGACAGGAGCCTACCACAGCAGGCTCTGAAAGACTCTATCCAGCAGTGTGTCAAAGCAGATGCTGAGACTCATAGCCAAACTTTGTGCAGAGTGCAGGGAATCATTTGAAAGAAGGGGGAGATAGTAAGACCTGGTAAGGGCAAGAGCTCCACAAGGAGAGTAATAGAACCAAAATATCTGATACATCAACTAAGGACCATTCATGGATATAACCTAGAATACCTGCTCAGATGTAGCCCATGGCAGGGCAGTATGCAAGTGGGTTCCTTAGTAAGGGGAACAGGGATTACCTCTGACATGAACTCAGTGGATGGCTCTTTGACCACATCCCTCTGAAGTGGGAGCAGCCTTGCCAGGCCACAGAGGAGGACAATGCAGCCAGTCCTGATGAGACCTGATAAGTTAGTGTCAGATGGAAGAGGAGGAGGTCCTCCCCAACCAGTGGACTTGGAGAGGGGCATGGGAAGAGATGAGGGAGGGAGGGGCCTTCAGCTGAGATTCAAAGTGAATGAACTGTTATTAATATATAAAAATATTCAAAAAAGTTATAATTAAATTTTCAAAAAAAAGAAATGTATTTCCTATTCCTAAAACAGTGTTTCTTTGCTAGTGAGATGTGTTTCTAATGGAGAAACTATGCTTGGGTCCCAGTTTTTCATCCCATCTGCTATCCCATGTCCTTTGATTGAAGAATTGAGTCTATTAATATCCAGAATTATTTTTAAAATAAATAGATTAATTCCTTTCATTTCATAATTCTAATTTGTTCATTTGTAATTCTAGAATAGTTCCTATTGCTTGTAGTCTCCGACATATTTGTCTTTTTCTTCTCTATACAGAAATTTTATAAATATCTTCTGTTGTGCTGACTTAATGCACATGAATGTTTTTTGAATTAAATTTTTATTTTTCTATTAATTACAGTTTATTCATTTTGTATCCCAGGTGTAGCTCCCTCCCTGATTCTCTCCAAATCTCATCATCCATCCATCATCTCCTCCAAGTCCACTGATAGAAGAGGTCTTCCTCCCCTTCCATCTGACACATTGCAGCTCAATACCCACTGGAAGAACAGCACTTTCCAGTCAAACTGAGTTCTCAAAAATAGACAATGATCTCCTTCTGTCCTGCTTCCCAAAGTTTTTCCCCCCAAACGAGTGTTTATTCAGCATCACTCACTTCACAGGTTAGCTTCTCCCCAACTGTTCACAGCATACTCTCCCTAAGATGCAAGCAGTCTATTTATTGTCATTAGCTCCATGGGTTGTCATTCAGCTTTCCTGTGCATCTGAACTCGCTTGAAAAAACTCTTTACTTTTATTCTAATTTTGTATGTCTTATTCTGTTGTGAGTGGGAATCAGATACTTATTTTTTCACATAAGTAGTTCAATTTATTTGTTCAAATATGTGCTCTCATTTCTCTTTACAATCTTTTAATGACTTTAAAAATTTCCATCTGGGTTACTTTTCTTTGCATATATTTGTTTTCTACTCAGTCTGCCTATTTTCCAGGGTCTTGTTATTACTATTTGTCTTTAATAGTTGATAGCTATTAATCATTTGTTTATTACAAATGAAGCATTTTTTCCAGATGGTTGTTTGGTAATAATATTTTAGCAGAAGAATGACTTTAGATTTAGTAAACCGTGGGCTTCCAATCTGAATTCCCTCATTTATCAGCTATGTGCCATTTGTAAGACACTGGGGAAAAGTAGGATTCAATTTTAGCACAGCAGAGGATAGGAGTGATACAACCTGCTATCCACAAAAAAACAAAGTAGCTTATCTTGGAAAAAAAGTATAAAACTAAAGAAATATTATTATTTAATATATTATAATGATTCAGATAGTCAGATAGCCTTAATATATGATGGAGTAAAATTTCTATAGTATCTGAGTTTAAAAGCAGATGAAGAAAGGAATCTTTAGTCAGAATGCTGGCTCTGATTTATGGTAGCTGTTTTACCATGCATTTGTGAAAGTTTTCATTTGAAAAGTGAATACATGCTAGTATCTTCCTTTTGTTTTTTTTTCTTTTTGAGGATGCCTAAACAGCCATTACAGCTGGTATAATGTTTCTAAGTTCATATATTTTTATATTAATTAAAATTTATCCACTTTTTCTTTTGGCTGTAGCCTCCTCCCCAACCCCCTCCCAATCCTACCCTCCTTTACTCTTCTACTCCCATGCCCCTCTCCAAGTCCACAGATGGGGGAGGTCCTCCTCCTCTTCCATCTGACCCTAGCCTATCAGGTCTCAACAGGACCGGCTGCTATGTCTTCCTCTGTGGGCTGGCAAGGCTGCTCTCCCATCAGGAGAAGGTGATCAAAGAGCCAGCCACTGAGTTCATGTCAGAGACAGTTCCTGTTCCCATTACTAAGGAACTCACTTGGACACTGAGCTGCATCTGTGCAAGGGTTCCAGGTTATCTCCATGCATGGTCCTGGGTTGGTATATCAGTCTCAGAAAAGAGCCATCTGCCAAGGTGTTTAGGTTCTGTTGCTCTCTTTGTGGGGCTTCTGTCCTCTCCAGGTCTTTCATCTTTCCCTTCTTTCTTAAGATTCCCTGCACTCTGCCTAAATTTTGGCTATGAGTCTCAGCATCTGTTTTAATACTCTGCTGGGTAGATTCTTTCAGAGGCCCTTTGTGGTAGGCTCCTGTCCTGTTCACTGTTTTCTTCCTCTTCCAATGTCCATCCCATTTGCCTTTTGGAGTGAGAATTGGTCATCTTACCCAGGGTCCTCCTTCTTGCTTAGCTTCTTTAGGTGTACTGCTTTTAGTATGTATATCCTGTATTATACATGTAATGTCCACTTATAAGTGAGTATATACTATGTGTGTCTTTCTACTTCTGAGATACTTCATTCAAGATGATCTTTTCTAGATCCCACCATTTGCCTGCAAATTTCATGATTTCCTTGTTTTTAATTTCTGAACAGTATTCCATTGTGTAAACATACCACAATTTCTGCATCTAATTCCACAACTGAGGGACATCTGGGTTGTTTCCACATTCAGGCTATTACAAATAAAGCTGCTATGAACATGGTTGAGCAAATGTCCTTGAGGTATTCTTGAGCATCTTTTGGATATATGCCTATGAGTGGTATAGCTATATCTTAAGGTAACACTTTTCCTAATTGTCTGAGAAAGGGCCAGATTGATTACCAAAGTGGTTGTACAAGTTTACATTCCCACCAGCAATGGAGGAGGGTTCCTCTTTCTCCACATCCTCTCCAGCATGTGTTGTCACTTGAGTTTGTTGGTCTTAGCCATTCTGATGGGTATAAGGCAAAATCTCAGGGCCATTTTGATTTGCATTTCCCTGATGACTAAGGACATTGAGCATTTCTTTAAGTGTTTCTCTGCCATTCAATATTCCTCTAATGAGAATTCTCTGTTTAGCCCCATTTTTAAATTGGATTACTTTTTAACTTCTTGGGTTCCTTATGTGTTCTGGATATTAGCCCTCTGCAGATAAAGGGTTGGTGAAGATCCTTTTCCAGTCTGTAGGCTGTCATTTTGTTCTGATGACAGTGTCTGTTGCCTAACCAAAGTTTTTCAGTTTCATCAGGTCCCATTTATTGATTGCTGATATTAGAGCCTGAGCTGTTCGTGTATAGGAAGTCATCTCCAATGTCAATGAGTTCCAGGCTCTTCCCCATTTTTTCTTCTAACACATTTAGTGTGTCTGATTTTATGTTGAAGTCTTTGATCCACTTGGACTTTAGTTTTGACCAGGGTGATAAATATGTATCTATTTTCATTTTTCTACATATCAACATCTTTTTAGACTAGCACCATTTGTTGAAGATGCTGTCTTTATGCCATTGTATAGTTTTGGCTTCTTTGTCAAAAATCAAGTATTCATAGTTTGTGTGTTTATTTCTGGGTCTTCTATTTGTTTCCATTGATCCACCAGCCTGTATGTACGCCAGTACCATGTTTTTTGTTTGTTTGTTTGTTTTACTACTGCTCTGTAGTATAGCTTAAGATCAGGGATGCAGATACCTCCAGATGATCTGTTGTCGTACAGGATTGTTTTAGCAATTCTGGGTTCTTGGTTTTTCCATCTGAAATTGAGAATTGTTCCTTCAAGTTCTGCAAAGAATTGTGTTGGTATTTTGATAGGAATTGTATTGAATCTGTAGATTGCTTTTGGCAGAATGTCCATTTTCACTATGTTAATCCTACAAATCCATTAGCATGGGAAATCTTTCCATCTTTTGGTATTTTCTTTAATTTCATCAAAGACTTGAAGTTTTTCTTTTCAAACAAGTCTTTCTCTTGCGTGGTTAGAGTCACACCAAGGTACTTTATGTTATTAATGGCTATTGTGAAAGGGTAGAGTTTCCATAATTTCTTTCTTGGCCCTTTTGTCTTTCGAAGGGCTAATGTTTCTTTCTTTCTTTCTTTTTTTTTAGTTAACTTTGTATCTAGCCACTTTGCTGAAAGTGTTCACTTTGGGGTTACTTATGTATACTATCATATTGTCTGCAAATAGTGATATTTTGACTTCTTCCTTTCTGATTTGTAGCCCCTTGATCTCCTTTATTTGTCTTATTGCTTTATCTAGGACTTCAAGTACTATGTTGAAGAGATAAGGAGAGAATTGACAGTATTGCCTTGTCCCTGATTTCAGTGGGATTGATTTAAGTTTCTCTCCATTTAGATTGATGTTGGCTATAGGCTTGCTGTGTATTGTTCACTATGTTTAGGCATTTGCCTTGTATCCCTGATCTCTCCAGGACTTTAAACATGAATGGGTGTCAAATTTTGTCAAATGCTTTTTCGGCATCTAAGGAGATGATCGTGTATTTTTTTTTTCTCCTTTAGCTTTTTATATGGTGGATTACATTGATGGATTTCCATATGTTGAACCACCCTTGCATGCTTGGGATGAAGCCAATGTGGTCATGGTATCTTTTACGTGTTTTAGGATTCAGTTTGCAAGTACTTTATTGAGTATTTTTGCATCAATGTTCATAAGAGAGATAGGTCTGAAGTTCTCTTTTTTTGTTGGGTTTTTGTGTGGTTTAGGTATCAAGGTGCCTGTGGCCTCTTAAAATGAGTTTGGTAATGTCCCTTCTGTTTCTATTTTGTGGAACAGTTTGAAGAGAATTGGAGTTAGCTCTTATTTGAAGATCTGGTAGAATTTTGCACTGAAACCATCTGGCATTGGGCTATTTTTGGTAGGAATACATTTGATGATTTCTTTATTTCCTTGGGGGATATAGGACTATTTGACCTATTTATCTGATCTTGATTTGGTAAGTGGAATCTATCAAGAAAATTGTCCATTTCACTTAAAATTTCAAGTTTGGTGGTATATAGGCTTTTGTAGTAAGACCTAATGATTGTTTGGATTTTCTCAGTGTCTGTCACTATGTCCCCCTCTTCATTTCTGATTTTGCTCATTTGGATAGTTTCTATCTGCCTTTTAGTTAGTTTGGCTAGGGGTTTGTCTATCTTATTGATTTTCTCAAAGAACCAGCTCTTAGTATCATTGATTCTTTGAATTGTTTTCTTTATTTCTAAATCATTGATTTCAACTGAGTTTGATTATTTCCAATCCTATACTCCTTTTGGGTATGTCTGCTTCTCTTTTTTCCTAGGGCTTTTAAGTGTGCTGTTAAGTTGTTTGTATGAGATGTACCAAACTTTTTTCTGGTGGCACTTAGAGCTATGAACTTTCCTCTTAGCACTGCTTTCATTGTGTCCCATAAGCTTGGGTAAGCTGTGCCTTCACTTTCATTCAATTTTAGGCTGTCTCTAATTACTTGTTTCATTTATTCCCTGACCAAACTGTCATTGAATACAGAGTTGTTTAGTTTCCATGCGTATGTTGCCTTTTTGTTATTTCTGTTGTTGTTCAGGTCTAGTTTTAGGCCATGGTGGCCTGATATGAAACAAGGGATTATTTTAATCTTCTTGTATCTGTTGAGGTTTGCTTTGTGCCCAAATATATGGTCAGTTTTTGAGAAGGTTCTGTGAGGTGCTGAAAAGAAGGTATATTCTTTGGCTTTTGTTGAAAAGTTCTGTAGACATCTATTAGGTCCATTTGATTTAGGACCTCTTTAAGTGTCATTATTTCCCTATTTAGCTTCTGTTTAGATGATGTGTCCCTTGGTAAAAGTGCAGTGTTGAAGTCCCCCACCATTAAGGTATTGGCATCAATGCATGATTTAAGCTTTAACAATTTTTTATTTACAAATGAAGGTGCTCTTCAATTTGGGGCATAGATGTTCAGGATTGTGATGGCCTCCTGTTGGATTTTTTCCTTTGATGAGAATGAAGTGTCCTTCCTCATCTTTTTTGATTAATTTTGGTTTAAAGTATTAGATATTAAGATGTCTATTCCAGCTTCTTTTCTAGGTCCATTTGCTTGAAAAGCCTTTTCTAGCCCTTTATTCTGAGGTAGTGTTTATCTTTGTTGCAGAAGTATGTTTCTAGGATGCAACACAATGTTGGATTCTGTTTCCACAACCATTCTGTTAGTCTATGTCTTTTTATTGGAGAGCTGAGTCTGTTGATATTAGTAGATAATAGTGACCAAGAATGTTAGTTCCTTTTATTGTGGAGTTGGTCATGTTACTGTGTTACTATGCTTGTTTTCTTTCAATTTTTTGTTGTGGAGATATCTACATCCTGTGTTATTTTGGGTGTATTTGATTTCATTGGATTGGAGTTTTCTTTCTAGTATCTTCTGTGGGGCTGGGTTGCAGTGTAGTTATTGTTTAAGTTTAGTTTTTTCATGGAATATTTTGTTTTGTCCATCTATGTTGATTGAAAGCTTTGCTGGATACAGTAGTATGCTTTGGCATCTATGGTCATTAAGAGTCTGCATGACATCTGCCCAGGCCATTCTAGCTTTCATAGTTTCTGTTGAGGAATCTGGTATGATTCTGATAGGTCTACCTTTACATGATACTTGGCCTTTTCCCTTGCTGCTTTTAATATTTTTTCTTTGTTATGTAGATTTATTGTTTTGAGCATTATGTGACTTGAGTTTCTTTTCTGGTCTAGTTTATTTGGTGTTCTGTAGGCCTCTTGTATGTGTATGGACATCTCTTTCTTTAAGTTGGGAAATTTTTCTTGAAAAAATTTTCTGGACCTTGAAGCCTGGAATCTTTTTTTTTCATCTATTCCTGTTATTCTTAGGTTTTGTCTTTTCATGGTGTTCTTGATTATTGGATGTTGTGTGTTTGGACATTTTCCGAGTTTTCTTTTTCTTTGAGAGATGTATCAATCTCTGCAGTTGTGTCTTCAGTGCCTTAGATTCTCTCTTCCATCTCTTGTATTCTATTGGTGATGCTTACCTTTGTGATCTTTCTTTCAAGTTCTCCGGTTCCAGGGCTTTCTCTGTTTCTGTTTTCTTTATTGATTCTAATTCTGTTTTCATATCTTGCATCATTTCCCTCATCTGTTTGAATGTGGATTCCTATCTTTCCATGATGGCCTCTATATGCCTCTACTTGTTTGGTTGTATTTGCCTGTTTTTCTTTAAGAGCTTTGTTTGTTTTTTCTTTGTGTGCCTCTAATAACCAGATAAGCATAGATTTGAGATCATTTTCCTGTGTTTCCGATGAATTAAAATATCCATTATTTTGGGGGGTTCCTGGGGAAGCCATGATATCTTGATTTTTGTTGGATGTGTTCTTACACCAACCTCTAGCCATCTGCTTATCTGTAACCTTCGCTGTTTGTTCCTGGAATCTGTACTTCAGACTGGGTCCATCTGTCTCTGGTGTCAGCAGTATTCTTCAGAGAGGGCCAAGGTTTTGAGAGTGGATGTTGGTGTTTCAGCTGTAGCTAAGGGAGGAAGGTCGCAGGAACATGTGCTCAAACACAGGAGTGTTTGTGGAAGTGTGCCTTGAAGGACAGAGTACTAGAGCATATAGATACCTGGAAGGGTGGAGCGTTAGTGCAGGTGGGGGTGCAGGCACTGTTAGCAGATGCAATGTGCATGCCCAGGTGCCCTGAATGCCTCAGCGGCCTGTTGTACTCTCCCGCAGGTATTCAGATCTGTATGAGTTGCACTATCGAGGAATTGTTTGCCTGGATTCCACTAGGAGACCTGCAGAACAGGGCCTTCAATGTTGAGAGCGCTGTCTTAAGAATCCCTATGTTGCCCATACATTGGGGTGTGGGTGGGAGAGATCTGATGTCTGGCTGCTAGTGTAGAGAGACCCTGGATCTGGGGCTCTGCATACACTCGTTGAAGGTGCATTCACTTGCTCGCCGACCTAATCAGAAAGCACAGGGGAAGCCCTGTTTTTTTCTCTCAGATTTGGGCCTGCAGGGGCAAATGAGAGTGTAAGAGATCAGTTAGCTCATTGGTGTTCCCGCTGGGCAGGGAGACCCATACTTGGGGCAGCCCCCTCTGCTGTCTCAGTCCTGGAGTTAGAAGGATCCTGCTTGGGGCAGCTGCCACCTGCCACAGCCACAGTCCTGGTAGGCCTGTGTTTGGGAAAAGGGGAAGTGTAGGGGGACTGAATGTTCACCACTCTCAGGCCCTGCAGACGTCCATGGGTGACCTGGATCCAAACTGGCCCAGCTCATGGGTTGTCCCTGTAGCCCAGGAAGCTTTAATATCGATCTTCTGGCTTTAGCTGCACACCCCCCCCCACTCCCCTCCACACACACTCACCAATTTAGGAGTTTCAGTTCCTGTGCTCCTCAGGTAAGGTGTACAGCGTTCGCTGCTGTCTTGGACTCCCCTAATATCTTCCTTTTGAAGCTATTGAAACAATAAAAATAAAGTACTGCTTATATAGCACCTAACACAGGGCATGAGATGTAAGCAATTTCAGCATCTGTAACTAGTAAGGTAGAACATATTTGTCTGTCTTTAAATGGTCCTTCCTTGAGTTGTATTTTCTTGGGAGTTTGAATACCATAAGAATGGTCTTCCCAATTCAGAAGAATCCAGCAGACCATAAATGTTTCTTGACTGTATTCATGTGGTAGAGGTTCAGATGATACTCAGTTCTGTCCCCAGTTCCTCTCAAGGGAAGGGAATATCATAGGAAGTCTATTGATATGTTTAATATTCCTACTTTAATATAAAATACTTTAATACATGTTTGGACATTTATCTCAGTGGAAAATATAATCTTTTTCATTCTCCTTTTTGTGATATTTGAAATGAAAAGGACATTCTTAAGGAAACTTTGTTCCTACAAAAGACGCAGAGTTATATCTTTATGGGAAGGGCTCCCCTCAGCCTCTGATATGGCAGAGACCTGTAACAATACAAGGGGATAAAAGAAGGTAAAACAAAGAGAATCCCTTCCTAGCTAAAGTGAGCAACTTAACCACAGGTGACCTGTCTGTGTATTCAAGAATAAGATTGCTAAAGGATCCATTTAGACATGCTGCATGGAAAGAAATCAAAGTAATTACATTGGCACTGGAGTAATGACTCCCTGTGTATAGGCCACTATAACAGATATCACTGTTTCTAGATCTAAATATTAAAATTAATCAATATTTTTCCATATTTGGGGAGACCAAGTAAACATTCTTAAATAACATTTTTTATTTATTTTGTATGTGGATATACATATGCCATGGCATGCAAGTGGGGGTCAGAGGACAACTAGTGGGAATTAGTTGTCTCTCTCAGCATATGGGTCTCTGGAATTGAACTTGAGTTGTTAGTAGCAAGTGCCATGACGCCCTGACTCCTCTTGCTGACTCACACAAACCTCGGAAAATTGTATGCCTTCTCTTATCCAAGTTCAGTTGATTTGGGAAACAGTGTTTGAAAGTTGGGGAAATTTCTTAATAGGCAAATCTTGTCAAGATTTCTTTCCTGGGAAGCATGCCTCCTTATTTCATGAAAACATGTTTTGACTAGCCCTGTGTTCTGCTAGGTTAATCAGACTGTAGAGATCACCTGCTGATCCTCTGATTATAAAGCTACCCAACACTTAGCTATAAATTCAAGTAGAGAGCACAACATTCCACCCTAACACAAGGGGTTTTTTTGAAACTTTTTATTGTTTGTGAATTTCATATCATGCACCCCAATCCTACTCATCTCCCCAACCCTCCATATCTACCCTTTGTCCTTGCAACCTCCCACATGAGAAGTAAACAAAAAATAAAAGTAAAAAAGAAAAATATAACAAAAAAATAAAAACATCTTGTTTTTGAAGCTGCCCTGTGTCATGGTGTGTCACACAGTATACCCTTTTGCCCAAATAGGTCTGCTTGCAAATAGTCCTTGCAATGAGTCACTGACGTGGTCCCAGGAGCCTAGATTCTGTGACACTATCAATACTTGATCTGCACCAGGCCTCTCTCAGATATCCCATTGTTGCCCTGTGTAATCCTACAGCTTTGCTTCTGCAGGATGAGCCCCTTCATGTGCTCCAGAAGTTCCGATGGGTTAGATGGTCTACTCAAATTCCTGGTGTGAGCCTGGGTGTTGGCTCTGTTTTTCATCCCATCAACTCTCTCCTTCATTGTGCCACCAGAGCCAGGTCCCCTGCTTTGCCAAGGAGAAAGATAGGGCCACTTCTCCTGCCTGTGACAGTCATCCAGAGATAGGACTGGCTCTCCCTCTCTCATACCCACATCATAGCTCTCTAGCATGTCCCAATCAAAGAGTCTAGGACAGCTCTCCCTACCTGCCAAAGGCAGTGAGAGGGGGTAGGGGAGCAGGTGAAGGTCAGGGCCAGCTCTCCTGTGATCATTCCTTCAGGGAGGTTCTTTCATGCCTATACCTCCAATGCCAGCTCTACTATGCTGTCCCAGTGAAGCGCAGGGTCCTCTCTCTTGGGGGCTGCAGTGGGGGCTCTCTCAAGAGGACCCACTCTCTTGTCCTCAGGCTCAGCTTTTCCATATGCCAAGGAAAGAGGACTCAACTCTCCAGCTCTGCTATGCTGCCCAGGAGAGCTGCAAGGCTACTCTGAGTGCCTCAGCTGCCAAGGGATGCAACCCAAAGTTCTGAAGTAATTTCCTTCTTAGAACCCAGAATACTGTGCTAGCCTGGGTTATCTCCTAAGGTCATTAGACTCTGCAAGCATTATGGAAAGCTAAGAGTTTCACCATCTGTCTGCCCATTGTGCTTTAGCCAGAAGTGCAATCCCTTCTCCAAATTATACCCGAATTGTGTGTACATTTAATATTGGCCATGCCTGAGTTAGGATTCCTAGCTATGTCTCAAAGAAAGAGATCAAAATGAGAATATTCCTATTTAGATATAATTATCATTTCTCACTCTCATATTTCACAGTTTCTCTTGGCAAATATCCATATCCTTTTGCAGAATTATGTAACATAAAGAATTTGTATGCATAACAGATTCTATTGTGTAGTCCTTTATTGATATTAAATTCGTATATTATTGTGGAGAGGTTTCTATGTACTGCCAAAATCAATTACAGTCAATCAAGATTCCTTTGTGCAGCACTGGAGAAAAAGCAGACACCATTGAGTTAAGTGTGATTTATATGACGAAACAAGTTTAAAAGAAATGTTTCTTTTCCTGATTCTAATTTATCAAATACCACCAGGCAATGAGCAAAGAGACAGCTTGTTGGTAGTGTTGTTCTTATATCAATCAGGGGCAGAGCAGGTGATGGGTCTTTGTTTATCCTAGATCGATGCCTGGCTTGGTGGCCAAAGCTGTTTTATACCTAGGACTCATAAAAATCAAATCCAGGCAGCACAGTGCAGAAGGAAGACAGAGATCCGCAGGCTACCATGTCACCCACAGGCCGGCTGTCTTGCACATGGAACAGGTGGGCCTCTGATTGCCACCATGTCAATCAGAGGATGTCACCCAGGGGCTCACCAGCCACATGACCAGCCTGGCTGGCAGTGGGAGCCACCACAATGTATGAGTTAGTGTGTGGGGGTCAGATGGAAGTGAAAGAGAAGTGGAACAGCTTGAGTGTTATGAGGAGAGAGGGAACTGGAGATCGAGGGTGAAGAGAAGTAATCTCTTGTAAGTGGCCAGCACTGCCACTTAGGGCCATGGTTTGGTCTCGGCCTGAGTGGCTGCTGAAAGGCATGTGTGGTTGCCTCAGAAGAGTGGCAGGGGTCAGTGATGAAGTCCATGGCTCATGTTATCACTAGACAACACGGGGAAGTCCCTGGTTGTGTTAGCCACTGGAGACCATATGGATGTCCAGGGATATGCAGAGCTGGCCCCATCCCTCACTGGTTTTAGCACTTGGAAGAGAATGTCCTGCACTTCACCTGGGCAATACAGTAGAGTTGGCTCCGATGGTGAAGGTACAGGTGAGCCAGCCCTGAAGATATGAGAGTGCAGCGAGATGGCCCAGCCACTACGGGCTACAGTACTTGTGAAGGTGGGCCCTGCACCTTGATAGAGAAGTACTGTGGAGCTGGCTCTAGAGGCATGGGTGCAGGTGAGCTGGCCCCAAGGCCATGAGAATAGGAGAGCTGACCTTGCCTCCTGAAGATGTTGGCATTGGTTTACCTAGCTGGAGTTGTGCTGGAGAGTTTGCCCTAGTGGTGCAGATAAGGGAGAGTCTGCTGGCTGACTACCCCAGGCCAAATCCAGGGTTCTGAGTTGGCCCACCGCAAAACCTATGTCATATCGAAATGGTTGAGACGTGTGAATGTGCCAGTCCTGCTGGTCCAAAGCTGCAGATCTCCATGACACAAGGCAGTAGCAAGGTAACCAAGAGAAGTCCCAGGGAGGGTCCAGTATTGATGGTGTCGGGACCGGAGATGAGTGAGACTGAGGTGCATGACATAAAACTCACAAAGATAGACTAGGGTCAGATGGAAGGGGAGGAGGACCTACTCTATCATTGGACAGAGGGAGGGGCATAGGAGAAGAAGAGGGAGGGAGGGTGATATTGGGAGTTGATGGGGAAGGGGGCTACAGGTGGGATACAAAGTGAATAAACTGGAATTAGTAAAAAAAATGTTCTTGATGAAAAAATAAAAATTAATTTTTAAAAAACTCACAAAGAATAAGTTTTTAAAAATTCATCAAATAATAAAGAAAAAAATAGACCCCCTTCTTCCATTCTGTAGAAAAATACTATCTTATGGGGGAAATACTCTCATTCTATGAAATGGCCCCAAGAGACAGCTGGCATATTCAAAATATAGCAACCACTCTACAGAGCAATGAATACAAATACATACAACAAAATCTGTCACTCAGTGACTAATATTCATGTAGCATCAACAGAGAAATCAGCTTTATAATTCAAGCAGAAAATCTATTTCCTCAGTGTGTTTCTGATAACACATCCACTATAAACAAATTATAAAAAGCCTAATTGCAGAGGTCAGTGGGGAATTCTGCTACTATCCCCTTTGTTCAATTAAACAATACAATTCACAGATAGAATAGAGAATATACCTGCAATTTCCAACAGTGTTGCTGGTCATGTCTGTGCCGGGGACCACTCTTCTCCCCGATGTTTGTGAAACTATCTGCATTAGCAATAAACAAATTATCAAGACACAAAGGCATTGCATTTTTTTCTTTTGCTATCACAAGCCAAGGAAAATGTCTAATCTAAAATGAAGTATTCAGCTGAATGCCAAAAAAAAAAAATGCTTTCATGATTGCTTTTATTATAAGCAGTGGCTTTCCACACTGGTCATGGCACTGAGGAAATCAAGCTATAGAGAATCTCCTAACACATAATTTCACCCAATTAGCATGAACCAATTTGCTTGATATTGGGTTTGGAGACTCATTATCAAATGTGTTATTTAACTCAATACCAAAACCATATCAATCACTAGAGCAAATTCTCTTCTTTAAATTTATTAAATGAAAAAAAATCACTGTATAGTGTATTTGTTTTAGTCATGACGATAATTCGATGAGTAAATAAGAACCAATAAAAAGTCTTACTTTACTTCGTGCTAATATGACAAACTTTTTGAAACAATGCCAAATACATAAATTTCAAATGCCCACTATCATTTCTTATTCTCCACCCGCAAACTGTTCTACCAGCATTTCAGATGAATTACAGATACAAATCAAAGACATTCCTTTTTTCCTGGTTGAAATACAGCATTGAAATGAACGGGGAATTTCATCGGCATGGCTGTTTTAACGTGGCAGTGTTGTCAATGAGGTGCCCGCCTTGGTGCCATGGCCTTTTATAAGCATTGAACTGAATCGATGGCTCCTTTGATCTTGTAGAGCCTGGTTTATTACAGTTTTTTTTAAAAATATGTCTGTATGTAATTTAGTATGTACATACGTATGTGTGTGTGTATATCTTAGGTGGCAGAAAAGCTGCCCCTTATTGTTTCTGATTCTCGTAGATTCCCGAGAGTCCTTTGCTGTGTGTAGCAGCTATGCAGCTATACCGAAAGAACAAGTACAGAAGTGGGGCAGCAGAGAACTCAGCTAAGCTAGCCATGTGGCCCTTTCAGCTTGGTCTGTCTCCAGCCTCTCTTATAAGACAAAGGGCAGTCCTGATTTCAGTTTCAGGTCTTCACTTACACAGGGCACAGCCGTTTAGGGAAGACATAGAGAATCTGAGTCTAACTGGAGTAGATATGTTTTTTTTTTAAAGAATTATAAATAATAAAAAGTTAGTGTGCTATATTAGTGATTATAAAAGAGGTCTTTGGTGTGAATAGTAAACTAGATTCCTAATAGAAAAGCCACATGCAGAATGTAAGAGCTAAATATACCAGTGACATTTTTGGTGACTTAAAATGACCTCCTCATTCAAATACATAGGAAATTTAAATAACATAAAAAATACTGAATATAATAAGAAAATTAAAATAAGACCCATAAGAGTGTAATGGCACATGCCTTTAATCCCAATACACAGGAGGCAAAGGTAGACAGATCTTGGTGGATAGAAACCAACCTGATCCATTTTTTTTAAGTATTTATGTTTGCTTGATGAATATTTTGCCGTCTGTATACCATGTGCGCGCCTGGTGCCTGTGGAGAAGGCACTGAACCACATGAAACTGGAATTACAGACAATTGGGAGCTACCGTATAGACACTGAGAACCAATCCTAGGTCCTCTGCAAGAAATTCAAGTGCTCTTAATGGTTGAGTCATCCCTCCTGCCCCAAGCTCTAGTATTTTGACTACAATTTCCATGTCAATATAAACATCTTTGCCACGTCTGGTCAAAGACATTCTAGAGCTGTGTCTCGCAAATGCCTTGCAAATAGAATGTTCAGTTTAGGTAGGATAGTAGCAAGCACACCCAGAAACATCTGAATGGTCAAACCTATCCATCTCCCCAAACCTGGGTCTTATCACCTGTGAAAGAAACAGGCTGACTGGCTGGCTTCCTATATTGAAGAATGACAAATAATAATAATAATAATAATAATACAATGTAGGTTATTTCCTTTGAAATTATTAAATAGGTTCTAAATTCTAATTTCTCTCTTTTAAAAAGAAACCTAAAATATTCAGTTTCAAAGGAAAAGGAGCTTCTGCCTAAATTCTCCCTGTATTTTCACCACTTGGACAGTTTGCAAATCATTGCAACTCATCAAACAAGCCAAAAAAAGGAGCATAACACATTAAGAGTTTCACACCCTCTGCTGTGTGTGGTAGCTGTACAGCTTCAGCTTCAGCCCAGATTGTCATTTTTCAAGAGAAGAAAGATTATTGTTTTGTAGTGAACTTTGAACTGTTTCCATCATGTCTTGTGCCACTTGTGTTCTCTGCAAGTGATTTTGCTTGTTCAACTATAAAATCACTAATGGACACTGAGGGTCCTCATTCTGCTTTTTCCAAACATTTTCTGAGAGCCTAGCATAAAGCCATCAAGTGATACTCTTAACTAACTGATGGATATCTAGACTGCTCTGTGATTTTCAGGGCCAACTAGATTGCTCTCGACAGAGATAATATTCAAAACTTAAACAATACAAAACCTTAGATTGAAAAGAATATATATGGATCTAGAGATAGAGTGGGTCTCTGGTAGATAGCAGGTGAATTAGCAATTATACGACACAGTAATTTTAGCAGAACATCCGTGTCAAAATTCAGAGATCAATTATTAGTCTTACTGCAAATTTAGACACACATTAATGGAGTATGTAAACACATACAAGTGCAGAAATTATTTAAAACTATTTCACTACGAATGACTTTTTCATACTTTATGGGGAAAGTGCAATATTAAACATTCAGTAAGAAATTTAAAGTTGTATTTTTTGGAGAAAAGAAAGATTTAGGTAAATACTCTTTACCTAGAGATAGACTCACAGTGGCCATTGATGTGAAAAACAAACAAATAAACATAAAACAACAACAACAAAAACCCAAAAGCGAATTACTAAAAGTTGCACTGTCTTAGGAGAAGGTTGCAGTTGCTTCTGACTTTTAACAGTTTTGCAAGCCAATATTTTAAAAATTGAATGGATAAAATTAGTTTTAATACAAAAATTTACATAACGCCATATATCCAAAACATATCCCCAAACTAGCATTAAGGCCAATAGGTAAGACATTCCATATTTTTAGTTTTTGAGGCCCAATTAGCATTTTATATTTCCAGCATTTCTCCCCCTAAACAGTCATGCTTAAAACACCCTAAAACTCTCAGTACTGCACAGATGTGTCTACGGTTTCTCGTGCATACTTAATAAAATCTAATACTGACAATGTTATCTCCATGAATGAATACTGGCTAGAGTTTCTGGGAAAACGCTAGTTCAACGGATTTAAAGTAACTCAAAACTGGCTTTTTTTCTTGTTTAAAATGCGGTTAGAATCAGGCTTACAGTTCCCTCATCCAGGTTTTGTATTCTCTTAGTGCAATGCATGTCACATGTGAACTCACAAAATGGTTCAGTCAGGAATTCTATTCGTAGGCCATTCTCTTTTTTCTATTGTATTATGAAGGCTGTTATAACTACAGTCCCCCATTGGGTAAATGCCTCCCATTTACTTATTGCCTAAGGTTTATTTTGGGAACTAGACATAACGAAAAAAAAAAAAACCCAGATGCATTGTCACAGAAACAATCACAGCTTACTGTCCAGTATACAACCAGAAAGAGTCGGAAAGTTAGCAATATGTACGAAGAATTGGCACTATAAACTAATTTTCATATTTATACGTATCAGGAAGCTGAACTGTCACTCTAATACAAAGTAAGCAGGAATGCTACACGTAACAGTCATTACCATAAACGAGGAAACACCTGAAGTGAATATTTCCATAGGATTGAAATTATCTTTTATAGCAGTAGACTCAAGGACATTCTCATGTTAAGGACATGGGAAGAAGGAATTAGGGTGAGCATTTCTTTTAAAATTTTCTGTCTACTTTGAATCATTGCCAACTGGAACTTATTATTAGAAAAAAAAGCTTATACTTAATGTTGGACCAAGAGAGATATAGTCTCTCTGCCTCCTTCCCTTTCTTCCCTCCCCTCCCCTCGTGTGTGTGTGTGTGTGTGTGTGTGTGTGTGTGTGTGTGTATTCATTGCTCTTGTATCTTCTCCCTCAGCCAGTCTGCTAAGGCCCAAAGGAAAGCAAAGGGATTTTGCAAAAGAAAAAGAAGGGCTGCAGTGGAGGAAATGGGGTGTGGACTCTTGTGTGAACAATGAAGACTATGGGTGCTTTCTGTGACTTAAGATAATAAGATTAATTTCACTAAGGGCCTAGCAAAGGCCTTCAGTGGTGCTTATCACTTCCCTCCAGAGAGGAAGTGACCATTTTCTGTTGTTGTAAAACAAACAAACAGTGCTGGGTTTTGCACTGCTGAGCTAAGAGTTGCCTGCCAGGTCTCTCTGTGATTTCAAACCTCCTCCCTGGAACCAGCAGCAGGTGTGAGGGAACTGAAAACAGGAGTAGTTAAAGGAAGGAATTCCTTCCTCACGGAAATACCTTGTTACTGTTAAGAGTTCTTGGAAAGGCAAGGCTGAGTTCAACAACATCGGTCCTGAAGACAGCTGCCAAATGGCTAGCAGGTCTCAAAGTCATAGAGTCTAAAGACTGAAATACATTATTTTTAATCCTTTATTTTGAAGTACAATATTTTGCATTTGCTTATAAGAGTTGAATCCTGACACACAAAAATTTCCATCTTGATAAAGGCAAAAAAGAAAAAGAAAGGACAGAAAAGAAAAGAAAAAATAGAAGTGCAAGTGTTACTGTGATTTTCAGAACCTTTTAGGGGAAAATATCCTTTAGAACCAAAGAGGTATTAAGCTATGAAGTATGCCTCATTTATTCACTAAGGAATCTGTACAGTTCAGAAACCACAAACACATCAGAAACAGGATCTCCTTTAAGTTGTGTGGTGGTGTTTCCTTTCGTTGGATCCTTCAACCTCAGGGAGAAGTTGCCAAGGAAATGTATACATTTCAGAGTCTGTATACACATGCTGCTCCTTAGCAGAAGGTGTTCTATAGCTCCACAGTGAGCTCCTAAGCGGACTTTACATTAGTGTGGTCATTCTTGCTCAGTTTTTGAGAGAGTTTCTCAATAGGTTGTTGAAGAATAGAGTCACACGTATTGTAAACTTGTGTAGAGTTGCAGGTTGTATGTAAACTTATGACTATAAGTAATTTTATTCTTTTGGTGCTAATTGATCTGAGAGGACTTAGTAGAAATCAGCAGCTTTTCTCAAACACAGTGCGAATCATATCACCCACTACCGGAATGGGATATATCAATACAGCCTTTTTAAGAATAAACAAGAGTTTTCCCCTGCCCCCTCTAAGTCTCATATGCACCAATGTAGATTCTCTTCACAAACATACCCACCACACAACGCATGCACTGAGAATCCTTAAATGTACACAAGCACATATAACAAGTAAAACATGGCATATGAACAGAACACACACACCATTTCCCATGAGTATTTGACATTGTTTTTCTTGATACTTTTCTGTGAAAAGACAGTCTCACCATTTACCAAACATTTCATTTTAAAATTTTGTCAAGGCTATTCATTTATCCTACTGAAATAAAGTTAACTTTCATAATTCTACATTTGTCATTGTGAAACTTAGATAATGCAAAATATATAATATACGAGAAAATTGCTTGTACATGATAAAGACTTGGTAAATAATAGAAATCTTTGATTTTTCTCTACACTCCTATTCGAGATTCCTTCCTAACACTTCTATTTCACTTATGAAAGTATTTTGAAAAAATAGTATAATAAATTTACAGTTTAGCCTGATGATTATTATATTGATTTTAACTTTGTCTAATACATCTTTTAATAGAACAGGGGCTTTCTCATTCCACTACTTACTGGGTAGTCTAGACCTATCTGTTTCCAGTTAGAGAAGCCACTTATAGGCTGAGGTGGTAGTTGGCTTCTGGTCAATTCCTAAAAATGATTATGCAGAAATACACACATATATATTATACATATATACAAAAAATGATAATTATATTTTACATACTTTACTTACATATGCTTGAAGAAAAAAGAAACAAGATTGAACTAAGAGAAATTAGTCATAGTAAGGCTAATCACTGATGTTCAGAGACCCCACAAGCAGAAGAAAAGTCACACATTGACATATATACCAATATTATACCAAGAAAAATTGAAAACACAGACCACAAAGAGGCATTTAAAAACAGCTATGCTGGAAAAGATAATTTGCCAAGTGCCCAGAAATGTATTTTTAAACTTGTTTTTCTTTTCAGGTATACTTCTTTATAATATTGTCAAATATCAAGTTAGAACTGAACAGGCCAACTGGCTTGCAGATCTCTCTGCTTTGTAATTTTCATGTCTGAGACTTTGGCATTTCAACCTGTGATTTTCTCCAGGATGGTTCGAGTAGGCTGTGTGTCAGGTGCAGTGAACATGATTATCTACACTGCAGGCTACTTAAGAAGGAGCTGAGGAAAGACAGCACTTAGCCCTTTGGGAATTTGTCCATTAGTAAGAGAGCCTGTGATTAGCAAATGTGCCTTTTTATACAGAGTCTGGTCCTCACAAGTCAAAAAGGTTTCTATTCTGTATATATTTTTACAGAGTTTGAGGACTATAATCTGGAGGAAAGAAATACTTGTGCCACCATCTGTCGGATGTGCAGTGACGCAGTGAGAAGGCATGCTCCCTCCCTTTCCCTGAAGCACACACAAGGTGACAGGGGAGGGCAAACCTTCAGAGTTTTGGTGTCAGGAGAAAACAATGGTTCCTTACAGCCTTGAGAGAAGCAGGAAACAGGAAAGGCGCTTCCAGCTCTACAGAAAAGCCCACAAACAAGGCCTCATCTGCAATATCACCCTTTTCTGTAAAAATACTCATTCAATAGCTCTGGACAGCTTACATTCAAAACAAAAAAGCAAAACCCTGGGAAGCAAAAACTGTAAATATTTTCAAGCTTGGCACACACTGTCAGTACTTGTGGCTGTAGGAGCCATAAGTTGGGACCATGTCATTGACTTGGCATTCTGTCAGTTTGTAGTCATACTTATAATTCTTTTACATTATTTACAGAAAAGGGTGAATGCTTTTGAAAATTCTCAAACATCTTTATTATAATAAAATTATATATATATATGTATATATAGAGAAAGAAAGGAAAAATCTCTCCAGCATTTCATATTACTATTTGAGCATATTCTGAAATAGGTAATTTTTGTCAACATATTAACAATTTACTTTTAATTGTGAAATATGCTTCTGAAAGTGACAAGAAAATAATCTTTTGAGTAGGACATGATTTTCTTCCAGCAACCTTACCTAATGGAGTAATTCTTTTTGTAAATTTAAAAGCAGCTCCCACCTGATAAAAATGAGTGTAAGATGAACGGTTTGATGAAAGTGGAAAGCCAAGGACATAGTAAACACTTCAACATGGTGAAACAAAGACTTTGTTATTAAAATCTGTATGAGATCCAAAAAAACAGCCTTGCTTGTATTGAGAGTGCATTCCAACATAAAAAAATAACAAAATGACAACAACAACAAGAAACCCCAATGGATTTCTAACAGCCAACTACTGGGTAGCTTTAATTGTGTTAAAAGCTGCTATGCATGCTATCAGAAAAGAGAAATCAATAGATGTATACCTTGTAAGCTACCCACTGGTACAATTGTGGCATGAATATCATGGGAGTAACAAACTCCTTTCAGGGTAAATTTAAGATGCACCCCGCAACTCTGTGCTCATATCTGGCATTATTACAAATCCAAGAACCTATGATAAAATGGGCCCTAAGGGAGAATCTACTATTATTATTCTGCTAAATTGACATAATATTAATCAACGTCTAATGAGTTATTGTTATTGTTATACCTATGTAGTCAACACATCTCTCAACCCATATTTGAGAAGCTTCTATGTGCAGTAAGTAATATATATATGACATATATATGATATATGTCATATCTATATTATTTGTGTATATTTTCTTGTGTGCCAATGAGTAGATCAAAACAACTCTAGTTGGATGCTGATCACCTAATACTCTGCAGACAAGCTGTGAGGCATAGAGTAAGCTTCACCTGCTTATTAGTGATCAGACAATATCCAGACCTGGGTATACTGTGCATATATACAGAGCTATGCAAAGAGTGGGTGAGGCAGGAGTCAACCAATTCAAGGATAAAGGACCCAAAGAAAAAGAGGAGCTAGAAATTATGTCTATTTTGCTTTTGTATTTATAAGTATTGCAGAATACTCCTATTCTGGGCAAAGAGGAAGTAGGTAGTAAATGACTACAAGAAATCAGCGTCATGTGGACACAACTCAGAAATTGCACCTGTGAACTCACAGAGGTAACAAAGCCATGAATAAATCCTGTGCAAGTCAAAGAAAGACCAAATCCCAGAATGGGAGTTGGGCACAAAATATCATCTCTAGCTATGGTGCTATTAGCAATTTTTAATTGCTTGGATAGGGTGGAGCAGTTTCTCTAAGACTGTGGTCCCGGGTGACTTGGTCACACTGCAGTGGAAGACCACATAGGAAGGAATGTTGTGGCAGTACAAATGTATTGTGATACAAAAAAAAAAAAAAAAGACTCAAAAAAAAAAAAAAGACTCAAAGCTCTGTGAATGGCGAATATCTATCTGAGAAGAGTTGGGTAAAGTTTATGCATGGGATCCAAACACAGTGACAGTAACTCTCAAAAATTAATAATTTTGTAAAATTCAAACAAAATTTTAAAAATTAAATTTAAACCTTTGTTTAAAGTGGTGTAAAATTTGTGTCAACAATTAAGTGTGAATGTTGACTTTGGAAGTGAAGTAACAGGAAGAATGCTTAAAGCTAGAACACATTCTAAATAGGATATTCAGAGAAGACAGAAGGTACATGACTTGATATCTTTGACTATAAGGAGAATCATCTCTCGTCCATGTTCAAGATCAGCCAAAACACCAGAAAGCCTAAAACAGTGACCAAAAAGTTGCATACATATCCATGTAAACAATAAAAACCTGAGATGTTTATTTTGAATATTCTATATCTTCTTAATCATATTCTGAAATGTCTAGTTTTCCTTCTTATTGATACCAAATGGACCTTGCAAACCTGATTAAGTCTGTAGTGCTAACCCCATCTGCTAACAGAGTGACATTGTCCCTCCCTCCTGTGGTTCCTCACTCACGAGTGCCAGGTGGAATGCTATAGAGTAAATTGGGACTGCCATCCTTGTTTCCTAGTCCATAAAACCTCTAAAAAATTTTTATACAGAGCAAAAGTACGATCTCATGAATCACATGTTATGATAAATGATGCTGCCATCACTGCTACTTTGGCTAACTTATGCTTTTGCTGTGTACAAAACATGAGGTTAATAAAAAGGATTATCAAAGTAGACATGGAATGAAAAAAGGATGAAAATGGAAGATGTTATATGATTTGTAGTGAACATTTTAAAGAAAATAGCTTTAAATTTAATTTGTTACATAATTTGTGCGCATGTATCATGGACGCTCACCTCCCCATCCCATGCTTGAGTGCACATTATGCACGTGCAGAGGTCTGAGGACAACCTGCAGTGGCACTTTCTGCCTTCCACCTTCCACCTTGTTGGAGATAGGGAGGATCTCTGTGCTTTGTTTACTCTGCCGCGATCACCAGGCTACCTGGCCTACAAGCTCCTGCCTCTGCTTCCCACCACTCAGAGACACTGCAAGACAGATGCTTGTCTGTACACCTGACCTTTACATGATTTCAAGGATTCGAACTCAGGTTCTGAGCTATTTCCTAAGAACTTACAAAAGTAATTTCAAAAACCTATAAATTTTTACTTATGTAACAAAATTAATAATCCATCTGGTTATATTATGCATTCAAAACAGATTAAGCCATTCACATTTAAAAGCTTACTTTAGTTTCTTTGAGAAAGCTTACTTTAGTTTCTTTGAGACTAACCCAAAATATACAATATTTCAACACTGTATATTGAATATTAGAATTTGAACCAATTTTTTCTCATTTTACAATTGATACTAGTAATATATAACTCTACCTCATTTTAAAACTTGAATCCAAATTGTAATTTTTTAGAACATGAAATTAGCTTCATAATTAATTTTACCAATAATGTCTTTCCCATTTTCAACATTATTTCATGATGAACTGACAGGTTACAAGCCTGAGTTTTCCTTATAGCTTAAGGAGTGTTGCTGCTCTTGGTAACTGTTCTTCCCTGGCACATAAGTTTACTTGTGACTTTACACTCTCTACAGAAATTTTCCAGTATTTAAGATATTAGCATAGTTTTCACGTTTCTATCTCATAAAACTATTTGCAGTTTCCTCGTGGAAGGTGCTAAATACAATATAAAAATAGAAAATTTTAACAAGTTATCAATTTATGTGTACCATAGGACTCTTTGATTTGAGAACTTACATGTTCTTTTTTATGGTTTGAATTTCCTTTGTGTATTCATTGTGCGTGGTTCTGTTTAACATACAGGGATATGTTCAGTGCACAGCATATACCTATACAAAAGTGTTCTTATGAGACACAGTGCTATATTCCTAAAAAATATGGCATCGATTTTATGTTAACTCAAGTTAAGAAGAAAGTAATCCTAGATCCTGCCTTTGTTTGCTTCTGATTGGCGAGAAAGGATAAACCAGTAAAACTAGCATCGTTTTATTTTTTAATAAAATGATAAAACAAAAACTAATACATCACAATAACACAATACAAACAAACAGATGGAAAGATCCTAAGAAACAGATATAGACCCAGAGACTCACTTGTTTGCACACTCAGAAATCCCATAAACATACAAAGCTGAAAGTTCTATATGCAAAAGACCTTTAAGAGTAGCTTCTTTTCCCTCTGACACTCCCTAGGAGAAAGGCAAGGACTACCCAGGCTCCTCTCCTATCCCTGAGGCCATTAACAGGCCAAGAACAATATAAGGTTTTGTAGTTTTTAACACTACCATAGATTCGTTATTTCTTTTTTGTGAAATGAGGGGTTTATGGTTTTTATTTGTGAAAGAGAGCACAATATGGTTTTCATAGGAAACATTCCTGAAAGATTGAGTGTTGTGCAAGCACTACTCATGCCCAGAACCAAATAATTAGATCACCTCACTTATAATTACCTAAGACTGAGAATGTTGAGAAGTGGATGGAATCATAGGCCTTTAAATCTCAGCAGAAATTGATCCACCTTCTAGTAGCTCAATAAGTTAAACAAGTTAAAAGTGCCCACTAAAGTGCACTTCCTATAAAAGAACCTTACATTTTTCGAAACATTAAAAAATGTCAGTTAAAAGCAGATTCCAATAACTTGAGGATAATTTAAGTAGCTTCGCTACTTAGTAAGGTGGACATGGCCTGAAAAAGAAAAGGATTGGGTATATTTTAAATTTTAACATAGTGGTGAAAACACAAAATGGTATAATACAATTTAAAATGTTTAATTTATATTTTAATTATTTGTATGTACACGTGTGCATGCGTGTATATGTACATGTACGTGTGTGTGTGTGTAGGTGCCTTGAAGGTCAGAGGAGGGCATCAGTTTTCCTGGAGCCTGAGCTGAAGGCAATTGTGAGCTTCTGCTGTAGGCACTGGACTTTGATCCTCTAGAAGAGCAACAGGCACTCTTAACCACTGGGCTATCACCGAAGTCCTAGTTACATGGTGAAGTTCTTCAAATAGTCATTTGTATTATTTTGCCTCAATCCTTTGGCATCAAGTTTTAGTTAATTTAATTTCAGAGGAAAAGGGAAGAGAGTGTGTGTGTGAATGTGTATGGGTCTTTGTGTCTGTGTTTTGTGTGTGTATGTATGTGTTTGTATGAGTGTCTATTTGTGTGCATGTGTGTATATGGTTGTATGTGTGTGTGCATATGTGTATGTGCATCTATGTGTTTGTGTATGTGTGTGTGTTGTCTAGGGGTGTATGTGATGTGATGTGGTGCAATGTGTGTGTGTGTGTGTGTGTGTGTGTGATGAACTCCTTAGTTCTCTGCTTTGAGGTTGGTTTCTGAATGAAAACCTTCTGGCTTCAGACTGTTTTAACAGGAAAATTAAGCTGAAAATAAATAACACAGAAAATAATTAGAAATGTTTTGAAATGATAAAATGCCCAAATAATTAAGGAAAGGGATAAATTACAAAATACATAAATTACTTCGAGCCATGTGCTAACAAAATTGACTTAGCATGAAAATCATGTAGATGAAGCTTTGCTTAGATGAAAGCACACAGGCTTCAACACATACTAAATGAGAATAAATGCTAAATGTTAAACATCTATTTCTCTACCTTGAAATTTTATTTAAAAAAATATGAAGTGGTACCACACAAGCATAGGTACCCAAGTTCAGATCCCAAACATATGTATAAAAGCCTGGCATGTTGGCACATTTCTATAAACCTGGCCAAGGAGAAACAGAAATAGGAAGATTTCCAGAGCTTATTGTAAGTCAGACTATTCAATTGGAGAGATCCCAGTTCAATCAGAGACTTTGTCCAAAAAGTATGATGATTGGTGGTTAGAAGAGCTTGTTGCCCTACCAGAGCATCCACTTTGGCTGCATCAGCATACATGCACACACAAATACACATACACAGACACACAGACACACACACACGCACACACGCACACACACACGAATGAATGAATGAAACTAAAGTGGAAAGCAATTGAGTATGGCTCCCAATATTAATCTCTGGTCTCCACACACATAGAATATTAATCTCTGCACCTCCATACACACATAGAAAGACTTCACACAAACAATCTATCTCTGAACACACAAAGAAGCAATTAATACAATAAGACTCTATGGATTAGACAATAAAAGGTATACAATAAGAGAAAGACTGAGAAAGAACATGTCATTAGCATAAGTCACAATAGAATTCCAATGGGTGACTTGCCCACTATCATGCCACAGGGCACAGGTAAGGAAGGGGTGCCCTGAGACTTGTCTGCCTCCATGGGTGAGCAGAGAATAAGCAGAGACCATCCCACTACCACAGGGAAACTGCACAGGTTGTAGACACAAAGAGTCCCACCCATAGCCTCACCATGAAGCTCAAGCAGAGGAAGACACCCAGAAGCCCGTCAGCCATGTGGCCACCCACAGCAGGCGCCACTGCAGTGTGACAATATATGGTGGACACATGGGAGAGAAAGCGGAAAACATTAAGAAGAGAAGCGGAACTGGAGCGTGAGGGTGGAGAGGGGTAGCCTGTTGTGAGCAGCCTACCCCATCACCTGAGGCTATGGTGAAGCCTCGGCCTGTTCTGCCACCGAGGGCCATGTCTGGACCCATTGCCATGCAGCAGCAGGGATCTGTGTGGATGCCTGTGGTAAATACTTCCTCTAAAATTATGTAGATATCCCTGGTCTGGGCAGCCACCTGGGGACATGTAAATATCCAAAGGCAGAGCTGGCCCTGCATCTCACTGGCTGTGGCATTCTAGAGAGTAGGCCCACATCTCACCATCTCCAGCATCCAGGAGAGTGGTCCCTATACCTCTCCAGGGCAGCACAGCAGAGCTGGCCTTGGTGCTGGGGTTGGGGATAGGAGGACCCTTAAGTCTGAAGGCATGAGCATGGGTGAATTAGCCCAGCCACTCATCTGCAATGAGGTGGTGTTGGTATGTAAGAGATTCCCTCTGCCCCCTCGTCCCTCACCACCTATGGCAGTTAGGAGAGCTAACCCCAGGGTCAGGAGAGCTGGAGAACTGTCCTGACCCCTCATCAGCTGCAGCACTTAGGAGACCAGGTCCTGCACCTTAGCTGAGCAGGAGAGTTGGCCTTGGTGGTTAAAGCATGAGTGAGCCAGTCCCAGGACGTGGGAGCAGGAGAGCTGGCCTTGAGCCTGGGCTAGAGAGCACAGTAAGCTTGATTGTGGTGGCCTGTGTGGGGGTGAGTGGTCCAAAGAATATGAGTCGGAGAACGTCCCTGCTCCCTGCCAGCTGAAGAGCTGGGGTGGGGCTGAAGATCGCTCAGTGGTGCTGTGGGTCCCAGAGAGTCGGTGGGTTGAACAACTCAGCTACCACCCAGGCTTAGGTCCAGGACTTTGAGTTGGCCCACCCAACATCTGCCTCATCTATAAACTGGGGGAACATGTGAAAGGGCTGGATCCTCTAGAATCCCTGTGACACAGAGCAACACCGGGTTAACCAAGAGGAGGCCCAGTGAAGAAACAGTATTGATCTTGAATAAATTTTCATTCCAATTTTTTTTTTTCTGAGACAGAAAGCCAGAGGACTTGAACCAGACCAATAATTCATTGCAGTAACATCTGCAAGTAAAGATGTATGGACAACAGGGTATACTGTGTGGCACGCTGTGACACATACAGCTTCCACGACAAAATGTTTTCTATGCTTTGTTTTGTTCGTTTTGGGTTGTATGTTTGCTTTTATTTTTAGTTTTTGGAGGGTAGCAAGGGCAGAGGGCAGATATGAAGAGATGGGCAAATGAGTGGGATTGGGTTGCATGATGTGAAACTCACAAAGAATCAATATAAAAAATATATTCCAACAGAATGAGGGAAATGGGAGGAAAGCTTACAATTAAGAGCATCTATTGTTCTTATAAAGGACCTGAGCTCAGTTTCCAGCACCCAAACAGTGCTTCACAATCATCGTTATCGCCAGTCTAGAGGACCCCAAACCCTTTTATGACCACCATGGGTTCCTGTGGGCATGTCTTACACACACACACACACACACACACACACACACACAGTAAATAAATAACTAGTTTTAAATTATATTAAACAGGATTCCTTTAGGAAGATACTTATAGATCCTGGTTGGCATTATTAAATAGTTAATAAAGGAATATTATAAAAAATGGCACAAGTAAAAACAAAATTGATGGAATGGGAATGTCTGAGCAAATAATTAAATAACACCAACACATCAAAGAGAAATAGTTCTATTTAAAATTGTAGAAGGCTACAGTTAATAATCCCCTAATAAAGAAATCTCCAAGTCAGATGTGATGGTATACACCTATCATTCCAGCACCTGGGAGACGGAAAGAGAAAGATGAAGACTCTGAAACTGATCTAGACAAAAAAGCAAGTACCAGAACAACTTCAGTAACAAATAAGGAAGGGAAACACACACACACACACACACACAGAGAGAGAGAGAGAGAGAGAGAGAGAGAGAGAGAATGAATATTATTTCTATTCATCATTACCAAACATTTGAAGATTACATAAAACCAATCTCAAACAAAATTGTTTAGAGGTCACAAAAAAAAATTAGCCACTTTTGAGACCAGAAAATTTGATAACCAAGTCAGACAAAAATACTATAGAAAGGAAATCACAGGTCAGTTGTTTTCATAAGCATACATTATTCAATGTTAGCAAATATAGGAAGAGACAGAAAGAACACTCTATCAGAACCCAGATGGAGTTATTTAAATATTAAATCACATTGAAACTTTAAAACCAATCCACAAGCTGCTGATGAGATTTGAATCTAACAGTTATTGAAAATCACACATTGAGCATGAGTAGAAACATTCCATATCTGATAAGCATATTAAAAAGAAGTATAGATAGCAGACATATTACTGAACTACACAAATTATTTCCTTTGAGAATGCAATAAAATAAGGTTGTCGTAATTTGCTCTTTGTCTAGACAATGCTATGGATTGAAAACAAGGAATAAAAGTTGCAAAAATTACAGCGGAAGTATGAAACCATTATGAAACGACACAGTCATATGTGACAGACTGAAAAGAATACATAGATGAAATGATAAAACATAAAAAGTATGAAGAGAATTTTAAGAAATTCAGTATTAATAAATTGATAACAAACCCAAATGTGTTTTAAAAAGAAGTTAGAGTTATAAAAATACCATTCACTAAAGCAAATAAAAATAAAAAGTTAAGTAGCTTGAAATAAATCTAATGAAGTTGTGCTAGATCTCAGCACGTAAAATGCTGAACCATTACTGAGAGCCAATAACCAAAATGGAGACTAGGAAGAGGTTAAGTCTTAAAAATTGGAACTAACCAGTGTGTGGCACCATATCCCTTTGTGCTGGCACTTAGGAAGCAAAAGAAGGCTGATCTCTGTGAGTTCAAGACCAGCCTGATTCTCTCAATGACAGTGTGTCAGAAAAAAAAAAAAATGGAATGAAACTTTATTCAGGCTTTTCTTCTATAGAAACTAACAAATAAATTCCATTTTTGACATTTAAAAAATATAAGGAATCAGACATAACAAACATCCTAGAACTTTTATAAAATTGTAAAACCTCAATGGAAATATATAGAGAAAAGATCTCAAGACACAAACATGAGTTTTCTGAACAGCAAAGCCCATTCTTCCATGAAGACCAGACCGCTGTCACTGCTTTCATGGATGAAGCATTTCTGTTTTCTATTTTTTTATTCTTTTTAAGTGTAATATAATTTTATCATTTTGCTTTCCTCCTATATACACAACTGGCTATATTTCAAATTTATGACCTGTTTGTTTTAATTGTTGTCACTACATCAGAAACACACACAAACTATACTAAACACATAAACAGAACCTGTTCACTCTGCATAAAGTTTATGCTGCTTCAATGTTTATGTTTTCGGGATGACCATTTGATATTAACCAAGTGATGTGTTCTTCCCTGGGAAGACTACTCTTTTGTCTGGGGTTGGGGCTAACTGGATTTTTTCCCTTCCATGTTAGCGCATCTAGTGGTGTTATCATGTTTTGGATAATTTTTAGGTATCCATGTTGGAAAGACTTCATGAGTGTAGCTTCAAACCTTTTTAGAGGACACAATTTCACAGAAAGAAGGCCCTTTCTCTTGCTCTCACATTCTTTCTTCCCCCTCTTCTACAGTGGCCCTTTTGAAGGTATGAAGCATTGGATGTGTGCTTTTTAAAGTCTGTATGTACATTTTTATTTTCATTTGTTCATAATTATGTTTTCAGCCTTTCCCCTATTTCTGTCTAGCTACTTAGTATATTTTAACTTAGTATATTTGAGTAAGTAGTATATTTTAGAATTTATTTTTATACTTTTTCTCATTAATGCCATAGAACAAGATATTGTAAGAAGGCCATGTTAAAAAAAAATAAAATAGAAATAAAGTAGATACCATGATAAAAGTACCATGGAAGAAACAGAATACTCAATTGGAGCTTAAGATATCAAAAATGAATAAGTAATCCGGAAGCTAGAAAATGAAGAAAACAGTAGAACATCAGTAGAACAAGTAGGATGCTTTTTAAAAGTAGGTATGGTGGGAAACACTTCTATATGTAAAATACTATCAGACCTCTGATTCCATTAGGCAGTCAAGCAAACGGGTCCAATTAGTGAAGCCTAGGTTCCAGTAAGAAATGCAGTCTCTAAAACAAGGTGGACATTTTCCAAAGAAGGATGCTTAATGGTATTAGGTAAGCAAGTAACTTCTGGCCACAACAGACAATTGAACACAGGTGCATGTACATAGATACAAACACACACACAAATAGGCACACTCATGCACACACACAAAGGCACACACATACACGTATGTACACACACATACATACACACTTGTATATACCATAAGAATGCACTCATGCACACATATATACACAAGAAAAAATGAAAATAAAAGATGATAAATTAGATGCTTGCTCCATGAACTCTGAGAAAACTCCAAAGGAAGAAAGAGCCAAAACCTAAATAGGACAAGCTAAAGAATTACTAAAGAAGTAATTCAATCAAGAACATTTTTAAAAATGGCCTTATGTCAAGAGTAAAACAAGGCCATAAAAATTCAAATGAAGTGTGCTTAGGTGTCTCCTATATTTATTTTACTTTAATAAAATTTATAGCTTTCATATTTTTTAATGCAAAAACAAACAAAAGTTTCCATGGGGAAATTACAAATCTGTGTTCATTGCCATGAAAGCAGGGGAGGTAACATAATTTGTTTGGCCCTGTTTTGAACAATCAGAAAATCAATCAGAAATTGACTTACAAGGTAATATGCAATAAAATGCTGTATTGTACAACCAATAAACAAAAATTGTATAGTATTCTCACAAGGACATTGAGACTGTAAAATTCTAGAAGAAATAACACATACACAGACATGGGTATAGAAAAGCTGAATCAGGTGTGCTGGGTACATTCTGATGGAATGGCACCAGCAACCACACATCAACCCAGAGAACCTCAGCTTGATTATTCTGTACAGCAGAGGGAAAAGAGTTAACATGTTTCATTAAGAGGCTGACAACATATGCTGGAGAGGTTGTAGAGAAAGGGGAACCCTCCTCCATTACTGGTGGAAATGCAAACTTGTACAACCACTTTGGAAACTTTCTCAGACAATTAAGAATACTGCTACCTCAAGATCCAGCTATACCACTCCTGTGCATATATCCAAAAGTTGTTCAAGTACACAACAAGGACATTTGTTCAACCATGTTCATAACAGCTTTATTTGTAATAGCCAGAACCTGGAAATAACCCAGATGTCCCTAAGTTGAGTAATGGATACAGAAATTGTGGTACTTTTACATAATGGAATACTACTCAGCAATTAAAAAGGAGCAAATCATGAAGTTTGCAGGCAAATGGTGGAACCTAGAAACCATTGTCCTGAGTGAGCTATCCCAAAAGCAGAAAGACACACATGGTATATCCTCACTTATATAGACTTACAAGATATGATAAACACAATGAAATCTATACACCTAAAGAAGATAAACAAGAAAGAAAACCCGGGGTAAGACGATCGATCCTCACTTAGAAAGACAAATGGGATGGATATTGGATGTAGGAGAAAACAAGCAACAGGACAGGAGCCTACCACAGGGCCTCTGAAAAACTCTACCTAGCAGTATATCAAAGTAGATACTAAGACTCATAACCAAACCTTGGGCAGTGTGCAGGGAATCATAAGAAAGGAGGAGTTAATATGACCTGGAGAGGACAGGAGCTCCACAAAGACCAAATATATCTGGGCACAGGGGTCTTTTATGAGACTGTTTCTCCAACCAAGGATCATGTATGGATAAAACCTAGAACCCCTGCTCAGATGTAGCCCATGGTTGTTCAGTATCCAAGTGGGTACCCTATTAATGGGATCAGGGACTATTTCTGACATGAACTCAATGGCGGGCTCTTTGACACCCACCCCCGAGGGAGGAGCAGCCCTGCCAGGCCACAGAGGAGGACCTTGCAGACAGTCCTGAAGATACTTGATAAACCAGGGTCAGATGAAAGGGGAAGATGTCCTCCCCTGTCAGTGGACTTGGAAAGGTGCAGGGAGGAGATGAGGGAGGGAGAGTGGGATTGGGAGGGAATGAGGGAGTGGGATACAGCTGGGATACAAAGTTAATAAACTGTAACTAATATTAAAAAATAAAATAAAATAAAGGGGCTTCTATAGGTGGCTGTAAGCATCTAAAGAAGTGCTGCAGTTGCTGGTTGCAATACTGATCAGTTATTGAAAGCATTCACGCTTGGATCAAGAAAGGCTTTGCCAATTTTCTCTTAGCCCAATGGCAGACTCGGGGGAACAGAGCAAGGCATTCTGTCAATTTCCCATGGATCTGATGTCTTGGACCTTGACATGACTAGTATATGTCAACAACACCCATTAACTTGGCTCTTCCCCTGTTCCTCACAGTGTAATATCTTTCCCCTTGCTACAATATATATATGCTCTAGTCCACCTTGTCCAACTTTGCTGGAAAATTTCATGCTACTGGGTCCCATTAGATTAATTTCCCGACATACTTGGATCTTTAAATAAGGAAATTATGTTGTAAATGTTAGATTACACATAATATAACTGACTCATAGTTCTACTGACTCCTAATCCCAGTGCAATCGTTAGAGCTTATGACACCTGAATGTTCTTAGAGTGTTGAGAAGATCTGAGCATGAGACTTCCTTTTCAGCTTTGTGATACAAGTGGCTGAGGTAACAAACAGTTTCCAGTTTTCTACTCGCTTGATTTTGGAGGTGGTCTTTAAGAACATTATCAGCTTTCCAAGTCAGATGGGGCCCTGATGTGCTGTTAAAGTAGTCATCAGGCCTACCACCTGCTTCACAGATGCAACTAAATCAATATTACTCACAGTGTGAATACATTAAGGAGCCAATACAACATTTCTTTGGAGGACCCAATGACCTTTACTAAGTGTATTTGCTAGATATCAACATCTTACACTTTATAACTTCATAGATCATTTACTAAAAATATTTGAGTATGAAAGAAGAAACACCTATTTCTCCATTTTCTACCCATTTTCATAATATGTAAAGCAATGCTTTTACTCTTTCAGTTAATGTGCTATGTTTTTTGTGTCCTTAACTATTGAATCAATCTATAGCTATATATTTTCTTTTGAAAAAATGTAACCAACACACTATGTAGTGATATAATACTGTAACATTATGTATTATATATTTTAATGTAGATAATACCGCTTACAAAAATAAATTTTAAAACAATTATTAGAAAAAGTTACATTATCTAATCAATTTGCCAAATCAACCTAATGTCTGACTTAGAAGTCAGATAGATCTTCAGATATGCCCCCACAGTCTCTAGGCACCTTGAGTTCAGAGAGCAGGGAGCAAATGAGTAAGCGGTAGGGCTGCTGACTCTGGGAGTTCCCCAGTGAGAGGAGAGCTCCTGGTTCCTAAGGAAACCTGCTGGTCCTCTGGATCATACAGGTGAGGCAGCCCAACTCCAACCAACTCACTGCCTGTCGGTCTAATTGGGACACAGCCACCTGAGGAGAACTGCAGGCTGCTCTGTAAAAACAAGCAGCCACATTCCACAGCCACACCCAACATCCTGAGCAGGGTTGATCCAGGAACACCCAGCCCTCTGCCCAGTGCTCGTCCTGAAATCCAGAAGGAAACCAGGAACAAGGAATCAGTGGCTAAATGCCATTGTAAGATCATAGTCAACAAAAGCCAGGACAACATGAACAGAACTTCCAGAACAGTTCTGGATACCCTAATACAACTGAAACACAAGAAAATGATTTAAATCTATGCATTTTGAAGATGATCAAGGCATTTGAAGAGGAAAAAAAATACCTTAAAAATACAAGAAAATACATTCAAACAGATATGAGGCTTTTAAAGAAGAAATTAATAAATCACTTAAAGAAATGAAGGACAATACAAACAGGTGAAGGAAATGAAAAAAAAAACACTTCAAGACCTGAAAATGAAAATAAAAACAATAAAGAAAACAAACTGAGGAAATCCTGGAGATGGAAAACTTAGGGTAGAAAACAGGAACTACAGACATAAGCATCACCAACAGAATACAAGAGATGGAGGAAAGAATTTTAAGTGTAGAAGATACAATTGAAGAAATCAATACATCTGTCAAAAAAAGTTAAATTTAAAAGTTCCTGACATAAAACATCCAAGAAATCTGAGCCACTATGAAAAAAAATGAAACCTAAGAATAATAGGAGTAGAAAACAGAGAACGTTTCCGGTTCCAAGACTCAAAAAATATTTTCAACAAAATCATAGTAGAAAATTTCCCCAATCAAAAGAAAGAGGTGCCTATAAACATACAAATGTCCTACAGCACATCAGAGAGATTAGACCAGAAAAGAAAATTCTCACACCACATAATAATCAAAACACTAAATGTACAGAGCAATAGATAGATAGATAGATAGATAGATAGATAGATAGATAGATAGATAGATAGATAGATAGATAGATAGATGATAGATAGATAGATAGATAGATAGATAGATAGATAGATAGATAGATAGATAGATAGATAGATAAATGTTGTAAGGCCCAAGGAACATACAAAGGCAGGCTAATCATACCTGACTTTTCAACAAAGACAATGAAAGCCAAAAGAGCCTGGACAGATGTCACACAGACCCTAAGAATACACAGATACCAGCTCAGACTACTATACCCAGCAAAACATTCAGTCACCATAGATGGAGAAATCAAAATATTCCATGATAAAACCAAATTTAAATAATATCTAAGCACAAATCCAACATTACAGAAGATACTAGAAGAAAAACTCCAACTGAAGAAAGTAAAACACAGGAAATAAATTGTGCACCTGCAGCAAAACGAACAAAAGAGAAACACACAAACACACTACAAATACCAACATCAAAATAGCAAGAGCTAGCAATCGTTGATCATTAATATAAACATCAACAGACTTACTCTCCCAATAAAAAAACACAGGCAAACAGAATGGATGCATAAACAGGACCCATAATTCTGCTGCATATAAGAAACACTCTTTTAACAACAAAGGCAGACATTACCTCAGAGTAAACAGCTGGAAAAAAGATTTTCAAGCAAATGGACCCTAAGAAGCAAGCTGGAGTAGCCATTCTAATATCTAATAAAATGGACTTTCAAGCAAAATTAATCAAAAGAAATGAGAAAAGACACTTCATATTCATCAAAGGAAAAATCTACCAAGATGGCTATGCCCCATATACAAGGGCACCTACATTTGTAAAAAGAAACATTGCTAAATCTTAAATCATACATTGATATCCACACATTAATAGTGGGAGACTTTAACAGCTCACTCTCATCAATGGACAGGTCATCAAGATAGAAACTAAACAGAGAAATAATTAAACGAACAGATGCCATAAATCAAATGGACCTATTAGATATCTACAGAACATTCATTCAAACACAAAGGAATATACATTCTTCTTAACACTTTGTGAAACCTTCTCCAAAATTGACCATATACTTACAAAACAAGCCTCAACAGATACAAGAAAATTGAAATAAACCCTTGTATCTTATCAGACCACCATGGATTAAAGCAAGATTTCAACAATAGAAACTAGAGAAAAAACCTACAAACTCATTGAAACTTAACAACTCTTTACTCAATGACCATTGAGTCTGGGAAGAACTAGAGAAAGAAATTAAAGACTTTCTAGAATCAATGAAAATGAAGGGACAACATACCCAAACTTATGGGACACAAAGCAGTACTAAGGGGAAAGGTCATAGCACTAAGTGCCAATAAAGAAATTGGAGAGTTCTCATACTGGCAATTTAAAAACATCTAAAAAATCTGGGCACAGGGGTCTTTTCTGAGACTGATACTTCAACCAAAGACCATGCATGGAGATAAGCTAGGACCCCTGCACAGACGTAGCCCATGACAGTTCAGTGTCCAAGTGGGTTCCATAGTAATGGGAACAGGTACTGTCTCTGACATGAACCGATTGGCCTGCTCTTTGATCACCTCCCCCTGAGGGGGGAGCAGCCTTACCAGGCCACAGAAGAAGACAATGCAGCCACTCCTGATGAGACCTGATAGACTAGGATCAGAAGGAAGGAGAAGAAGACCTCCCCTATCAGTGGACTTGGGAGGGGCATGCATGGAGGAAGGGTAGGGAGAGTAAGACTGGGCGGGGAGGAGGAAAGGGTTTGTGGGGGGATACAAGGTGAAAAAAGTGTAATTAATAAATATTAAAAGAAAAAATTCTGAATCCAAAAAAATTAAAAATTAAATGAAAGCATATCTAAAAGCTCTAGAACAAAAAGAAGCAAACACACGCAAGAGAAATAGACAGAAAGAACTAATCAAATTCAGGATTGAAATCAGTAACTTAGAAAGAGAGATAATAACACAAAGAACTGATGAAACCAAGAGATGGTTCTTTGAGAAAACTCACCGTATTTATCACCCTGCATAAAACTCAAGTCCAAGTAGATCAAAGACCTCAACATAAAACCAGGCACACTAAATCGGTTAGAAGAAAATGTAGGGAAGAGCCTTGACCTCATTGGCACAGGACTGAATAGAACACCAACAGCTCAGGCTCTAAGATTAACAATCAATAAATGGGACCTCATGAAACTGAAAGGCTTCTGTAAAAGAAAGGACACTGTCGTCAGAACAAAACGACAGCCTACAGACTAGGAAAGGATCTCCACCAACCCTACATCTGAGAGAGGGCTAATATGAAGACTACATAAAGAACTGGAGAAATTAAAACACCAACAAACCAAATAACCCAATTAAAAAATAGGGTACAGAGCTAAACTGAAACTATATGATTATCCATGTAGTCACTCAGCAAGTTTGGTATCACTCATTTAGTTCATATACTAAGGTGCCAGCAGTTTTATCTCAATGTTTTTGTACCGTCAAAATAAACATCAACACACTGTGTTGGTTTGAATGAGGCACTCATAAGCTCATGTGTTTGAATGCTTGATCCCCAGTTGGGGGAACTATTCAGAAAGGATTAGGGGAAGTGGCTTTGTTAGATGCTGTGTGCCACCAGGGGCAGACTGAGACTTAAAGAGACTCCTGCCCTTCCAGTGTACTTTCTATCTCCTGCTTTTAGATCAAGCTGTGTTCTTTCAATTGTTTCCAGCCACCATGCTTTTCTCCATCTAATTCTCTGAGTCCATGAGCCCAATTAAATGCATTCTTTTTGTGATGTTTTATTACAACAAAATGAAATTAACTAATACATAGAAGGAAAAAAGCACAAGCACCAATTTTGCACACTTAGGAAAATCGACTTGGCTTTACAGAGTAGGGTTGCAGGGGCTATGAACTACACTTGAAAACTTCTGTGCCATACAGAGTACTTGTTTCTTTTGCTAATTTCCAATGTGATTAATTGGAATTAATTACTATTAATAATTACTAAATATGAAGATGCTCAGTAGATAATATTTTACTGAAAAATATAATCTTCAGAAGATTGAAAAGCAGTTCAATAGGTAAGTTCCTTACATAATTTTATTTGTAACAAGAATCAAGTTTACCTAAGGCACTGCTACATGAAGAATACCAGGCTATCTCCCCAAACTTTATGTTCAGAAACATAAAATCTCTGTGTCTGTTTGCAGTAGGAACTCAAAAGACACAGTCATATTCACATGGGGTCTTCAGTGTAGAGTCTTGACTCAACAGGATTGAGGTCCTTCTAGTAAGGTCCTCCAAGTGCAGTGGTATAACAGCAATAGTCCCAGCTACTCAGGAGGCTAAGCTAGTCAGATCACTCTGACCCAGTAGCTTAGTGATGGCCTGAGCAACATAGCAAGATGAATTCACAGAAATAAATAGTTGAGCAAAGAGACTCTATAGAGTCTGAAGCACAGAGAGAAATCCACTGTTCTACAAGCCAAGAACGCATTACCAGAATGCAACTGTGTCAAGTCTTACTGAAGTATACCCAGCCAAGGGAGCCATGAGAAAACAAATTTCTGTTGTTTAAGCCACCCAGACTATGGCACGTTGTTATGGCAGACTAAGCACAGTGATACAGCACTTACTTTATAATTCATGCAAACTCAGTCAAACTCTATATTTTACACTCAAAACAAGATAAAACACAGAATTGCGGATTTGGAGGAAAGACAGGCTTTGAAGAAATGTTGAAGTTCAGAAATGTAGTGTAGCATAACTGTATACCTGATTTACCTGTGGGATTAACTCTACTCCTAGGAAGTTAGATTTATTGTAACTGTCTTAATATCCCACCATCCCACGTGTAAGAACATATTAGCTTCAAGCATCTGGAGCTATTTTCCAGAATGTTCCTTTGCATTGGTACAGTAGCAGACAAATTGCATAATGAAGCTGTCTGTCTTTATTTACACAATGTATTTTTGTATTCACTAGGCCAGAAAGAATAGCTCTGTGTAGCAGCTGTCATTGTATTTTCTGCTTATCTCAGTCCTGTCTGCCACTGTTAGAATGCACCAGCTGACACCCGCCTTGGCAGAGACCAAGAGCAGTCATTTCATGCCAAGCAACAACGAAGCTCTGAACCCTGACACAGTTCATCTTAGTTCTAGTTAGTAAAGGGGGTTCTTTGGATTTTCCCCACTTCTGTTGAAGCATTTGTGGCTGGAAGGGGAGGGGGAATGGGAGAAGATGTGGGGGTGCAATGGAAATGCACACTGGGGAACAGTTGCTGCTCTGTCTGGAGCAGTGGAACAGGGTCACTGAAAGACAGAGTCACTTGTGAGGGATGAAGACTGGATGTCCAAATACTGACATTCCTGCTTGTTTGATTTTGCAGAACTGGAAGGATATGAGAGCACATTTGGTATCCAAAAATACACTTCTGTTCAACTCAAACGATTTGGAGGTTCAAAGTGTAATTTCTGGCACTTTCTGATTTAGGAAGCTTAAACTCAGGCATGAAGGCAGTTGATTGTAATCATCAAAAATAGCCTTATTTTGGTTGTGAATGCCTGATAAATAAAGTGGAAAATACTTGTGTTCAAGTTAATTTTTATATTCCAATGGTCGCAGTTCATATGGGTCTCATTGCAAGCAGAATAATGAATGACTTCACCATATAATTAATTTTAAGCCTGAAAGTAACCAGTGGGCAGCCAATCACATTTTAAAGTAGTGCCTTTTACAAGTTTTATAATATTTTTAAAGCACACCTTAGAATCCGCTAGATTATCCACAATCTACTTAGAGTAAGAACCTTATTTTCCACACCATTTCCTGGTAACTTTGTATGTCACAAGATACAAAGTGAATTGCAGAAGTGAGAAAAACAAACTAGAAAGCCAGTGCTTTAAATGTCGTCTTGGCCTCTGGTACCCTCTCACATCAGCCAAACATAATTTTTAGTCTAGACCTATGATGCTATTACTTCATATTTCCTCTTTCATTTCAGTGTATACAGAAATTGCTTAAGAGAGGCTCTGACAAGGACAACACTTTAAATGTCACCTGACTTTCTGTCCTATCACTGACAGAGCCTGGCAAACTGAGGAGATACTTCTGATAATCACGTTTTGATGAAGAAAGTATAAGGGTTGCTTTTGATTACAATGCTGCTATATTTTTAATAAATTTTTATGTTTTTATATTAATTACAGTTTATTAACTTTGTATCCCAGCTATAGTCCCCTCCCTCATTTCCTCCCAGTCCTACCCTCACTCCCTCATCTCCTCCCTGCCCTTTCTAAGTCCACTAATAGGGGAAGTCCTCCTCCCCTTCCACATGACCCTTGTTTATCAGGTCTCATCAGGACTGTCTGCAATGTCCTCCTCTGTGGCCTAGCAAGGCTGCTCCTCCCTCAGGGGCAGGAGGGAAGGTCAAAGAGCCAGTCACTGAGTTCTGTCAGAGACAGTCCCTGTTCCCCTTACTAGGAAAACCCACTTGGATGCTGAGCTGCCATGGGCTACGTTTGAGCAGGGTTCTAGGTTATATCATATAATACTGCTATTTTGACAATGACACAGCAGAGAATATTTTGTGTTCATAAGGAATTTATGTCTCAATAGTACATCCTAGGACTAATAAAAATTTTTAAAAAAGAATAATTCATCAAAAAATTAAAATAAAATTCCATCATGTCATTTATTTCTAGAGAAACAATGGGTCAAAATTACTGAATAACAAGAAGAAAATTATGTTGAACGCAATCACAAGGAACATCCTAACTATGTGTTCTCTTGAAAAGATAACTCTAATTGAAGAGATGCCATTGGCTGATCATTAAATTTTATCTTGATACCTAAAAAGTGATGTGTCTGGTGTCCTCCAAAGGAGAAGAAAACACTCATCAAAAATTTAAAAATTTCAGGTCAATAAATTCAGTAAGATCCCATTGAAACACTGTAGTAAATTAGATCACTAATTTAAATCAATAGACATGCTGACTCAAACTGACAGATATGAAGAGAACATATTGGAATATAAAGATAACCAGTGAGACTAACCCATGATGTCTGATAGACCAAGTCGAGATCCTAAAGAAAGAAAGACATACTCAGATTTCAGTCAGAAGCTGGCCTCTGGCCAGAGATGAGTCTGGTCCTCTGATTGAGGGAAAACAAAACAAAACAAAAAACAATGAACCAAAACAGTGAATGAATGGATCCTCTCCGACATATCCAGATATTGCCTTCATGGTAAGGAGTGAAATCTAGTCACACACAGCCAGAACTGGTCTTCTGCACAACCTAGACCATAGATACATGGAACTGACATTTTGTGGCTGTGGTTACAGGACCCTTTAATCTTTACCCAGTTTGCTTCAGTCATTGCAGTCCACCTGCTTTCGCGTAAACATCTGCATTGTGAACAGTTATCAAGTCCTTCTACATCTGTCACACCAAGAGAGGAAACAACTTTTCTTGAGCTGTCCATGCTGTGCATACTAAGGCTGTGATAGTCCATGCAATCACTTTGAAAACATATCTTCTTTTTTGTAATGAAGATATTTTCACTTCCTTTTAAGTTTAAACAAATTTTAAAATGGCTTATTTTGGAAAAAATAATTTTTGAGTAGTGATTTAATTTCACCCTTATTCGTTATTTACTTATTAATTAATTTAATTACTAATTATTTACCTATTTCATTTTATGACATTATTTTATTTTTGAGACTAATATAGTCTGTCTTTGTGAGTCCCTATGAATCCTACTTAGTTGGTTCGAGTTACTCTCCCAATGTCCTCAACCTCTCTGGCTCTAGTCTGGTTTACAGAGCGAGTTCCGGGACAGTCTGAGCTACACAGAGAATGCTATCTCAAAAATATCTATCTGTCCATCTTCTTGATGTTTCATAGCTCTGTCTGCAGACTCTGCTGCTTATAATGACTCTGTTGTTATAGCCACCTAAGTCTTGTTCAGTTATTGAATTGTAGTGCTCACTCATGGTTCATATAAAGCTTTTACCTGCAGTTTCTATTCCTTTAGGCTCATCCTCCATGATCATTTAATAGTTCCACAAGTTTTGTTCCATCATCTGTGTATTTCCCTAACTGATGTCATCTACTTCTGTGACCTGGTATACTTCAGATTGTCTCATGCGCAACTCATCTACACCCTCACCAAGTGCTTAAGGTATGTCTGATCTCATATCATCCACAAATGTGAAAATCCCATGGTCCTCCTAAGGTTTTTGTGCTGCTTTTTGTCAAACAAGAGACATGGGTCCTTTTCTCTTAATTTCACATCCATGAATCACTGAATCTTATCTACTATTTTACCTCTTTAGTAGTTTTTGGATCTCTCCCTTTTCTGTTTCTATTGCCAGTGCCCATTAAAGTGTTCTTCAGGAAGACACACCTATTCCCTGAGCATTCCCCTTCATTGGCAATCTTTCCTGTTCTCAATGGAGGCCTTTACGACTGAGCGAGAATAAAATTTTAACAATACAAATTTGAACAAATGACCTACTAGTTAAATTCCTTTGTTTTGTTCCATATGCAGTAAAAACTAAGTACCTTATAAAAACTGCAGTATCTATTTAAACTTTTATTGACATATTCTTCATATTATATATATATATATATATAATGTTCTCATCACAAAAATGTACTTTGAGATTTTAAAATTTTTGCTTTATTATTTTGCGTGTATGGGTTTTTTTTGATTACATGTATGTCTATGTAGTACTTGTGCCCGGTGCCTGAGAAAGCCAGAGAAGGACATTGAATCCCATGGAGCTGGAGTTACAAACAGTTGTGAGCCACCGTGTGGATGGTGAAATTGAAACCCAAGTAGCAAGAACAGCAAGTACTCTTGACAATTGATCCATTTCTGCAGCCTGACTTTGGGGTTTTCCTGTACCCTTTTATAGCATCTCTGGCTTATCCTGGTTCCTCATGGCCTCTTGTTCTGGCATCTAGAATCTAGCTCATTACCTCCTATTCTTAGGAGTCTGGGCAGACTCACCCAGCTTCTTTCTATAATCTGTCAAAGTAACTTGCCTACAGCTATCACAATATGTACATAGAACAGCATATTATACTTATATTTAACATCCTTAATTCTGATGAACCTTCTCTTTTTACCTTTTAAAGTAAAAAAAAAACCATATCACATGATATCTGTCACTACATGCTCATTAATTCAAATAAACAGCTAATTGTAATCATTTATGTAGCTCGTGAAAGTACTTATTACTATCAGTTACTTACATAGGTAATTTGTCATGTGAAAAACATTTTTAGAATAAGCAATGTGAGCTAAAAGGGTTATAAGAGAGTTAGACATTAAATAGGGGTCTATAGGGGCAAGAATAGCCAAACAAATGATTAATGAAAGCAAATTTATTCCCCACTACCCCTACAAAAATATTCCTGATAACATCCGCCAACATTGTCTTTGAGTCTCCTTTATTCATTTTTTTAAAACTTCCTTGTGCATTCAGACAACAACACCTTAGAGAATATTTTCTGGCAGGTGAAACAAATGTGTGCAATGACTTTGATGATACAGCAACTAAGGTGAGAATTTTATTGAATTCTTGTTTGAAACTGACAAGAATGTAAAAATGCTGGTGTTAAACAGACCTGTGTCTCTCTGTCTTCGTTTTCTTTAGTGATACGTTTTCTAGTTATTTGTTGGAAAACAGTTGGTCCAAATGTTTACTCTTCAGGAAGTAAAGGGAGTCTTCTTTGTTTGGGGTGGTCAGTCCTGAAACTACACTCAAGTCACCCAGACTTCACTAATTATTGGCTTGGGAGCACTTAATACTTTGTGAAACTCTTAATATCAAAGATTCATACAAGCTCAGAAAATCAACTCCTTGTTGATTTTCAAGGCCATCTTTCTTCTACTTCTGCTTTAGGAACATAAACAAAGAAGCCCAGATAAAAAGTTGCCTGCACCTCCACTTTCTTGAGAATTACACAGTGCTTTTATGAATTCTAGTAGCATTTTATTTTAGACATTTGATTTTAATTTAAAGTATGTAATTTTTTATAAAGTTAAACTGTTTCTCCTTTACATTTGGAAATCAATATAAGTAAAATTTGTAGCATTCCAAGTTTATTTGTGGATCAGGACAACAGGTTTGAAACACGTGATTTTCTTTTCTTGGAATTTAACCTTTTTCCTTCTTTTCACCCCAGTAGCCCATTCCATGTGTTCACAACCAGGATAGCATGGGACAGAGAGTAGGAATGCAAGAGACAAAAATTGAGGAAAGAGCTTTGGAGTTGACCTCTGAAATTTCAAGGCTGGATGAATAAAGGAAGAGAGGATGCATAAGAATTTGGGAGAAGAACAGATTGACAGAATGAGTCTTTTCTTACCAATGAGTGTAGTGATTCTGGGAGGTAGCACAAAGAGAAGTCTGAGGGGATATAGTAACATATCTAAAGGACTTTTCTGCAACAGGCCTTACTCTCAAGTTTTGAGTTGAATAAATACTGACTCTATATCATTAGGTACTCAACATCAAGACAATACGGTTGGGGCTTTGGAGAGGATGTGAGTGATTTTATAAAAATTGTCCATTCTTCATTTTTTCCAATTTCACCAGGGTAAGGAAAATTCAGAACCATTCTTTCATGTTTTCCACTATTGTAGAGAGTTTTCCATTCTGCCATCATGTTTATTAACATGTGCCCACCATGAACAATGTTGCCAATGCCCTAAAATTGCCTGTTAATAAGTCTTTTGACTCATATAGTATCTCAGGACATACATAAACTTAAAAAGCTTATTTTGATGGACAGCAAGATAAAAGGGGTAAATCGAGGAAGTATTAGGTCTCCCATAGTGTGGTTGGGAATATGATGGTTTGAACAGAACCCTTTGAACTGGAAGACTGATCAATTGTACATGCAGGGCAAATAAGTCCTTTACTTACTCAAGATATTTCTTCCAAGTATCTTACTTACATGTACAAGTGACATTTATTTTTATTTAAAGATGTTTTATACAGCTGTTACTCATCATTAGTCATGAGAATATTTTCTATACTATGATATGGGCTTCTGTCATAGAAATTGCACACTAGACATCTATGGATTTTTAAGATTTAACATTATTTTAATTAGAATTAATTATTAGCATTTAAATATTTGGAGAAATAAAATCAAATCCATGTTTTAATTGCTCATATGAACCTAGATAAGTTAACAACATGAAGACAGCTCTTCCATAGCTACAGTTAGTGTGGTATTTCTGTTCAAGGATTTTCTCCTCTGTTTTTCAATTAATCAATATAGTCAATGAAAATATATCACTGGTGCAAAACAGTATTCATCAAGGCTTGCTACTGAGGCATTATCTTACCCTCTTTCTTAAGATATTTATGTCTTCTTACTAAGAGCTACCTGTGTTGATCATTGTGAAGATGTTTTCTAGTGCTCAAATAGCAAATCCAGAATCTGAAAAATACCAAGATTACTTCATTTTCATGCACTGTGATATGACCTTTATCTATTTTCATCTAAAGAACAATATTTTATACAGATCCATTAGTTAATAAAATAGGACTCTTTATTTTATCAATGCTAATTTGGCTTATAGTTTAGAAATTCAAAATGAAGCAGAAAAAAAGTCTACAGACATTTGCAGCCATTTTCAGCATGACGAAAATTTCTATTGAGCTTTGAGTGAAGTCCATTCATTCTCACTGACATTCATAAATGATGAGTAATGCATTCGGATAAAATGAGTAATTTACCAAATTACGAGCATTTGGATAAGCTCAGAATGAAGATCTTGTTTGTTTGGCTCTGTCCTGAAGTGAATCTCAATGAGTTTCACTTCGTTATGCCTGACTCTACAAACGGGCCTCAGTCAAAGTCTGAACAAAAGCCTTGACATGTAAATAAATGTGCAAATGATGGCCAAGCTACATTACACTTTTTGTCCTTAGACTACTCGGGAACAGTCAACCACATTAGGATGATCAGTAACGAATAGATGGCACCATTGTGGCTATCATGCAAGCACTGCCAAAGGCTTCTTGAGCAAGGTCCCAATGTCACACCATGCTCCACAAGACCATAAGAGCCTGGTACACATATTAAAAGGCGACTCTTCTAACATCTCCAAGTTTCCCTTTTAAAAATTACCCCTAACAGTGTAAGTGCCTTCTGCATGCTTGCCTACTAGTTGCTTGCATGAGATTGGCACAGCTAATGAGCAGTGAGCTCTAAACGCCATTGCATTTCATTTTAAAGGAGGCTTCCATCCTCTGGTATGAACAAGGCTTAAACAAGACCTGCAATAAATCCTGTTTCCAGAGAGAAATACATCCAGGGCCAAATGTTCTAGGATGCTACTCAGCCTCAACTCAGATCTAGTTCTGTCAAGATTACAAATTGCTAGTACAAAATATAATACTCATCTTTTTTATAGAATTCTTTCATCCATGTCTCCAAATAAAGTATGTCTAATGTGGGCAGAGTCCATCAAATTCTCTTCAACAAATTTGATTGAGAAAATAAAATAACCAGGGTCCCCCATAAACTGACTTGAATTAGTAACAATGTTTTCTTTTTCTATAAGTAACTACTTCAGCTTCAGTTACAAATTATTTATCTAATTTGATTCTCCTAATATCTAGAAATTCTTCTAATACTTCTTTTAAAGCCCCTTATATAAACTCGTGTATTTACCAGCAAGGTCCTCTTGTGAGCCTGTTCATTTGCGATGGTTCACTAAAACACAAACAAAACCCTGAAAATAGACCAGATAGAGCAAGTGTTGCAGATAGAGCAGTGAGTGAAACAAATGACTCCTGAAGTAAAAGGGAATGCATGAAGGAGGAATACTGATCACTTGTTTGAACACTAATAACAGCTCTTCAGTAGACGCAGAACATCCTGTGGAAGACTACCCCCAATATATCATAGACTCCTTCTGTCACCAGGCTTAGGGCACAAGAATGACTTCCTGGAGAGTGAGCTTAAGCTAAGTTCTGAAGGAAGGTGATACTGATTAATGGACAAGTAACAGAAACAGGAGGGAACATTCCACAGAGCAGAAGTGAAGTATCCAAACATATATGCATAACTGAGGAGAGCCAATGTGGCTTCAATGGAGAGAGTCTCGGAATAGCCCAGGAAGAAATGGAAGAGGCAAGCCCCTGGTGGAACATGCTGCATCTTGCCTACTGACTGCATTGCGGTGCTAGCTCAGAGATAATATATGCCACTGGAGGTCTGAATTTCTTAGAGCTTTCATAACCAAGTGCCATAAACAGGGTAGTTCAGTGATCAGAATTATATCTTTCCCTTGTGCTGGGGATTAGATGTCTAAGACCACAGCAGAGTTAGCTTCTTCTGAGGCCTTTCTCACCAGCTCAATGATGGCTATCTTCTCTCTGTGCACATGACCTTCCTTTTGTGTGTGCTTTGCCCTAATTGCTTGAGTAAGAATGTGGGCCATAGTAGCTTAGAGGCCCTCCTTATGACCTCATTTTAACTTCATTATATCTTTAAAAATACTGCCTCCCTCCAGGAGAGGGGTCCACTAATAGAAAAACAGAACAATAGAACAATCGCCTCATTTATGCTTCGCCTGTTCATCTACAAAGTAACTTGGAAAATGGATGAGGAGAACCAGATAGAACCAAGATATCAATGTGAAGTCCTTGGCTGTCATCCAGGAGGAGATCCTAAAGCTTTGATAGTTAGGTCCCAACTTGGTTTCATGAAGGCTATGTCAAGGAAATCTACACAAAAAGCAAGCCCAAGATGCTTCTTCTTTCATGACAGAGGTAGGCCATGGATGTGATGGCAGGAAGTTGAGGTGGTTGACTCTCATAGATTCTATTTTAATTTTCTGTGAAGTAGACCATCTGCTGAGAAAAGGAAGAAAGAAAATTGCAGATGTGAGTTGAATGGAAAGCATTTTAAATTACTGTTCCAGAGAGTTGGGAAGCTGACTACCCGAAAACTTCACTAGAATTTCCATAAAGTGTTTAAAGCCTCTTTAGGATGGGTGGCCATAGATTTTAAAGTGTTTTGTGGAAAGGTTTGTTTATTTATTTATTTTTAAATTTATTTTAATTTTCTTTCACGATTAACTATGTGGGCACAGCCTTATGGAAAAGACAAATCTGAATCCTTCTGGGATTCATATTTCTCTGGAAAAGTAATTCTCCCCAAGAAGGATAAAGGAATTCTGAGAAAGAAAAAAAAAAGTTTCCATCTTAACCCTTGGGAATGCTCGAGGTGCTTGGAATTTGACATTAAATTTATCAAGGAACAATGGGATAGGAAGTGTTTGCTGACTGTGCTGCTGGGCTGGAACCTTCTGGAAACGTTTCACTGTGAGGCTCTTGGAAACAGTCTCCCGGTTTATCTTGAAGCATGTGCTAAAAGCCACAAGTCCATGTACCTTTTCTGGATAGATACAGTGGAGCTTTCTGGATGCTTATCCCTCAGCTATTTTAAAATTTTCCTGGCTGCACTCTTCCCTGTATGGAAAACACACTGAGAATTCAATAAAAGGTGTGCCGTGTTCCTGTCACAGAGCATAAAATAAAACACAAGCTAGGATGGTGGATGCTGTTTCTGCTTCACTAGCCTGCCCTGCGAGTGACTGTCCCACCAGGATTTCCCATCAACCTGGCTAACTGAGAAATTGAAAAACAAATTCACTTCTCTGAAAAAAATATCATTCAGAGTTTGAAGATAAAGAAGAAAGACATCCCACAATGCCTAGGAATATAATGCTAATTTATTAGTTTTTGTGTGTGTCCATTCCATTTCCACACATGCAGCACACACGTACACACCCACACAAACACATACAGGGGTTGGAGGCAGAGACAAACCGTCACAGTATCTAACTCCATAGAATGATAGATACTCAAATGTCTCATACGTCAAAGGGAAGGAATTGAAGAAGCTAAATTCCACATGACAGATTGTTTTTATATATGCTGCTACTCACTATGCTTTGTAGCAGAATATAGGCTCTCAGTGTGAAATACTAATAATGACAACGGATTTGCCAATAAAAAATAAACTAGATACTGTAAAATATTGTAGAAGCAAAGTGCAACCCTAAGATAACACCTTGATATTTTTTGAGAAAAGTATGCTATTCTGAAACATGCAGGCCTTGAATTTCCTATTTAATGATATAATTCCTGGCTAAAAAGCACACTATTAGAAACTTTATAAAGCATATAACATGTTTTATGCCAAGAACATAAAAACAAAACACAATCTTCTTTAAAAAACATGTTATCTTTATATTATTTAGGCATGATTACATTGGGTAAAACTAGATTCTCAGCCGTTGCTGCACGGGGAGAAATCTTGAACCAAAGCACTGTTTGTAATGAGAGACCTGACTTGGGAAGGAGAGAGGAGGAAGGAATAAAAGAATGTGGCTGGGTGGTATTTTCATTAGTTAGTATCCTTGGAGAATCACTTATTATGTGAAATTCCAAAAATAATGAGCAGGACCCCCCAAAGTTAAAGATCCAACTGAGCCAGGATTATGACAGCTGGCCCCCTCACAGTGATGGTAACCAAACGTCTATTCCCGGGGCTTTTCATTAATAGAGACATTTGTTTCTGAAATCTGGTTTGTTTTTAATTTCTCATAGCTGAAATGAATATGTATGTGAAAGTTATAAATTCCCTGCTTCTTTTCACCTTGTGCAGAATTCTAGAGAGAGAGAATGGGAAGAAACACAGATCCACAGCAACTAAAGAGTATCCACCTCGAATCAGAGCTCTCCAAAATCAAATCCCCCTCCAACTGTTCCACCATCGGGAACTTGACGCCCCTCTCCAAGGTGACAGATAGAAATAGTGCCCTGCATTTTAAATAAAGGAAACAAGTTTATATGAGTAAATAAAACAATCACAGTTTCCCAAATTTTGAGAGGAAGTTTCATGGTTCGGGGTTCAGTTTGAATCTATCAGGGAAGAGTTCAGATGCTAACACGTCACAAACATGGTCTACGATCTGCCAGTCTCATACTTTAATCTATGAAAACTAACAGCCTCAAAGGGGAGCCAAAAAGGGGACAAACCCACAGCTCTACAAAGCTATTTCACCCAAATTAAGACTGTTAAAGAAAACACATGTGGCAAACAGACCTAAGACTTCGTTCTAATTGAAAGCATTCCACTCTCCAACCCTTAGTTAGAGAGCAGAATTACTTCCTCCTGTTGGGGGTCTGAGAAAATCAAGCTGAAGAGATGCATGGGCTATTTTCTGTAATGCTTCAGTTCTATAGATACGCAGCCTCTTCAGCTGTGGCATCGTGAAGTTATTTTTAGGTTTTCCAGGATCATTATTTTTTCTCTCTCACTTTTCTATCCCCTTCCTCGTATACAAGTCCTTGTTATAAACCTATGTAAAGAGCAGTGGCCATCTTCTCATTCTGTAATCTGAAGTCAAGTTTGTTTTTATTTCAACGAATATAAAACAAGTCAATTTTGGCACTTTTTTCCTGATATTTCTCTGATCAGGGACTGCATTTGTTCAGGACAGATATTGATTTCTACTTAATAATATGCTTCTTATACCTACTATAGTCTTTCACCAGGCCCTAGACTTGTCTGCATTCTTGTAGTTTGCTTTTGTAGAAATAGCCAATGCACCATCTCTTTCTACAACTGTTCATGCATTTGTATTATGTATTCAGCCTAAATTCTGGCTACTCTCTGAGAGTCCTCCCATTCAACTGCTCTCAGAAAAGGGTGAAAAAGGAAGTGATGTGGGTCTGCAAACTGAGTGAAGTTTAATAGCAAACCTTGATTCTGAGAGAACTGTGCCTCTATTCTAGAATTTCAGGTGTGAATTGCCATGCAGAAATGCTAATTGTAAAGTCACTATAGAGGTGTTCTAAAGAGTCCATCGGTGGCAGGGCTGAAACCTCAATTAGCCATTCTGTAAGCACTGAATGCCTAAAAGACACCAGAAAACCATTATATTTGAGTAAAGACAGACCACTGAACCATGTTGGCCATTCAAATATTGAAGGATTTATACACACATAAACACATACAGGAGAGAGAGAGAGAAAAAAATTACATTGGGGGCAGGGGGTCAGCTGAAAAGATAATGCCCTAGCTGTATCTGAATAATCCACTTAGTTTCTAGATGAACAGAGGGATGAGAAATTTTCTGGAACCTAGAAATTGTTGAAAATGTGGCCTATATTCAAGCAAGAAAAACAATGGGCTATGAAACACAGCTCAGAAAGAAATAAAGATGCAAGAGACTCGGGGCCTGATCGCTGCCTCTGTGTGCTTATTCTGTACATCTGTTTCCAAAAGTGTGACGTGTACAGCGTTAGTGAAAGCTGACCTGATTTTAGAAGCTTCTGTATACTTTTGTTGTTTTTCACAGACTTGTTGGAACATGAGACACATTTCAAAGTAGGGTCTTGGGGCTAGAGAAATAGCTCATTGGCTAAGAGCACTTACTGCTCTTATAGAGAACCCAAGAGAGGTTCCTGTCACCCATATTGGACAGCTTACAATAGGCTTCAGCTCCAATGCACCTGACACCTGCTTCTTTGACATCTGTAGTAAGACACTCTTATGCAGAAATGCGCATGCGTGCAAGCATGTGTGTATGTGTGTGGGGGTGTGTGCGCGCACACGCGTATTCACACACAGTTAAAAGTGAAAATAAAATCATTTTTTAAAAATGAGGTTTTTTTTCTGAGACCACCATGAGATACTTATTTTATATTGGTGAAATAAAAGCAAGGTGTAACACAACTGCTAATAATATAATTAAATGTTAGGTGAGCTAATTGAAAAATATCCATAGAGAAATACAGAAGTATCTTCAGTTTTTGAAACCTTAGAGCACATAATAGTCAACCATGTGACAGTCTACCCAGGAGGAAAGCTGGAGGCATGGAGGGAGTTCAATGTTTGGGATGCATGCTTGCAGACACGCAGCCAGTACCATTCTGAATTTCTCCCATGTCCATCTATCAGTTCTATTCCTGCTTCATGGAAATACCTCATCAGGCTTGTAACTTGCAAGAAAAGGATTCAGGGTTTTGTTATTTTGGGGTTTTGTTGTTGTTGTTGTTTTAAACACATAGAAACCATTCTATTTTAAATCAGTAGAGAGTGAGTATTTGGTTTGAGCAAAAATCAAACCCTTCTTCACTTTGTGTACACACACACACACATACACACACACAAAAGAGAGAGAGAGAGATTGGGGCTATTCCTATCTGGAATTCAGTAACAATTTCCTTCTCTAATGAATATCATATCTCCAAACTCAGCAAAGGAGACTAAGTCAGAAGAATTAATGCAACTATGTATTAAAAGCAGCCATTCCTCATGAGACCTAATAGACTAGGATCAGAAGGAAGGAAAAGAAGACTTCCTCTATCAATGGACTTGGGGAGGGACATGCGTGCATAAGGGAGAGGAAGGGAGGGATTGGGATGGGAGGAGGGAGGGAACTATGAGGGGGATACAAAGTAAATAAAGTGTAATTAATAAAGAATTAAAAAATAGTATTATATCCAGTGTGGTCATACACACTTTTAATCCCAGCACTTATGCAGAGGCAAGCAGATCTCTGTGAGCTCAAGGCCGGCCTAGTCTACAAAATGAGTCCAGAAAAACCAAGGCTACACAAAGAAACCCTCTCTCAAAAAAATCTAACAGTAATAATAATAATAATAATAATAATATACCAATATTTTGTGTTGTCTCTATGGTTATTAAGTACATGGCTATTTCAGTTTCAACTCATGTCATGTCCTTTTCAATAAAAGCAACTAATAGCGTGCTCTTGACTCAATTTCTAAATGTCCCCTTAAATAAGATGACAATTTTATATGGCATTTTGGTTTAGGGCCTTATTTATATTATCTCTGAGTCACTTAGATATTAATAGTATGTTAAAATGTATTGCTCACTGATTATTGCTTTAGTGATAGCCTGGCCTGTGGGACTTGGTGCTGGAGAGAAGGTAGGAGTCGTCTGTTTCACTTTGAATTTCTCAGACAATCTGGCATAAAGGTAGATATACAGTCAACAGTAAAAAAAAAATACATATTTTGTGATATGACAATATATTATCCATAATTTATCACTTTGTTAGTTACTTCGTTATTGATACCTGACTGGAACAATGGAGGGGAGAAGAGGCTTATTGCAGTTCTTAGTGTCAGAAGGAATAAAACACATGGCAAGGAAGACAGGGGAACTGGGTGGATCCTCTGTACTGTGGGAAGTTGAGGTAGCAGCCCCTGATGTCTTCATGAGCTAGAAAGTAATCACAGAGACAGCTGTAAGGTATCACTTTCAAGACCTGCCCTAGTGATCCAATTCTATTAATTAGACCACACGTTGTAAGTTGTAAAGTTTCTACAGCCATCCAAAGCAGCATCACCAGCTTGGCATCAAGTACTCAAACACAAGAGCTTGCCGGGGAGTACTTTACACCAAGAGTAACAGTCACTGGGGAATGGAGAGACTCCAGATAATGGAGGAAGCTATGATGACAGGTTGCTAAGAACCCAATTCAACCATAAGTTTCCTTGGAGTGTGTCTCCTCCTGAGGCTGTTCAGCACAAACAAGGTGATTCCACTTTGGTGACTAATTTTACCAATGAATCCCTTTAGAAAAGCCACTTAGGTTTTTGCCTCTAGCAATCAGAGTAGTCTTAATTCTCTGGTGTCACTAACCATGACATTGCAGTGTCATACCCTCCTGAGCATCACTGATTTAACTTCCAACTTGTTTGTCAGACTCCAATAGGAGTCATTATAATAGCAAGAGATAGATACTAGTCAGGCATTTTGGGGACAATCACCTTGATTCTTATCCTTGATCAGAAATGTCCTTCATTTTACACTGACCAATGGCCAGAAGTGGAAGAAGGTTTCATTTCTTGCTCTCATTTCTTTTTTCATCTATAAACTATACCTTGAATGGCCTAAACTGAATAAATGAACATGAGCATATGAACACTTCGTATACAGACCAACGGAACTAACTGGCTGATACCACCAATGTGTGACCCAATTTCTTTCATAAGCTCTATAGAAAACACCTAGACTAGAGACCAACATTACCCTAATTCTGGGGCCATGTTCTGCTACCCAGGAAATCTGCCTTCTGCCTTTCTCTTAAGCTCCCACCTACAAGCCTATGCTAAAAACTCTTCTAAACTCAGTCTCTTGCTTGTGAAATTTCTTCTTTAGTGAGACAAAAGACCTATAAATCACTGATGTGGGGTGGTTATGGTGGCTATGATTTGTTTACACATTAGTTTGCTGAGATTTGCAAACTTGAGGTAAGAAAGCCTAGTTTCCTCCCATTTCAACAAAAACAGTAATTTCAGATGACTCCAAAATGCTGGGTGTTCCTCAAAAGCTCAAGTATCTATAGGGACTTTCATGTTCCTATTTTTCAATTTGCATAACTTAAAAGACTTAGTCTAATGTTTAAACTGGGTTAAATTAAATGAAAATTAATCTATGACTTAATAAAATGTTTATGCAATTAAAATTAATGTTTACTAAGACATTTGTAGTATTAAATGAAGTTACTAAAAAAATGAAAGGTTTAAAAGTATCCATCTCTTACCTCCCATGGAAAGTCAAAAAAATTATTAAGTTTCAATGAATAAACATCAAAAGAAATAGTAAAAATCACAGAAAAAAATTGAACAAAATTGAAAACAGAGCAATGGTTAGAAACAAACAAACAAACAAACAAACAAAGCTAATTCTTTAAAATCCTGAAGAGACAAACTGTAGGGAAAACTATAAAGAAAATGGAGGAAAAGATGGTCATTAGTAGGAATCTGACAGGAGGCTACACATGCAGAGCCTTTCAGCCTCCCAAGTAAAAGGAGTGTGTGTTCTGTGGACAGCAGTTAAAATGAAAAGGAAAATATTCTTCAGAAGGGAAAACCACTACAAAGAGATACTATATGGATAATGTGAATAGTAGTATAAACTTCTAAGTTAAAACGTGATATGACAACAATTACCTCGCTAACCTAGACAAAAAGAGAAAAAAATAATTGCCAACCTTAGAAATAAAAGATGTCCTCACTACCAATTCCGGGAACACCCAAAGTATCAAATGAAGACTATAAGGAAATCCCCCACCCCTGACAATTAGATGAACCCAGGAAGTAAGCTTGAGATCCCCATCACAAGTTAATTTTTCTGGGGGCTCTCCTAACTATGATCTGTCAATAATCAAACATACTAGTGAATTTTCATCATTCTTATCAATTGTTCTATCCATCTTGGTCCCAATAAAAATGTTTACTTGCAGACATTCCTTTGTCTCTTTCTCTCCCTCACTCCCTACCCTCCTTCTCCCTCTGTCCCACACTCTCATCTACTTGCTATGTCTGGGCCCTCCTTCCATGTGGCTTATGCATGGCAAGCATGTCTCTCACCTGGTCTGCATCATAAACAGTAAAAATCCATATCCCTAGCTGGAGATCATTTCCAAAGCCTTTTAAATATACTCGAACATAAAATTACCTCCTCTCCCTTTACAACGTAGTTTCCTCGCTCAATTCCATCAACCAATTTTTAAAAAGAAGTAATCCCAATTTTTTTGTAATTTTTTTCTATAAAATATGAAGCCTCCTTCCTAACATGACTTCAGGCTGTGAAATCAACATTCCTTAGAACCAAAAGCACATAAAAATAAACAAAATGGGAAATTGTACTGCACTCTTTCAGGGACATGGATACAAATACACACACACACACACACACACCCAACACACACACTGGGAAATTCTGTGATCTGAACCTTGTGTTGCACTGAAGGAATCACATGGAATTTTTTCTAGTTACATAAAGTCAGTCCAAATTATTAAATTTATCGTTTTCTTTTTGTTATCTCCCCTATTTGAAATCCAATATCCACTTTAAATTTACAACGTACCTCAAGTAGGATAACAGATTTTCATTGGGAATTCCTATCCCTCTTTAAATTTTATAAATTGTACAGCTGAAACACTAAACTCATATGCCCAACTTGTTCTGAACAAACTTGAACTCTTTCCAATAATTAAATTGCATATCCACTGATAAATTTAAACTTAATGTTTATGAAATTGGATAAAATTAAAAGCTCCATGTCTCAGTTAGACTAATCACATTTGAGTGCTCAGTAGTCTCAAGGAGATTAGAAGATACCCAGCTACACAGTACAGAATGGAGGTGTGGTTAGATCATGCCAGCATCATCAACCTCGTTTTAGGGAAACTGTCTTCATTTCAGATGAACAGACAAGGCTTTGATACTCACACTTCATTGTTTCTTTACAATTGTGTTCATGTTAAATTCTCATGGAAGCTTTCAAGTTCAATATATGTACACACACATACATACATACATATCTGGTAGCCAATATTTAAGCAGAATCTGAATCATTATACTTACACTGAATCTTGTAACCAGCAGTAAAATATAAAATGTAACTTTTACACGTATAAATTCACTTTTTAATGTATTTCCATGTCAAAATGATTTAACCACTTAATATTTTTTAAAAAATAAGTCTTTTACTCTTCCTGATAATGTGGGAACATGACACCCTGATTTTATCCTTTTAGACTACCAAGAAAAGAACAGGGTTTGATGCTAAAATAAAATGTTCAAGTCAAATAAAGGCCAAAATGACAAAGAATAGCTTCATGTAGCATTTGAATATTTCTAGTCACAAACAACAGAGCATCTATTTCTAATATGCATCAGTTCCTTTAGAGTTCAATGACATAATTGCTAAAAATATAATTTTCTTTTCATCATATCAAAAAATAAAGTTAAGCTAGTTTCAAGTTCCTTGTTCTAGAAATAATTAAATTACACACCAATTTAATACAATTGTAGTAATATGGCATGCTGTTGTCTTCAAAGGAAGGAAAGAGCGTTAGAGACAGAACAAGAGAACCGTGGCTAAAACATATCGGAAGGGGGACGATTAATGTAGAATGTGACAAATGGCCAAAGAGCACAGACTAAGTGTTAGTGGAGTTCAACACAAACAGGACATCGACATCACACCTCCGTAAGGCCCACTGAGAAAGAGGAAGAAAAATGACTGTAAGGACAAAAGGTCAAGGAGGAGCAGGGAAATATTGGTTTTTTTGGACATGAGATGGCCATTGCACTCATGAACTCATGTCAGTGTGGTTGCCTGCACAAGTTCTGCCTTGTACAAGTTAAAGCTAGTCAGCATTCTAGTAATAGTGTTGGAAGGGTTCATAGGACCCACCCCTGCCTCAGGAACTATGGATAGTCTACACTTCTGGAAGAACAGTTTTCGTTAAGGGTGTGGCTCTTACCAGGTCCACCATGCTCCAGATGATGAGCAGGTAAGCATGGGGAGCACAAACCAGAATCAGTGGATTTAAAGGAGCAGACATGAAACTATGGACAAGGGGAGGTGCGGTGGATCTGGGAGGAGTTATGGGGGAGCATTAGGGTATATATTATTGCAATGTATAGTACAAAACTCTCAAAGAATTGGTATAACCTTAAGAAACAGAAAGGAGGAACAGGTTATAATCAGTTTCAACCTACTATTTTATTTGCTGTTCGAATGCTGGTCAACTTATCTCCATTTGTTAGATGAACATGAAAGTTTTATGTTACTTAGGTAGAACACATCACAACAAAATTAAAAGTCACACAATAATTCTGGAAGATTGCTTCTTCCTGAGAGAACATAGTATCTTACTTGGATTTCAGAAACACAAGGCAGAGGGCTCATAAAATTCCTCAGAGAGTAAGCCAATACTGAGCGCATCCCCTTATTCAAAGCAAATAAATATTCCATAGCACTGCACCTTTTCCTCTCTGCCTAGCACCGTTGATGCTGAGAGAGGCCATGATCTTCTGTAATGTGTATCATTTGGGTGCTGGAACCTCCAGCAGAAAGTAATTAAGGACAAATAAGCCAATTGCCAGCAGGGAGAGTCCATTTTCTGAGATGAGGGGCTCTGGAGGCAAAGGGAGAGGAAGAAGGATGAAGGGCCTGTGCAATAGAGAAAGAATGAGTGCATTAAGATCAAGTAATAAAGCAAGAAGGAGATGTTTGTTTTTTTTTTAAATGAAGATAGAGGATGTATCTCCCCAGAAAGGGCAATTAATTAATTAATGGCAACTATTCTGGTTTTTCATCTTGAGATGTTTCTTCTTAAAAAGGTACAAATCCTCCCTTTCACAGGGATGGAAAGGTAATCGAAGATGATTTTCCATGACAGAGAAACAGGTTAAATGGGCCCAGTTTTATCGCATTTAGGTGTTTATACAGCAGACTCAGCAGAATTCCAGCATTTTCCTCTTTGTCACCAAACTGAACTCAGTTTTTGAATTGGTTGTAGATTGGCTTACTAAGCCTGCAGTGAAAAGAGCGCAGCGACTGTTTCAGTGTGGACTGTGGCAGAGGGAGGTAATCCAGAAAACACTGTGTTTTTTTTCCATTTCCATGCCTTCCCTTCTAAGTTTTGGCAAGGATGGGAATTGAAGTGAGCCTACTGCACAATACATGCTGCAGGCATTTGAGCCCTCCAGAGTGCCACTGACTCAGCAGCAGCCATGAGCACTGATCAGGGAAGCAAATGACAGGATGGAATTAGACAGGATGCCACCAAGCTCAACCACTGCCAGGGAAACAGGGATTTGAAGGATTTATCTGGGTTACTGAAACAGAAAACACATTGATTTAGTTTATTAAGAGTCATTTCCTATTGAAGAGAACAAGGATCTTTGAAAGACTCAGAAAGTAATTTTATTTCTAGAATCTTTAAACTTATTGTTCCAAAACAAAATTATTTTGAATTAGTTTGGTAAATATTTATGTACTAAATGTCAGGTTAACGTGTACATTAAAGGAACACATATTGGTATTTATGATAAGATAGCTATATTCTAATATTTATAAATATATACATTTAGATGCTTTATAAAGCATCTAAAATTTTATGTTAAATGAATATGTGTGTGTATTTTAAATAACAACTTCTAGCTCCTTTTTGGAACTGGAAATTTTTTATTGGGATTAGAAACAAGATATGGAAAGCATATTTCCAGTATTTAAAATCTTCATTCTACTTTGGAAGTCATTGAGACCATTTGTGTTTATATATTTTTGTAATCTAATACATTTTAGCAATATTAGTGAAATAATTAGGCTTATAATAGTGTGTGTATAAAAGCACAGCATAAACTCTTTTCAATGGATAAATTAATAGTTAATTTAAGATATGATAATGAAGGGAAATATTCATCTCAAGAAATCGTCAAGTATTTATTTTATTTATCTCCACCTATAGTCCAATTAAAGCTGTCATTTTGGCAACACCCAGTAGCTAATTTGGCTTGATTCAGTTCCTTTCAATTTGGGACACTCATGTTTTACATTGTATATGGGCTTTAAAATATAACAGTAATATTTTTAAAATATTGACAATGTGCCAATAAACACAAAAGTCTACCTCTGTCTTTCTTTGCATTTCAGAAGATTTAAAACCGCTAAGCACTGTCCCTCCCAGAAACCCATGCTGAATCGGTCTTGCCTGGCATGACGCCCATGTCTGTCTTGCTGCTCCTGCAGCTGCCCTGTTGCCCTGTCCATTATTCATCTTTCATGTGGAGCAGCAAATGAATGCCATTCCTCAAAGCGCACTATCTAAGCTTGACTCCTTTCTTAGAGGTTCTCACCTGGACCACATGAACACAACAGTCAGTCAAATCATATTACTGTGTTAGCCCTCTCTCGTGATTTCCAGCTAATGCCCTCAACTATCTCTCTCAGATGGCTGAAGTCACCTTCAAGTAAGGATATCCCAAATTTGTTCTGAAGTTGTTTTATGCCTTCTTCATCAACCACACCATATTCCATATTATCTTAATCAATAGACCTGCTTTTTTAATGACTGAAGGCTTTTTAAAGTAGATTTATTCATTTATTTTATGTATATGAGTGCTCCGTTTTAATGCATGCCAGAAGAGGGATTCAAATTCCATTACAGATGGTTGTAAGCGACTGTATGGGTGCTGGGAATTGAACTCAAGACCTCTGGAAGAGCAGCCATCTTAACCGTTGAGCCATCTCTCCAGCCCTAGATACTCTTTTTATTTCTCACTCATTCTCCATCTCAACTGAGTGACCTCTCCTAACTCAAATATTTCCATGCCACCTATAAGTTCTTTCAACGGTGTTCACCTGAAATAAAGTCAGATCTCTTAATGATATGGGCATGATCTAACTCTCCCATTTTGCACTGTGCAGCAGGGTATCTGCTGGTCTCCTTGGCACTACTGAACTCTTAAATGTGATTCATGTGACTGAGGCATTGAACTTTTAATTTTACCAAGCTTTATGCACTAAATTTAAATTTGACCATGGATGCACAACGTAATTATTGGGAAAATTTCAAGATCAGAAGAAGGTGGGCATATGAATTTACTTTTCATCTCTAAAGTTTGTGAAATTTAATAGAGTCAAGAATTCCAAATAAAAACTCAGTATCCTACATGGGGTATACTGTATACTTAAAATGAAGAGCTGGTTTCAAAGACTAGGAAAGAAAAAGGTGAATGAGCACTTAATAATCTATAAAGTGAATGTACATGGTAATAATATTTTGATAGTTTGAGTCTAATAGAATAATTTTAGAATTTATTGTTTTACTCTCTCAAATGCAGCTAGTAGAAAATGTTATGCTACATATATGTCTGTCATGTTTGTATTTGACCATGTTGTTCAATTTTCAACACTCCTTTTTAGTCAGGCCCTGTTTGCTCTTAGACTCACCTCATGCTTCACTCATCACAGTCTTTGCAAATGCTGGTCACCTCATCTACCTTTGGTCCAATCTGTACTTCCTAACAGAAAATACCCCTCCATCCTCTTCCTTAGTGAATTCTCTTGTCTTTTGATTGATCTCACAACACATCAGTGTTCATATCTGTAGCATGTGGCCCAGTGATAATCTTCATACTGTGGATGCCCTCTCCTCAAAAGAAACTCCCAATAATATACTAAACTCACCTACTTTTGCATACTGTTTCCCTCTCTCTCTCTTTTTCTCTCTGTGTGCTTACCAAAGTAGTATCTTCAGTTGAGGGCATTAATAATGCAGAAGACAAGACCAAAGCATGTCAGAAAGGGACAGAAAGAGGGCTTTGTATTCACAAAAGAAAAAAAGGCAATTAAAATGGCATGCATAATTGGCTAATTGATTTCAATATGTAGTTTTTAAATGAATGATAAAACATTATTTCCTCCCTCACCCAAGAGAAACAAATAATTGTGTTTCTCTGATATTGAAGAAGGAAACTCCAAATTAGTTGTCCATTCATGCAAAAGCTTAACTTATATACAAGACTTCCACTGTGGTTTGACTTCCTCCTGGTGCTCCCCTGGAGGAGCAGGATGCCGACTTGCAGAGCAGAGTAAACCTGCTGAGTCCCTTACTCCTTCTCTGAGATTCTCTAGGGTTCTTCTCTCTCTCTCTAAAGGAGGATGTAAGTTGTAACTCTGGCAAATGTGGATATTTAGGTGGCATGGTTTGTGTTTAGCTCAAGGTCTGTCAGGTAATCAGCCAGCTCACCATCCAGCATTAGTATCCCCCGGCCAAGCACAAGATGACATCTGCCATCTGTTAGATGCTTATTATACACCAGTCATTGTATTAAGTGTATCAGTGCATCTCAATGAATCTTCACTGTCAATTCCATCCTGCAAAGGAGCCAAGGTTCAGAGAGGCAACATCACGTACAGAAAACCACATATCGAGTAAACAAAAGACAGATGCAGAGTGAGGAAACTGTTACCTGAACTCACCCTTACCAACACTCTACACTGCTCTCTGTCAGAAGGCACTCCAGTAACCTGACTTTCTCTGCCTTTTCGTGCACCCTGGGCCCCAGTCATTTTAATAGCCATTCCTCCAATACAAATGGACTGTCACAATTCCATCTTTCTCTGCACTCAGCTGACTTTATTAATTTACTTCCTCTACATTTTTCCAAAAGGCAAATTCTACTCAGCTTCAGGGCTACCTTGTGTTTCTATCATTCCTCTGAAAATGTAAGTTCATTCTATTTGCTGCTAAAGCCCTCTGTTCATCAAACAAAACTTTTCATTGTTCTCTAGTTCTTGATATCTAACATGTCTCTTTTTCATAGGTTCTGCATTTTTAAGGTCTGGAATAGACCATCTCTGGGTCCCATGTGGTGATGGAAAATCTAGGGACATAATATTGAGTTCAGTAGGTTTATGGTAACTTGGAAATTACCTTAACATATAGTCCTCACAAACTGCTTTCCTTTACACATACACCATTATATCCAAACACATAACATACATGCACATATATACATATTCACGCATACAACAGTATATCCATGCTTAGGTATGGTAACTTTCACAATCATGTACATAAAAGCATGCAGACATAAACACAAATGCAGTTGGACATATAAAAGTGCATATGTATATGTATCTGGCCCTATTCATGCATGAGTGGCATATTTGCAACACTGCACACTTGGAACTTATTTCTGTTTTCCTTATGATTAGACACAATAGTGAAGGAAGAATGAGTTTTAAGTGACATTGTAAATTTGAATAAAGCCTTTTTTCTCTAACTCTGTCTTTAGAAAAATGAAAAATAATTTATATGTTTAATTTAAATAGGACGATATATAGCTCAAAGACAATTCTGCCATTATGGTGTTCTTTTATTATAAAAATATTTTTATTTGGATTTTGATACAGTGTTTCTTTGTGTAACAGAGCCCTGGCTGTCCTGGACTCACTTTGTAGACTAGCCTAGCCTCGAACTCACAGAGATGCTACTTCCTGTGCTTCTTGAGTGCTGGGATTAACTACTATGCTAAGTTAAAAAATATTTAAAAGAAAGGCAGTCTTAGTATTTTGTAGCAGGCCATCACACAACCACATACATTCAAACACACAAAAATACACACATACACATATGCACATAGTTTAGAATATTAACTAGTACATTTTGATAACAGAAAATAAATATTAAGAAAATATTAAAAAGAAACTTTAGGCTAATATCAACCTGAAAAAAATAAAATTAAAACCTACATTTCTCAGTATTTTAATCCAGACCAATTGGCATTTGGATTTTATGTTCCATTAAGAAACATAAACTCCTAAAGTAGTTTACTTTATAATGTGGACTGCCAAGACAGTAATGCTACCAGTAAAAGATGTTTTAAAGAATTAAACAGTACAGAAACCTTATAAAACAAATAAATATGCATCATGGAAGCAAGAAAGGGATGCTCTATTATCATTAAAATTTTAACCAGGCAAATATTAAACCGTGAAGTGCACAAATGCACATATAAAGCTCCACTCCAGATTGGTGATGGCATTACTAAATCATGGTAACAACACTTCCTGATAGGATACTCCAGGGTCCACCGGGAAATTAGAGTCGTATTACACATAGCCAAGTGAATATTACTAGCTGTTGGGAGGAGGTGCCAGGGTAATAAACATATCATATGGCCTGTACTCCATTAGATAAGGATATTAAACCCTCTGATCAATAAGACTCCATGAAGCCATTATGGTCACTGGCAATTAAAATAGACCCAAGCACTAGCTCAAGTCCACAAAGCACAGTGTGTTTTCCTATCTTTGGGTATCAGACAAAGCCATGTTAGAGTTTTGCCCTCTGCCAGGAAGAAGCAAAGCTGCATTTGCATAGTCTGCCTGGTGCCTGCAACATGAGAGTTTGAAGTGGAGATGTCAGATGGGCTTGATTTATGTCACGTTAAGAGAGCCTAGTAATTTCAGATCTTGTAATGGGGTTTTCATTCTTCTAGCTACATAATGCATGCAAACATTATCCTGATGCCTTTTTAAAAACTTGTCAAAATGCATGGGGAGAAACAAGTGTATTATATGTTTGCCTCCTGTAGACTGCAGGCGGGAGGAGAGTGGCTCGCAGAGATTTCAACTGTGCATAATTATAAGTGCTGCACAGCTAAGCAGCTATTGAACTGCCTACAGAGTGTCTGGGAAAGGATGCGGTGAGGCCCAGCACAACGCCGATGCCTAGTATATTGTACACACATGCATGCACATGGCATGATATCTGCACAACACTCCCCCACCCCCATCCTAACAGCCTCAGCCATTTATCTAAGTTCCACTTACTCTGTTCTCTGTTCTCGGAGCTCTGGTACTCCACACGGCAGTAAAGGAGAAGCAAGGGCTCAGATTTCTCTCTGTTTCTTTTTATCTGCTACTTAGCTTCTCCTCTAGCCTTAGCAGTGGCATTTTGATTAAGTGAAATTACGAATCTGTCAGAACACTCCTGTTCTTTTTACAGCAAACCAAAGAGAAATGAGGATGGTCCAGGAACATCACCAACATATTACATGAATTCATGGAAATTATTTTAGAAGGACTCAGGTGAGGCCACTGCTGTAGGACTTGCAGACACTGGTGTGTCCCAGACCCTGTTGAAGAGTCAGAGATGCTCAGCTGCCTGATGTAGTTTCTTCCCTTGCCCATATACTCAGAACACTAATGTCTTACACAAGCCAGGCTCTAAGAAACATACAGGCCACTTTGGAGATATAGAGGTCTCAAATGTAAATGACTGCACATAAAATAGATTAAGTAAACAGCTGAGTTGAACATTGTCAGGGTTGTAATGGAAATAGATGCTATGAAGTAGAGGATAATGATGAAACTGTCTAATTTTAATCAAGAAAAAAATGAGAGAAAATGAAACTTAAGATACTGTGAAATTGTACAACTCATTTAATAATGGAGAATATAGCATGTATTGAGTCCCAGAAGCCAAGGTTTTACCACAGGGCTTTTCACATCGAGGAAGGTGGAAATTAAGGGTCATTTTGATGGCTGTCTTCTAAAAGTTTCTGATTCCAAAGCTAGCATCATAGATGTGTCTGCGAACTGTACCCTATGTACTTTATAGAACTGGGCTCTATGTTCAGAGTGACTGAGCTTGGCTTCCAGTTCTGCTCTCAAAAGCATGAAACTCTTGATACATTCTGAACAAAACACTGGGCAGATTATGTAACTAATCTTACCTGAAGTCACTACTCTACACGCTCTCACACATGACCAGGGTTGCCATGTTTCTGTTGACATACTTCATGGCAGTGCTCTGATCCAGAGTGGGTACCAATTGTGGGGACTGCTGGAGTGGGGGTCACTCACTGTCTTCTTTTTGAACCCTGCTGCATCCAAGACTCCAGCCCATACTTTCTCCCCATCCCTTGGGACTACCAGAGAGCACTGATTTCATTAGCATCCAGACTGATTTCCATAATAGTCCTTCCTTAACTGTATCAACTTTGAAACTGATGACTTTTGTACTATGTAGCTAGATGAACAACAATTGCTTGACCTCCTTATCTACTCTCATCCCCTTGAATACACTGTCTGAGGTCTTCAGATATTTTCTTAACTTTTCTACATCTTTGTTTCCTTGGTTTAAAACTGGCAAAACCAAATTAAGCTTAGGGATCTGATGAAAATTCAAGTTAAATAATGTTCTTAGAAAAAGTTGGCTGAGCGTCCAGCTGTATGAACTTCTTTTCTATGATTGTTGTTTCTTCTCCCTCTACTCCCTTCTTTGTGCGTTTTCATCCAAGGAATAGTGCAACAACAATGGAATTCCAATGACTGATTTTTTTTTCAAAACCTTTTTTCTCCCAGTAGGTAGAAACAGCTACAAATAGTAATGAATAAAGTAGGACATCTCAGAAATAGAGGTCTTTAGGAAAAGGTCTTTCATATGAATCATAGCCATGCATCACATAATGACAGGGGAACATTCTACGATGCGTTGGCAGGCAATTCCAACCACTGTTGAATATCAGAATGATCTTATACATCTAATTGTATAGCTTGCTACATACCTAGCTATGCTGGTGTTGCAATGGTACTGACAATTGTTTTTGGTTTGTTGCAGTACTGAATAGTGCAGATGATGGCAACACAATGCTATCTATGTATCTAAACAGACACATATATGGAGAAGATACAGTAAATATAGTAGGAGGTAGAACTTCTCAGTTCATTGAAAGCTTATGGGACCACAACGATAGTGAAGTCCACTGTTATTCAATTCATTTATTTATTTTTATAAATTACAGTTTATTCACTTTCTATCCCAGCTGTAACCTCCCCCCTTATCCCCTCTTAATCCCACATTCCCTCCCTAATCTCTTCCCATGCTCCTGCCCAAGGCCACTGATAGGGGAAGTCCTTCTCCCCTTCCCTCTGACCTTAGCCTATCAGGTCTCATCAGGACTGGTTGCATTGTATGAAGTCCACTGTTGACTAAACCCTCACTGTATGGTGCTGGATTTTATTTCAGTGCAGGAGAGAAATTGATAGCTTTTCTTTCAAGGCTACTTAACTACATTGTGTTTTTTAAGTCATCAAACTTAACAGAATTTTTCTAAAGAGTTCATTTCTATGTCCTTTGCTTACCTTTAGCTAAGAATGAAAAGTCTCAAAGACGTTCAGGAAGGGAGAGGAGATGATCCTGATGAGGGCAGAGCAGTTGGCTAGCAGAAGGTAGGAGAACATTTTCTAGGGAGGAGATGATGATGGACATTTGAAAGGCATCATTAATGATTTATTATATTCTTGAATGTCACATTACTGTATATCATTAATGATTTATAATGTTAATGTCATATTACTGTACACCATACCATTAAAGATGGATTTCTTTTCTAATAGAAATGATGATACATGGGCAAATAGGCCCATCATTGGCTTTAGAATTTTTTTTTCCCACTTTGCTACTTTGACTGGAAAACCTGTTTGCCCCCTGGGCTAGCAAAATGGATTTTCTCTCTTCAGGCAATGCTTTCTCCTCCCCGTCCCCTTAATCACTTCAAATTCAAAACATTGGTTTGTTCTACGGCAAGGGCACTTGAGTCTGCATTTTAATCTTCCTGTCCTTAGATTTTCATTTCTAATAGTAAACGAGGTTCAAGTTGATTTTCAGTCTGGAGCTCTACTTGTGACATGATTGTTAAATAAAACTGACAAAATAAGTTTTCAGTCAAATGTAGATGAAAGCACAGCAGGACATTGGCAGAAGAACTGAGGGCAGAGATGCTGTGATTCTGTAGAGAGGCTTAGAACAATGTTTGCTTTTTAGTGAATCTTTTCTTATCCCAGTTATCAGGGTAGGGTTAAAAAAACCTCATTTGATCAGGGAGTACCACATATATCTAAGATAGGGGATATAAATCTAAAGAGGGAACAAGAACAAATTGGTAAAGTCTAAGATTTGACACCTGGGATAAAAGGATGGCTTCATAGTTATGAACACTTGTGGCTCTTGCAGAGGATCCAGGTACAGTTTCCAATGCCCACCATGGTGGCTCACAACTATTTGAAACTCCAGATGGAGGGCATCCGATGTCCTCCTTGACATCTATATACTTAAAATAAAAGTAAATAAATCTAAAACAAATGACATCTGATGAGCCAAAAATGTTTTCTGAATAGCCTGATCATTTTGTGTTATAGCTTGTAGATATAGAAGCAGTACTTAAAAGGCTATCATCCACCTTAATTCTTGTTTCTTTATCTGAAATGATACATAAATAGTTCATTTCAGCTTAAATTTCTTATCACTATATCATAGCAAAGAACTAGCTTTGTGGGAGCTCATCTACTCTATGAATAGATTATATAAAAGTATTTCACATTCCTTATGCAACTTAATTGCTATGGAGTGCAACAGAGCAAGACCAGTGTGCTATTACTGCACACTATTACTCAAGATGGAGATTTTTGCCTGCATTATAAGCTCAATCAAGTATCTATGCAAAGTGGCTTGCTTCTGGAGGGGTGAGTTTGAGGCTATTCATGAATGGACAAACAGCAGAATACCTGAATGGTAGAACGAAATCATAGCCTGTTTTGTTAGAACAAGATCTGCTGTTTGAAGTTCTTTTGGAAAGCCGTCACTAATAAAGTTAGATGCAATATTTTCCAGAGTTAATATTGAATTATTCACAGGAGGAATTAGATGCTATAGCAAGCTATGGATAACCTCAAATTGTTCATGCTTCAATTAAAAAATAATAATGTAGGCGAAGTACACGACAAAAAATGAGAGAAAAAATATTTTCTTAATTTTATGTGTGTGTGTGTGTGTGTGTTTGGAATGCATGTGCACAGGTATGTGCATATACATGTATACAAATGTATATATACTTGTTACATGTGCATGTGGAGGACTGAAGTTGACTTTGAGTGCCTTTCTTGATTGCCCTCCACTTTATTTTTCAAGACAGGATCTCTCTCTCTCTAAACATGAGTTAACCAATTCTAGCTAGTTCAGACTTCTGTGTTCCAAGGATTCTGTCTAGTGTGCCAGGATCACAGGAGCCCACCATTCATGCCTAACTTCACATAGGTTCTATGGAATCCAATTCCATTCCCCATGTTTGAGTAGCAAGTGCTTTCTTTATTCTCTGAGATATCTCTCCTAACAATCCATAACTTAAGATGAAGCATGAGACCAATTGGAATATTTCCTTCTTTGACTAATTGACTTTAAGAGAAAGTTCAAGTTCCCATTTTTTTTCTTGCTTAGATTTTTTAACTCTTAGCTGTTTTTTTCTGTGCTTCCCTAGGGAAAGCACTCTGTCTGACTTAGATATTTAGTTCAGTCACTGGTGCTGATGGTATTGAGTCTAAGACAGAGCTTTGTGTTTTGAAGGCCCATTACCTTCTAAGATCACCCTGTCTAGGACATCTTCTTTCATTAACTATGGTCAACATGCCTATTATCCAAGGTATCCTACCCCACAATTAGTACAGAAAAGTTGCTTGTTCTATTTTATACCTGAAAAGCCAATGCTCTGAATTTAATGTCATTTCTATCTGATATAGGGGCCCTGTTATCAGAGATGAAAAAATATAAAATATTTCACAATCATATCCAAAAAGATTTTATTCCTGAAGTTTATACTGTCAAATAACTGGGCATATAGCAACAATACGATGGGAGAAAAGAAGAGGAATTTTCTAAGGATAGTGTGCATTATGAAGAAAGGAATTCAGCTGTCACACATTCAACCCACTCTTGTGTCAAGAAGTTAACAACTCACAGTCAAGGAAGACAAAATACCTAAATAAAGTGACTGCCATTATTAAACTATCAATTCAATTAAGTGGGAAATACATTCAATTAAATGTACGTCACTTATCAAACTGAAAGTAAATGATGAGTTTAGCAAGCCTAATGGTAATAAATTGATTACCCCTTAAGTTGAACCAATAATAGGCATAGATGTCCTCCCCGCTCCTTACAGGCCTATGTTTGTGTATGCAAGTGTTCTCCAGTTTCTATTTCACATGTGCATTTTTAGACTAGTACCATTTCAAGTCCAGGTACAACTTCAAAGGCTGATCACTAGTGACCTACTTGGCCCCATCTTCTAAAGGTTCTATGGTCTGGGCAAGAGAGATGGTTCTATGAGCAAAGGCACATACAGCAAGTTTGACAACCTGACCTTTTTCAATTTGCAGCATCTAATGGAGGAGGGAGAGAACTAAGAGTCATGAACTAGGAGAACAAGTCATGCTTTGACCTCATACACAAGCCGTGTGTATGAGTTCTCTGTCTGTCTGTCCTCTGTCTGTCTCTCTCTCATACACAGACACACACACAAGCATGTACACAGGCACATGCATACTCACACACATGCAAACATATACCCATAGACACATACATACACACAGAGTGGAGAGAGCAAAGGAAAGAGGTTTTTTTATTCTTTTTTTATTATTATTAATTTATTTTTTGTTATCAATCACAGGTTAGGTACTTTGCATCCCAAGTGTAGCCCCTTCCCTCATTCCCTCCCATCCTTCCCAACCCTCCCTCATCTCCTCCCCACCCCCTCCAAGACCACCAACCGGGGAGGACCTCCTCCCCTTCCATCCAACCCCAGCTCATCCTGTCCCCTCAGGGCTGGCTGCAACATTCTCCCCTGGGATCTAGCCAGTCTGTCACTCCCCGGCATGTATGGAGGAGGGTCAAAGAGTCAGCCATCAAGTTCAAGACTGAAACAGTCCCTGTTTCCCTTACTAGGGTCTTCAGTCTGACACCGAGCTATCATGGTCCCTCAGTTGAGGAATGGATACAGAAATTGTGGTACTTTTACACAATGGAATACTACTCAGCAATTAAAAAGGAGGAAATCATGAAATTCGCAGGCAAATGGTGGGACCTGGAAATGATCATTCTGAATGAGGTATCCCAAAAGCAGAAAGAAACATATGGTATATACTCACTTATATAGACCTATAGGATAGAAAGAAAGTGTTTTGAAGGAGAAGAATGGCTCTACAGTTTCAGATTTGTGCCACAACTGAGGGCAACAGGTTCAAGGCATGACCTGTGAGAGACAGTTCAAATTCAAACTGTAGCAGGAACGAAGCCTACAAGTCATTTTCAAACATCAACTTAAGACAATGTCAATCACATTAAAACTGTGAAAGCGCCAGAAGTAGGAAGCTCTGGTGCGCTGTTGCAAGCTGGAATCACAAAATGCTAGGACAACTTTTTGGAAAACTTTTACTAGAAGGGATGATGAATGTCTGAAGAGATAGATTACCTAAACGGGTTTAACCATTACCCAATATTTACATGCATTGTAACACTACATGGAACTTCACTAGTAGAAATAAATTTTATTTCATATGTGTCAGCTTAAATTTTAAAATCATTAGAAAAGTGCAAATAAGTGGGACAACCAAAAATTTCACCGTATTACAAATAAGTGTTATAAAAAACATTAAAAAGAGCAGTGACAGTGGGGAATGGGGGAAAAATTAAATCCTGACACACAGTGGAAATTTTAGTTCAGCTGTTATGCAAAACAACTAGGAGCTTCCATAAAACTTGCCCTTAGAATGGGCATCTGATGCAGCAATTTCAAGACCCTATTTCCAACCAAAAGAAACATCAACGAGACATCTGTTCTCCCATGTTCACTTTGCATAGCTCAGTTACTTAATATTTGTTTAACAAACGGGGAATGCATTCCATAGGAAACAATAGACTCTTTAAAACACTTTAGGTCTAACATTTCTGTTGGACGCTGTGTTGTCTCATCATAATCATGACAACCATCATTAGCAGGCATGTGCTACACAATTGCTGGGAAAGCTGATGGCGACACCTCTGGGAACACACTTGGCTCAGTATTAATCCTTTTGCCCTGTATGATCTGCTCTTTTGGGCCGCTTGCCTCATGTGGTGGTTAGGGGCATCTAGCAGCAAAAGTGTGTGGAGCAGGGCGGAGTGGCAAGAGCAGGGAACTCTGGCTCTCAGTTATCAGGTGTGAACATTTTTTTATTCATTTTTTAAATGTAATTTATTTCTTTTTATATTAATCACAGGTTAGTACTTTGTATCCCAGGCGTAGCTCCCTCCCTCAGTCCCTCCCACTCAACAAGAGCTCCACAAAGACCAAATAGATCAGGGCACAGGGGTCTTTTATGAGACGGTGTCTCCAACCAAGGACCATGTATGGATATAACCTAGAACCCTGGCTCAGATGTGGCCCATGGTAGCTCAGTATCCCTAGTAAGGGGAACAGGGACTAGTTCTGTCATGAATTCAATGGCTGGCTCTTTGACCCTCCCACACACACATGCCCGGGAGTAACAGCCTAGCTAGATCTCAGGAGAGGACATTGCAGCCAGCCCTGAAGAGACAAGGTATGAACATTTTTTTCACCTCTTCCAGACTCAATTCCCAAGTGTTCCCATCTCTATCTGAAAACTCCCTAGCTGCACAGCCAACTCTGCATTCCTTTCAAAAATACTAGCATTGGGTGACATTTCCGGTTTTCCTACTTCATCCAGTTTTTGTTTCTCAGACCCCTTTGTATCTGCTCATAATGTCTCTAACTGTTCAGTCATCTTCCAACCTTTTTAAAAATGTAATAAAGGAAGACGACAAAGCGAAACCAAAAAGTCCCCCATGGGAGCATGGCAGGAAAAAGCCCAAAGGCAGCAGTCTCCATTTTGCTGATAGTGTGAAACAGTATCTTCATTCCTTTGTAACCTGCCACCTCCTCCACTGCATTAGGAACCAAGTTTTCCAGTATGCCTGTGGGCGTTGATTTTTTAAAACCTACTTCATTTGAGGTTCCTCAAGCCTCTACCTCCCTTCCAACTCCCCAACCCTAGATAGAAGAGAGCGTTTAGTAGAGATGTAGATCTCTTTAGAGATCTCTTTAGTTCCTCCAGGTGAAGCCTAATAGAAGTCTAATAGGTTGGCCTTTAATATGTTCCTTGGCCTTTTGCCTTTTAGCTTTTAATATTCTTATTTCATTCTCTATGTTTAGTGTTTTGATTATGTGCCAAGAGGACTTTATTTTCTGATCCAATCTATTTGGTGTTCTGCAATCATGCTGTACCTTTATAGTCATCTCCTTCTTTACGTTAAGAAAAACATCTATGATTTTCTTAAAAATATTTCCTAGACCTTTGAGTTGGGATTATTCTTCTTATATTCCTACCATTCTTAGGTTTGGTCTTTTCATAGTGTCTCAGATTTCCTGGGCGTTTTTTTTTTATTTTAACATTTTTATTTTATATTAATCACAGTTATGCACTTTGCATCCCAGATGTAGCCCCCTCCTGTGTTCCTTCCCCATAGCACCCTTCCCTCCCTCATCTCCTCTCTGCTCCTTTCCAGGTCCACTGATAGGGGAGGACCTCCTCCCTTTCCATTCAACCCTAGCTTATCAGGTCTCCTCAGGAATGGCTGCAATGTCCTCTTCTGTGGCCTAGCAAGGCTGCTCCTCCCTCGGGGGGCAGGGAGGTCGAAGAGCCAGACATCGAGTTCATGTCCAAAATAGTCCCTGTTCCCCTAACTAGTGCACCCACTCGGGTATTGAGCCACCACTTCCTATATACAAGCAGGGGTTCTAGGCCATAACCACACATGGTCCTTGGTTGGAGAGACAGTCTCATAAAAGACCCCTGTGCCCTGATATATTTGGTCCTTGCAGAGCTCCTGTCCTCTCCAGGTCATACTAACTCCCCCTTCTTTCATATGATTCCCTGCACTCTGCCAAAGGGTTGGTTATGTTTCTTAATATTTGCTTTGATACCCTGCTAGGTAGAGTCTTTCCGAGACCCTCTGTGGTAGGCTCTTGTCCTGCTACTTGTTTTCTCCTACATCCAATGTTCATCCAATCCTGGGTGTTTTATGCCAGAAATTTTTAGATTTAGCATTTTTTACTGATATATTTATTTCTTCTATTGCAATGCCTGAGAGTCTCTTGGTGATACTTTTGTCTTCATTCATATTCATTTACCTAGATTTTCTATTTCCAAAATTCCCTCAGTTTGTGTTTTCTTTATTGATTCTATTTCCATTTTCAGGTCTTGAACAGTTTTCTTTGTTTCCTTCCACTGTTTGTTTGTTGGTTCTCTTTGAGGGATTTATTTATTTCCTCCAATTGTTTGCTTGTGTTTTCTGGGATTTCTTTTAAGGGACTTATTCATTTCTTCTTTAAGGACCTCTATCATTGTCATGAAGTTGGTTTTACAGTTTTTGTTTGGTTTGGTTTGGTTTTTTTTCCCTTCAGCTGTGTTGGACCATTCAGGGCTTCTTATAGTAGGATAACTGGGTTGCAGTGGTACCATATTGTCCCAGATGTTGTTGATTTTGTCCTTATACTGGTATCTAAGCATCTAGGTTCGGGTTTATTAATAGGTCCAGTTTGTCTTTGGTGGGTGAGTGTTTTGTTTTTTGGCTTCTGTTTCTTCTTTGGTCTTCTGGTCCTTGTGGCCTAAATTGTTGGAAGCTGGTGTGGCCTGTCTTTCAACAGGGAGTCATAGAATGAGCTGGGAGCTGGACTTCCATTGGCAAGCATGGCTTCTGGCCCATGAGGAAGATGTCTGCCCAAGTTGGGTGGTAGGACACATGATGAGGAAGGGAGTCAGGGTTGGAGTCAGTGTGGGGGCACAGAGTGAGTTCAGGAGTTTCATGGTAGGCTGCCTATCTGCAGTGTTGGTGGCCAGTGTTTTCTCTGGCCCAGTAGAGAGTCTCTGCCTGAGTTAAGGGGCTGGCTTTCTGGCAACTAGAATAACCTCTGCTTCACCAATGATTCTCTGTCTGAGATTACCTATTTGTTCTTCTTGCTGGTGTGTACCACACCTGAGCAGCATATATCCATCTGGGATGAGCAGGGGCAGAGTAGTGGAGACAAGCATGGGATAGGAAGGGGTAGCAGTGGTTGGGTCTTTTAGATCTGAGCTAAGGGTTTGGCTTCTTTTTATTTAGTCTTCTCTCCTACAATACATCTCCTTCGCAGGCTTCACTTGCTCCACTCCTCCTAGTTGCCCAATCCCCACAACTCTCCTCCTCTCCCAGATCCTCTGTTTCCCTTTAGAAAAGAGCAGGCCTCTCAGGGATATCACGTAAACATGGTATAACAAGATGCAATAAGACTAAATGTAAACCCTCATATTAAGGCTGCATGAGGCAATCCAGTAGGAGGATTGGTTCCAAGAGCAAGCAAAAGAATCAGAGACATGCCTTCCTCCACTGTTAGGAGTCCCTCAAAAACACCACACTAAACAACCAGAGCAGCTACGCAGAGGACGGAGGATGAACCCATGCAGGCTTCATGATTTCAGCTTAAGTCTCTGTGAGCCTGTATGGGCCGTGCTTTATTGATTTTGTGGGCCATGTTTTCCTGGTATCCTTGACCCCTCTGGTTCCTCCAATCCTTCATTCCTCTCTTCTGTGTAGTTCCCTGAGCTCTACCTAATGTTTGGCTGTAGGTCTCTGTGTCTGTTCCCATCAGCAACAGGAGAACAAAATCAAAATACAAACAAATAATAGCTTCATGGAATTTATATATTGTTCTATAAATGCAAACTCTGTTCTCTCTCCCTCCCTGCATCTCTGTCTGTATGTCTGTCTCTGTCCCTCTTTCTCTCTCTAGCTCTCTCTGTCAGTCTCTCTCTCTCTCTCTCTCTCTCTCTCTCTCTCTCTCTCTCTCTCTCTCTCTCTCTCTTTCTGTGTGTGTGTGTGTGTGTGTGTGTGTGTGTGGTGTCTGTCTGTCCTCGGCTGTTGTGCTGGAAATTGACCTGGAGCCTTGAGCATACTAAAAGCAAGAATTCTACTACTGAGCTACATACCCAAGTCAAAATTCTTTTAAATAACCAATGCCAAAGACACTTTCAAATAAGCAAATAATTTCAGATTAATTTTTGAAAATAAAGTAAAACCTATTAATACCTTAGTTTACCTTCATTATGTTTTCCAGTAGGAGATATTTACGTTTAGTTATGCATATGCTACTTAGTTCTTTCCCTAGGCATTGCTATTCTTTGGATAGACATAAATTATAATCCATAAATTCATCAATTTTGGATGAATTTAAATCATATTTAAGTCAACATGAAATTAATACTAATTGAATTTGCTCAAATACTAAAGAGTTAAATGTATTTTATTGCTTTGATATATTTTATTGCATTGCACATATTAATCTATATAAAACTTTAAATTTTTGGACGGGATTTTCCTGAAACCTGAGTTGTTTTTGAGATGCATTTCAACATTTCATCTGCACAGGTTACCATCCCAGTAGTTCAAAAGTAATTAATGGTTCGTATAATTAACCTAAATACATGTGATCATAGGATTTTTTTAGTCTGTAATTATGGTGCCTAATTAGAAAATTATGATGCCAAATGAAATAATTCTGAAAGGTGATGAATTTAAATAACATCTATACTAACCTATTTTTTGTTTGCTTAGTAGAACATGTGATTAGCAAAATTACCCAGTATTCCCTTCTTCCCAGTCATGTACATCTGAAGAAAAGCAAGTAACTTGCGTTTACCACAGATTGTTCTCCTCCAAGGTGACAAAGCCACTCCCCCCCAAAGAACTGAAGAGACTCCATCTCTTTTCCCTCTGTGGCTTGAAAAGAATGTGGGAGAGTAAATACGAGAACTGACACTCCTTGTCAGGACAGCATGGCAGATTTACTAGAGTGGTACCACTTCTTGTTTTGAATGCAGGAATCCACCTCTCCCTCAGACTCTTAGATTAAGCAGTTAATCACATTACTAGTTATAAAGAAGAAACAATAATATGCTACTAATAATTTTCCTTGGCTTTTCTAAAAGAAATTTCTGTATTTGTTTTTTTGTGTGTGTGTGATTATGTGCATTGATGTATGTGTGTCTTGGTTAGGGTTTATGTTGTTGTGAAGAGACACTATGGTCATGTTGTAAAGGAAAACATTTTGCCAGAGGATTAGTCTGTTACTGTCATGGTGGGAAGCATGGCAGCATGCAGGCAGACCTGGTGCTGGAGAGGTAGCTCTCCATCTAGATCTGAAGACAGCAGGGCTAACTCAAGATTCTGAGACCTTAAAGCCCACTTCCAGAGTGACACACTTCCTCCAGTAAATCCACACCTACTTCAACAAGGCCATACCTCCTAATTGTCTCATTGCAACCAAATATTCAAACACATGAGTCTATGGAGGCCATTCCTATTCAAAGCACCACAGTGTGCATGCATGTATCCATCTATGTGTGCTGTGAAAGGCATCAACACTGGATGACTTTCTCAGCTTCCTCCATCTTATTTTGGGGAACAGGATACTTACTGGACCTGTAACTCACTGATTCAGTGAGGCTAATGGCCTGTGAGGGTCTCTTCTGCCTCTCTCCTCTTCTCTAGCATTTCTGTTTCCAGCTTTTTTATTTGTGTACTTGATACATAGCAAGCATTTTAGCCACTGGCCTAATTTTGTTTCTGTTGGTTCTGATAAACTGTCCTGACAGAAAGCAATGTGCATAAGAAATGGCTTCATTCCAACTTATAGTACCAGATTATAGTCCATCATAGCAGAAAGGTCACAGTGGCAGAAGCTTTAAGCTACTAGTCATATCCACAGTCTAAAACAGAAACAAATGAATATGCCATCTTGCTGACGAAGATTTCTCTAGTCTTATACCTTCCATGGCCCCCAGCCAAAGAATGATGTTACATGCTTTCAGCCTGTCAAAACAATCCCCCAACTGACAAGGCAGAGGGACAACCTACTCTACAAGAGAGTCAGCCCATCGAGACTCTCTTCCCATATGTTTCTTTCTGCTTTGGGGATACCTCACTTTAGGATAGGAAGGTCATGCTGAAATCTACACACCTAGGGAAGATATACAACAAGGAGGACCCAGGTTGGTATGATCAATGCTGGTTTAGATGAACAAGTGGGATGGACATTGAATGGAGGAGAAAATAAGCAACAGGACAGGAGTATACCAAAGAGGGCCTCTGAAAGAATCAATATACCAATGTATCAAAGCAGATATTAAGACTCACAACCAAGCCTTCGGCAGAGGGCGGGAAGTAATAATAAAAATAGGGGAAGTTAGTAAGACTTGGGGAGAACAAGAGCTCCACAAAGACCAAACTGAGCATGGCACAGGGGTCTCATATGAGACAGTTTCTCCAACCAAGGACCATGTATGGATATGGCCTAGAACCCCCGCTCAGATGTGACCCATGGTAGCTCGGTGTCCAACTGAAGACCCTAGTAAGGGAAACAGGGACTGTTTCAGTCATGAACTTGATGG
>CM053767.1:25958530-25980641 GCA_028658305.1 Pachyuromys duprasi | reverse complement strand
CCGGGAAATTTCTCCAGGTAATAACTGGGTGTCCCTAGGGTTTTCCCACTTGATTTTCTCACCGTAGGAGTTCCGCTCACCTGGCACTCACAATGCTGGCATTTTAGGTCCCAGAGTTCAGTCTCCTGGTCGCTGCGTTGTTTCTGCTCTCCTACTCCTCAGACACAGTGTTCTCTCGTGGCAGCCATCTTGGATCTCCGACCTTTTTTTTTTTCTAGAATTGAAACACACTATTTCTAGTTACCTGGTTTGTGTTGTATTTTTTTCTTAATTCAAGGAATTTATTTCCATTTTGACTTTCTATTGAGTATGAATGTTGTGGTATCATGTTTGTGTTGTGTATATTCTAGTTGGATGTATGTGTATTCATCTCTGTGTGTGTAAGCATGTGTATATGTGTGTGTGTATTTGTGAGAGTGCATGTATCCATACACACTCATAAGTAGGTCAAAGGTCAACATCAGATGTCTTCCTCTGTTATGTTCCACATTCATTTTTCAAACAAGATTTCTCCCTGAACTTGGAGCTTATTTTTTTGCTTAGACTGGCTCAACAGCAAGCCTTCAGAATCTGCCTGTCTCTCCTCAGTGCCACGATTAGAGGCATGCTTACTGTTTAGATTTTACAAGAATCTTCAGATTCGAGCAACAAGCACTTTAAGCACTGAGCCATCTCCTTAGCTCCTGTACCATCAAGTTTTTTAGGCATCTAGGATGAACAGTTTTAGGCCATTGTATCTTCTTAGATTTTCTTACTACCTTACTGATATATCGTCAAAGTTAAGGCCTACTCACATCACTCATTTATGGCCTATTGATCTTTGGGATCTCCATCACATTTGTTTATCCTCTCTTATAACACCATGTACTGGGAGATAAGAGAATTTCATCCAGGATGGTCAATACCGCTTCTGTTCATTCTATGGGTTCACAGTCCTCTAAGCAATATGATGTAGAGGAAGATAATTTATCTTTGAGTTCCAGCTGCTTCTATTATTTTTTTAAAGAAAGTAGAGGAAGAAAATCTAATCATGTCTACTCCATAGTAAAGTCTAGAGAACTAAGATGAAAAAAATATTCCAGGCCACAGAGGAGGACAATGCAGCCAGTCCTGATGAGACCTCATAGGGTAGGTCAGATGGAAGGGGAGGAGGACCTCCCCTATCTGTAGACTTGGAGCAGGGCATAGGAGATGAGGGAGGGAGAGTAGGGTTGGGAGGGAATGAGGGAGAGGACTACACCTGGGATACAAAGTGAATAAACTGTAATTAATATAAAAAATAAAATTTTATTTAAAAATATTTCTTTGTTTTATATCTTTAAAAAAACCTTTTGAGATTATAATAGATTTACAATAGTTCTCCCTTTCTTTTCTTCCTTCAAAACCCTGTCATATACCCTTCTGGTTCTACTTCAGATTCATGGCTTCTTTTTATCAGTAACTGTTGTTGCATTCATATATGCATATACAAATATACTCTTAGAAATAACTTACTCAGTCCTTATAATGTCCGTGTGTTACTTGTATGTATGAGGATGACAACAATAGATATACATAAACATATATACAATAGATATACAAACATACATATATAAAACTATAGCCAACTGGTCTACCTCCAAAGTGTAGAAGTCAGGGCGGTGGACAGAGAACTTGTAAGAACTTCAGGGATCATCTGGGCTGGATCTTGGCCATATACAAATGCCCCTTATTACCCAAGACTACTTGTAGGAAAAGTGCCTAAGGCTTAAACCCTATTCAATGAACAACAGTCAACAAAGGAGTGCAAAGAACAGAAAAAAACAGTCTTCCTCAGGGAAAAGCACATCAACTGGTTATCAAATACCAAGTGATCAGCCCTGAGAAAACTCTTCTTACAAATCACCTAGAAAATTGTAAATACTCAATACATTGTAGTTTTTATTTATTACAATTTATTCACTTTGCATCCTAGCTGTAGCTTCCTCTTTCATTCCCTCCCAATCTTGCACTCCCTCCCTTATGTCCTCCCATGACCCTCTCCCAGTCCACTGATAGGGGAGATCCTCCTCCCCTTCCATCTGATTCTAGCCTATCAGGTCTCATGAGGACTGGCTGCATTGTCCTCCTCTGTGGCCTGGTAAGGCTGACCCCTCCTCAGGAGTAGGTGATCTCAGAGCCAGCCATTGAGTTCATGTCAGAGACAGTCCCTGTTCCCATTGATAGGGTGCCCAATTGGACAATGTGCTGCCATGGGCTACATCTGTGCAAGGGTTCTAGGTTTTTTTCCCATGAATGGTCCTTGGTTGGAATATAAGTCTCAGAAAAATCCCTGGCCCAGATTTTTTGTTTTGTTGCTCTCCTTGGAAATCCAGTCCTCTCCAGTTCTTTCTATCTCCCCCTTTTTATCATAAGATTCCCAGCACACTGTAGAAAGTTTGGCTATGAGTCTCAGCATTTGCTTTAATACCCTGCTGGGTAAAGTCTTTAGACAGGAGCCTACCATATTGTGGTTTTTAATTGCCTTTATTACACTGGCCAATAGGTTCACCATCATGTATTCAAAATGTGGCATGGCTTATTGTACATCAAAGGTCTCACTTTAAGAATTTTAACTTTGTAAATGTCTTTTTGGCACAAACCATCATGTTCAACTGCTAACAGAAAGGTTGGAGATTTAAGCCTACCTACCCAAAGCAGCTTCTGATGGGGCTGGAGAGACAGGTCAGCAGTTAAGAGTGCACAATGCACTTCCAAAGTACCCAAAGTCAGTTTTCAGCACCAGCATCTGATGGCTCACAATACCCTGTATCTTCCACTCCAGTGCATCTGGCACAGGCAAACACCCTCACATGGGTGAGGGTGGACACACACATGCACAATCTAGAAAAGAAAATTAAGACTCTTGCTTTTTCTGCTCCAACAAGCTTGCAGCTAGAAAATAAAATCACATATGAACACATATGAACACATATGAATCACATATGAATCACAATGGAAGAATCAATACAAATAATAATTATGGCAATATCTGTATACATAAAATAATGTAACTTTTCAGAAACAGAAGTGCAAATATAATTCTTTGCAGATATGACTGTGTCTGTAATAACTGGCAAAAACTTAGTATGTAGTTGCATCAACATCCAAGTGTTGAATGTAATGAAATGTACATCAGCATCCTGACATCACTGTAGCAACGAGCCACCCTGAATGATAGCATTTCTTTATTAACTTTCCATGTGACCTTGGATTTTTTAATAGAATAAACCATATCCTTGTCAAATTATGAATTTTTTAAAAACTTTTCACTCACTTCAACTTGTCTATTTTGAACAGAGATTGTATGCTAGATGGTGTTTTCTTCAAATCCTAAACATTTAAATGAAGTCATGTTCTACACCATAGGACCAGCCCCATTCTGCTTTGAAATTCGTATTAATATATTTTAGGATGATTATAACAACAAATACTGCTATCTAAAAGAAAATGTTGTTCATAAGTAACAACATATACATGAGTTACATGAGTAAAAGTAATACCAGAAGTTATTTGCCAGAATAAATATCATTCATTCTTTTTCCATACTGGGATTAAATTAGAGATGCAGGTCCACAAAGGGGCACCCCTTTTGATCCCCTGAAACAACATGACAGCAAGAATGAGCCGCACAACTGAACTCCAACTACTCTCATGAGCTACATTGGGAGCAAAAGCAGATAATCTGAAAAGTTCAAACTGAAAGCCTTACAGACCAGAGAGAAGCTGAATCAGAGTGGTGGCTAAGTTGGATGAGAAAGCAGGAGGCATCACACAAGAGTCTGCTCCAAAAATCTCTAGCTGGAAGCAAGAATCAGTCCAGGTGCCCATGGGACATTCACAGCACAGGAACACAGAGGAAAGAAATAATACAAGGTGTCAATGACACTAAAGGCAAGTTGCATTTAATGTGCTCACGAAAATGCCATTTCAAGAAGAAACCTGGGGCATTCCAGCTGCTGTGGAACTAGCATTGAGTTCTGGTATAGCACAGGAGTCCCTAAGTGCATTATGTTAATGACAAGTGCATTATAATGTATTCTAATTAAACCTCATTTCAATACTTGTCAGATCCAGAGAAAGAAAGTTCCCTCTTCTCTGCCCTGTTTAAAGTTGTTACACTCTGCTCTGCAACAAACTTTTTTTGGTCCAGTTGGGGTGGGGGCACTGAGAAATGAACATTTTTATTTTTTCTTACATATTTAAAATTCATAATTGGAAATTTTCTTCAGTGGACTTTTTATGTGGCATTTCCTGGATTAAGACTCATAAAATAAAATCGGTAATGAATAAGGACAAATATAAAACACCATGGTAACTGTGAAAATGGCCCAGATCCAAGAATAACATGCTGAAAGGTAAGCACTTTATACCCCTTAAACCTTCCTAAGTTTTCAACACTTTTTATTTTTTAAATTTTGCACTTCTTTAAGGAAAACCCTTGTCTATATATCATTGCAAGGACTTTCTGCCCCTTGGGTCTCCTGGTTTCCTTATTTATATATTGATTTAAGACCTGGCTGAAATGGACTGACTACATGCAGGTAGAACATCTTTTCAACAAGCTTAGCCAGGCACCAACACTTGTAAGTTCCCCCCACAGCATTCAGATGGAAGCCTTTTGTCCCTGTGAACAGATGAGGTGTAAACAAATTATGCAAGTCTTTATACAGACTCCATTTTGAAAGAACAAGTGTGGAATTGTGTATTGGCATTCTGGATAGCGAAGATAAATATTGCTGTTCCTAAATTTACACCTTCTCCTGAAACAGGTTAGCACATCTACTTTTATGACCAAAACACATTTTTTTCCTCACATCTCTGCTCTCTTATGACTCTCCTTCCTTATCCAAAGTCTGTTTTTCAAGGTCAAATGCAAGGCTGCCTCCTATAGAAAAGCCTTCACAAAGCCCTCCTGCAACTAGATGCAGGCTCTTTCTCTTTCCACTTAGAAAGTTTCTTTCATGTCATTAAGATATAAAAATCAGTTCAACTATTATATGTATTACTTTTGTATGTATAAAGGTGGCTTCTAGACAGCTCTCTGGAACCTTGTCAAAATGCTCAGAGTGCTGTGAAGTTAGTACCCAGCATCCCCTGTCAGAACTGAATAGGGAGTTTGATGTTTATTGGTTCTTTCTTTCACCATGCTACCACCCATGGTCATTAAGTAGGCAGTTATCCAATGTTAGACAACTAATGGAATGAATAAAAATAAACTCTCAGTAACGTATCAACACTGCTTCAAATTAAAAAACACTGTTTGTAGTTGTGCACAGGCAATAGAAAGCTTCTTCTCTGAAGGTTTCTACCCTACCTCTGAAAAAGCTATAGGACAGAGATACTTAAAACCTGTGCAGCTAGGGCAGTGGAGTGGGAACAGAACTGTACAAATGCCAGTGGACTGGGGGGATGGGAGTGCTATTTTATTTTAGGATTAAAGTATGCTGCTGGGATCTATGTCTTGGTGTTATTTTCTTCTGGGTGATGGTAAGTAGTTCCTACATCTTTCATAGTGGTCGTGGCCCTCATCCTATAGAACAAAGCCAAGTAGAGAAGAATCTGTATTCCATCAGATTCTATTGGATTAGGATAGATTTAGTTACAAAGCAGCTATTAGACTAGTGAAAAGATCCAAGGAAATTATAAAAACTAACAGGACGTTAATCTGACTCAATCATGCTCAACTGGCAAATCAAGGACATGGTTAAGTAGAAGAAGAGGAGAAGGCTAGAGATGCTAACTGGAGATGTCCACTATATTTGATTGTTATTTTGCCACTACAAGGTAAGTTATTAAAGAGCAGGGATGCTCTCCTCAATCACCCATGAAAGTGATCACTGCAGGTCCATTGCTTATAACATGGACAAACAAGGACTCATACAAAATTATGATATAATTATCTGCCTTAACCACCCACCCCCAGACAGCGCAAGTGTGTGTGTATGTGTGTATGTGCGTGCGTGCGCACGTGGGGGGGGGGGTTGAAAGGTAAGGTTTGATTTTAAGTATCCTCTTAGGTCACTGCCCATCTTATATTTTGAGACCCCTCTCACTGAACCTGGAGCTCACTGGTTTGGGCCAGAATCCCAGGGAGGCTCTGGGCTCCCATTCCCTGGTCCTGGCATACAGGTATGTGCTGCCATGCATCGCTTTTTATGTGGTTAATCAAGATGTGAGCTCAGGTTAGAGAGCTTCCAGCAAGCTCTCCTTCTGCCTTCTGAGCCACCTGACTAGCCTCTAACTTCTTGACAAACACACACACACACACACAACCTTAAGGTTGAAAAGAATCTCCTACAAAGATTTGGAAAAATGTAAAGCTATTTTCACACATTATTACATTTGCTTCCTGCCAAATGTCTAACTAGCTGATAAAAATTAAGCAATTCTTAGCAGATAAGGAATATGGTCTAAAAAGCTCTAATATTTGTTTGCCTACTTTTACACCTGTGCTGGAACAAAATTAGAATTCCAGAATTGTAACCCCTGATCTATTGACCATCCACTTTGTCATTTTGAAATTTCACATTTGAAAAATACGGAATATAGAACCTCAGCCATATGATTTCATATTTATATGGTTTCTATATTGGCTACTGCAAGGCAGAATTTTTAACTAGAACACTTCTTAAGAGATTTGCATAATTCATACTATCTATTTTCCATATACAAAGTGAACATCGAGTTTAGAAAATGAAATTTAAAAATAACTCATCTGAATGTGCACTCCATGCTTTAATCTCCATGTGTCTGCTGATGTGGGAAGGCAGGGTGAGAGAATTATATGGTGTCTAGTAGATGTCACCCAGAACAAGAGCCTCATCCTTCGCAGCTGACCAGAGAAATTCCAGAAGCAGCAAGCCAGTCTTATCTCCCCCCACCCATGCCCTGACCCCTTGCTGGTATCTCTGACATCCAGCTATCTCCCCTGGCATCTCCCCAACAGGACCATCTGGGCTTTATATATCACATCCTACTGGGGATGACTCTGGCTGTTCTCTGGATACACCCATCACAGACCCTGCTTCTTTTCATGGTCCCCTCCCCCTAAGCCACCATGTTTACCTATTCTCCAACATCTTAAAGACAGCTTAACTCCTGGCCTCTTGATGTGGTACCTAACTAACTCTCTGCCTGGCAAAAGCAAAGTTTTAATTAGAAAAATGTAAATGTGCTTTGTGCTCATTTGTTTGAGACAACAGACAAACCTGTGCAGAACTCCTAAGACAAAGAACAAAACCTGCTCTGCATACAGAGGCACTAGCAAGAATCTCAAGACACCCTTCCAGATTCCGTATTCACACTTTATAAATCTCTGGTGGCAACGGTTGCCCAGAGATGACAACGTGCGTGCTCACAGGACCAATCCTGTAGAAACCCCTGTGCTCACTGCCACCAGTGCTTTGCTATTTCATCTGTGACCTAGGCTCTTCGTGATGCAGCAGAATGGACACTGTGCCTGTCCAACAAGGAAGCAGAACCCATTTAAGCCATTACATTAGCAAAGGCTGATCTGAGACCTGCATCACTCTCTATCAGCAAAAGCATTCTAAGGGTCTTATCAAGGATGGTAGTGGCATGAACGGGTGGGTATTTGTCATTGCTTTCAAATAATTCTTAATCCAAAAGAGAAGAAACATCACTTCCGAAGGCCATATTTGTATTGTCATTGACTTTAGATATAGCCAGTAAGATTTTTTAGTCATGCATCCTGGAAAGGTAAGAATATCTTTTTTCTTTCATTTGTTCACTCGAGTCATCAAAAGTCACTCCTATTACTGATTTTGAATGCGTTTAAAGAGTTTTAGTTTTTGCCTCTGTGTTGTCATGACTCTAAAATGAAATATTTTATTGACTTCTAATGATAACTTTATGTTGGTCCATTTGTGCCCTAGGCTGTGACTTAGCGAATATTTTTCAAGTGGGAAATATATGCAATTTTTATGAGAAAGGAAGGGAAATTTTGTATTCATGGCTTCAGGTTTGAAGTATTTATCTGTCTTATATTGTTGAACATACAGTTCACATTTTCACTCAACCAACTGTTGAGTGAAATTCATCTGGATTCTTTCATGCGTGAACTAGGATATATGTTTCTAGAATAGCTTCAGTGGAATGAATAGTTCCTAGATGACATGTGGCCTTTTGAGTGTGAAAGATTTCCAGGGACTTAAAAATATGTTGTACCAGCTGCTTTCAAATATGTTGTCATGTGCCTCAGGAGGTTAAGGCCAGCTCGATAACACTAAACTTGCTTTAGAGTTAGCCTGACAGGAGAGCACAGCTTTATCTGTTCAGATGAAGCTAGACCTGAACTAATAGTCTCCAAATCTGCATTTCCTATTTACAAGGGCTCAGTGACTGATAATTATCTATATGTGACATGTGTATTCTTTATTTTGTGTGAAGATAGCTGATTTGTTCATATTGTATTATTTACCATGATTCATGAATGTTGTCTGAGTCATTACAAGGGAAAGAAAATCAAAATTTATAGGTAATTCTTGGAAAGAGAAATGCAGTTTTACAGAATTCAGACTGTCTCTTGCTCCCTTCAAACTCTTGCTTTCCTTGTCAAAATAATAGGACGTTCCTGTTCTTGTTCAAGCGTGAATATAACTCACTTATTTTACTCCACCATATTTTTCTCACATGTGGTTTAAACTAAAGAGACAAAAGCTTTAGCGTGTAGCCTTTTGACTTTGAGAACTGCTTCAAATCCATTACCACTGTCCTTCGCTTTGCAAGACTATCAACAATTGTATCTCATTGGGCTTCTAAAAAGTAAAACTTACCTGTCCCTTTCCATGTTATGCTTCTTGAATTCAATTTTTCTTTTTTTTGCTCATTGTCAAGTTCAGGACTTATCTCTTGAAGGTGAGACTTGTCTGTTTCTGCATATAAAACCATCCTAAAATAACCTGAAACAATAATATATATCATCATTCAGCATTTTCTGTGGGTAAGGATTCTGAAAGCAATTTACCTCAGTGCTTTTGCCTCACTTCTGCCTACATTTTTGAATGTGTCCTTCAAAAGCTTGCGTGTTGGAGAACTAATATCGAAATTAATATAATAATGGTTTCAGGAGTAAGGGGCTTTGGGAGTAGAGCCTCTTGAAGGTACCAGTAGCTTTACAAGAAAAGAAGAGTTGCTAAAGCTAGAACATTTCTTTATCTCCCAAGATGGCATCTGCTACTACATTATAATGAAGTTAGGAGGGTGTGCCAATGCCATTGTCTAGATTTTCCAGCCTAATTAAATCTCTATTCCTTATATTTCAGCCTATGCTATGAAACCAACAAAAAGAAATACGCTGAGATGGTCTCTCTTGACAATGCACTCAAGTTGTGGCTTGGAGCTTTGTAAACTTAAGGGCCTATTTGCAGTGTAGTAACTCACATGCTTAGCAGTCTTGTGCTGGCTCTGGGCAAGACACCCCAGGTTTTCACTGTGGGAACCTTTCTCCAGAGCTGTTTGCATATTCTCATGCTACAAAAGTTTTTCCTAGAGTAAGGTAAAAAACTACCTGTCTTTTACAATGAGCTTGGGAGTCTTAAGTCATCTTTTTTTTTTCATTCCAGAAATAACCATTCTGTTGTGTGAGTTAGCTGCTCTTAACACTACAAGGGAGCAAACAAAGATGTGAATACCGGGAAGCGGGTTAAGTAGTGAAGATCTTTGAGGCAAGCTACCTACAATATCCTTTTCCTTCCTCCTATAAGACCCTGAGCCAAACACTGTAATGTGTGCTTTGCATGATGAACCTAGAAGTTCACTATTTTATTAGAGAATATTTGAATAACACAAAATAATATTTTCAAGTAATTTAGTAGTGTCTTTGGAAGGCATACAAACATACGGAAAGCTTTCTACAATATACTAATTTCTATTTTTCAAAGAGGACATAAAATAGAACAGATTCTGACATGATGCCCGGACTACTTGATGGTCCTTTCCACGAATCTATTTTACTCATTTATAAAGACAGGTAGTAAGTTCCACTAGAAGTAGAACTTGCAGCACAATCAGTTTTATCGTGACACAGATTAGAATTCTTCCCTTATTTTATAACAGTAATAACAAGTCTGAGGTCTTAATATGAGAATCCCATAACTTTTGAGACTTTAGACTAACCTAAATGTGTGTGTTCTGGATAGGTGAATAAAAAGCACATTGAATGCTTAATGAAGATTTGGTTTGGCTAAGTTTATATCCTTATGGAAAAAGGAAAGAGATTCAGAGCAGTAAGAAGACATCAATAGTAAAATTCTAAAATAACTCCCTTTGACTTAGGTACAGAATAAGAATTGCTTTTATTATCACTTCAATGCAAATTTTACTAAAGACTAATCCAACATAAAGAGACAAAGAAAGAAAAGGCATATGGGTCAAATGTAAGTTCTATCTCTATATGTTATCAACAAGCAGTTGAATTCAGAAGATGTAACATTTCAAATAGTGTCTCAAATGCCATATATTACGTGTAAATCTAGTAAGGCAAGACTTCTATTCTGAGTACTAAAATTAAATATTGAAATTAAGAAAAATACAATACTTTAATTCAGTTATCCCCTACTTGATCTATGAATGTGTGAAATCCAAACCAAAACTCTAGCAGTTATTTTTGTCCAAACTGACAGATGTGAAGAACCAAGAATAGCCAAGTAGTCATCTTAAAAGGGGCACAAAGCTGGGAAATTTACACTGCCAGAAAGGAAGCTCGTCACAAGCTGGGGTAATTATTAAAGGTGCAGAGTTGTTACAGGAAAAACAATTGGACCGAGGAAAGGAAAGAGAGTCTAGAAACAGATCTTACATATATGCCATATAATTTTTTATAAGGATGACATTTTAGTACCATGGGGAAGAACGGTTACTTTAATATGTGACAAAAAATCTGGATTCCATCTTCATACCTTACACAAAAATAAATTACATGCATATAATAGGCAAAAATGTAAACTGTTAAGGCTTTTACGTGGTCTTAGAGGAAAGATTTTTTAACATAACATATAAACCAAAATCCATAAATAAAATTGTAAGATTTGGGCTTTTCCAAATACAAACTTTCTATATTTCCAAATATACTATTAAAGTAATTGTAAAAATGTAAGCAAAACACTAAAACCATTTCAATAGGTGCATGCAGCAATAAAAACTGCTCATACTTACAATATGTCTTTTAAAACACAATACTGTAAATACAGGAAATAAAGGAAAAATATCAGGAAAAAGTCAAAAAGAAGAAAGTGTCAAATAACAAAAATATCTGAAAGTAATCCATTGGTGATCAAGGAAAATATGTAATAAAACACAAATTTTTAAAATGTCTAATGATGGAAAGCACCAAGTTTGGGTGAGAATGTGAAGCAATGAGACCACCAGACCTGCTAGGGAAGCATAAGAGTTTCTGGCAGTCTGTAAGGCGGGACAAATGGATGTCTATGACTATCCTCTATCATTTCCAGACATATGCCTAACTGACACACTGACATATGTTTTCCAAAAGTCTTATACTAAATGCCAAAGGCAGCATTACCCATAAAAGCCACAAAGTAAAAACTGCCAATGTGTAAAAATCAGTAAAACAACCAATGGAACATCATGGTCTAATGGCACAATCCCGTGATTGCTGAAAGGAAATGAGAATACGCAACACACGAGTACCCTCAACTGTGGAACTCAATAATGCACAGAGATGACCCAGGTGCTCTGACGTCAACAACATCAGCTCTTCTTCCCTAACTGCAAAGGGAAAGGTAGCAACTTGGCACCAGGAATCCAGGAAATCATGCATTTCCTGGTGAGTACATTCATGCTGCTGCAAAACCAAAAAATACTACGAAGCAGAAATCCTTTCCTTTATGCTTTTTCCTTCCCAGAAAACTGGTTTAGTCACATACCACTGGATGCATTTTCAAAGCATATGTTGAATGGATAAAGTTATTCACTGAATAAGCAAGTGCTGTGTAGGACCATATCATAAAGTGTTAGTTCAGTATTCTCAGGGAGACGGGTGGTTAGGAGGCAGCATCAGGGGCTCCTGGAATATTGAACTTACCTTCAGTTTGACCTGAGATCTAACTGAGCAGGCATGAGAAATAGCAATCATTCTATTTGTAGTATCTATACTTTAATGATGTACATTCAAAGGTGTATGTATGAGTTTATTGAAGATTAGTCTTCTGGATCCCTATTGTCATTTCATTTCTGAGTACCTTACAATAAATATTCTGAGCTTTGAGAAACTAATAAACCTAATGAATAGTACCATTATGACAGTCAAAGCAGCCATAAACAATATGCAAACCAATAAGCATAACTATGTTTCAATAAAACTCTATTTATAAAATTAAATGGCTGCCTAAGTTGTATTTGCAGCCTCAGTTATTTAGCTAAACCCTGTGATAGTTAATTTCTAATAACATTTGATATAGACTGATTAGAGACTGTCTTGACAGTTGTGTAATTTCCAACTCCGTTTTGTCATAGAGAAAGACTGGAGACCACAGATAGAACCAGTGTACTGCTCAGGTCATGACCTCCCATGTGCAGGCATCTGACACCTCATTTGGAAACCTCTACAAATGGCCATAGGCTCCAACTGCATTCTTCTAGTCATCTCTATCGCTTGTTACCAGGCAGTAAATACACATCTTACAAGAAAAGGCTTAAAGGAGCCCACTGTGTCTTAGCATTTCCTAGGAGCAGCTAAAATTGTGAGTACATCTTAAACTATAGTATTTCATCCGTTATATCCAAATGGGGAAAAATTGGTATCAAATCTATTTTCTTTTTAAAATAGCTGCAAAGAGAAGTCAAGTTTTCAGAGATACTGTGTAGCTACCCCTTCCCAAAAGATATTTATATTCATAATTACAAAGAGAATATTACAGTCCTTGCAGAGGAATGAGGACAGGGAAATGGTGGTAGCTATAAGTTCAACTGTCCCAACAGAGAACAAAGCTATGAGCATCACAGGGTCCGCTCAGGCAGCTGTCACATGGCCATTGTGGGTGAGAGCAGCAAGATCAAAACCTAATGGAATAATGTGATAGCACAGATGTAGGCATACTCGGTGGAGGGTAGTGTAATAAGCCACAAATCATATCAGAAGATGAAAGCCTTTTAGTTAAGTCATACTTAAAGCACTCAGTGGAGGACTCCCAGTGAATGCATAAGAGATTTCCACAAGTACATGGAGAGAGACATCTCCCATAAAGATGGCTAATGCAAAGCACAGGAGAACAAATATGCAGATGGGTTCATTACAGAAGCATTTCAGAAACCGAAAGCAGATGCTTCCATTTCCATGTGAATTCTAATACGTTGTAAACTAGACGGTAGGAGGTGCAAGGTCATTGGAAGAAAAGTCGGACCATGTTGTAAATATATTGCCGTTCTGCAAAGTCCTTTGTTTCCCATTTCACAGGCATGCGACTACATGATCAAACGTGTGAGAGAAAGCATGATCACACAGCAAGGACCACAGTAACATGACTCTTGAGGCCAATACCACCCCTGGTTTCTAGTCATCTGTGGAGAGAAATGTTTCCAGCTCTTTTCTCAAGATTTGCATCAGGGTGTCTCACATATGAACTATTTGCTAAATGTTTGCGGGCGGGTCCCAACACAATTGAACTCAACTACCATCTCAAGAGTAAGAGAAATGTTCAATTATTTGCCTTTAGCTACTCTGATCTTCCTCAGGTATTCCTCCTGCATAAATTAAAATTGCCCAATGTACCTTTACGGAATGACTTCAGGGACAATTCTTTAATTTCTGGTGGTTTTATTCTCAACTCTTTAAGATAGAGCTTGGGTGCAAGAGCATAGGATTAAAGAGACCTTTAAGCATACATGAAGACTCAGCCGACCTCAGGAGCATCACCCAGGTTCTAAAACTGTCTGAAGCATTGGGTCTGCAACATATGTAGGGCACCTGCCAGCCGGTACATATTCTGCTACCTCCAAGCCATGCCTGATGTCTCTATGAGTTTCCCCCAGCTCAGTGGTCTCGCTTGTGACACCAGTCTCCTTTTAGCTTCTAGTGTAGTGCATGTGGGTTTGTGTGAGAGAGAGAGATGTTTGCATATGTGCACGTCTATATGTATGTGTGCACATAAGTAGACGCCAGAGGTCCATGATGAGTGTCTTCCTCAGTCACTGCGGTTTTGTTGTTGTTGTTGGTTTTTTTTTTTTTTAGACTCAGAGTTAAGCTATGAAACTGGAGCTCAACCAATTGGTTGAACTGAATGGCTGCTAAGCTAGAGAAAACCACCTGTCTCTGTCCCTCTCTACCCTAAACACTGGGCTTACGTAGCCATACCTCGCTTTTATGTGAGTGCTGAGGATCTAAACTGCTTATGAACTGAAGCATCCTCAGTCTCCTCCTGTCAACTTCTTGTGAATATTTTCAGTATATCCTAGTGGTCCAATTGCTCCCACCTCTGCTTCCGAAGCAAAGAGTCACTATGCTCTTCCCCAGAAGGAGTTGGTGCAAGTTTGTTGGCTACTAATATAGTATCTCATACATGGTACAATGGATACACTGGCCTGGTGGGGACCACTAGAAGAAACCTTATGCTTTCCCAACACAGTGTATTCAGAACTGAGCATTTTTTTCATACCAGTGATACCAAATTGGGCAAATTTTGTGGTTTAATACCTACTCTGAAATAGATGACTCTTTCTACTCAATTCTAGGATGAAAACAGCCCTATTCTAGCAATTAGTGCTCTCAAGAGTTGGGGAATAGATTTGAAAAAAACTCCAAAGGGAATTGTCCCTTTTCCCTGCAATTTTAGCTTGTTCTAGCATTCTGGACTCTTGAGCAAAGTATGTGTGGTTGTGTGTATATTGATTTCTTTTCTTTGGTCTCTCTTTGTTTCTATGTACTGAGCTGTAGAAGGAAAGGAGACAGGAAACAAAAAGCAGGATAATTCACATTTGGCCAGTACTAATGTTGTCTGGTACTGGTTTACTCTGGACACAGCAGCTGCTGAAAGCCTCTTGTGCACATTTTCAATTTCCTGACTCTTCTGCTGGCCAGTTTGAATACAGCCGCTTATTCAGGAAGGACTCTAACTTGGCTTGGTCTTCACCAATTGACCTCTCGAGCTTTCTACACAGATGTACTGCTGTCCAGCCAAGGACCTCATGAGCCCCAGGCTAGCCTTTCTAACAAAAAGTTCACATCTGGTTCTGGAGAATCTAAGATCTTTCATCATAACTCAGTGGGGATATAGACTTTTCTCCCAGCAACCTTTTCTACTTTCTGGCTTCATCAGACTACCACTTAGAAATTGTAAGAACTTAGATTAAATTGGCTTAATTTAGCCATTGTATTGTTAATATCAGCATTTGGTGTTGGGGGCCAGGAGGGACTAGAAGACATAGCCCAGAACTTTGTACTTGTTAAGCACACTTCCTACAACTGAGATATACTGCCAGTCTGCGCATTTTTAGTTTGAAGCTTTCAAAGCCTACCTGGCTAAAAATGGCTTAAATGTATATTCCAGTCATTTCACTGTCGGTATCCACCAATCAGAGGATGAGAAAACCTTTCCTGGGTGTGTGAGCTGGAAAACAATTTTGCCAGTCGGAAAAAGTTGGTCAGGTCTTTCTGGATATTAGTGTATCACTCACCTACCACATAGTAGTCCCTTTGTGCAGCCCTCTATCCACTGAAAGGTGAGAGTTCTGAAGACAAAGACTTTGTCTGATGATTTCCCACTATTTCTAATAATATTACACATGCATCAAGGTAAGGGACATCACTTCCAGATGAGGAAAAATGCTCACGTTATTGTAAAGGGTTAATTTCCAAAGACGTGTCTGTGATGCTGAAAATTTACAGGAGAGGTGCACAATTATGGAGAAAAGAGTAGATCATGAGAAAGGGTTGACGAAGTGATCTAATACCCCTGGGACAATAAATATGGGTTAACAAAGTGCATAAATGAGTGAATGGCCCAAATATTTTCTCACTGTAATTTTCCTTTTAGGCTAGTAGGAGACGTTCCTGGGTGATGTGAACAAAAGTCAATTCACTTCAGATAGGACACCAATGAGAAACAAAAGCAATGAGTTTATTAGGGTTGGTCACAGAAGCATAGTTGAACTGTTACTTATAGGAGCATGGGAGACTCAAAAGCAGTTGCAGTATCAATAATTCCTCCCAAGAGTGGGCATCCACATATAATAACTATACCCCTGAGCTTCCTGCACAGCTTATAGTAAGCGTAATAGGGAAAAGTATTGTCTTCCAAGCCGCTGCCTACTCCTTTTATAACCTTGGAGAGAGCTGCAACTTCTAACTGTAAATCTTCTGTCTGGGCACCCGAAGCCTGATACATTCCATTTTATCCTTGAATACTATGTGCCTCTCTCCACTCAGGAAGCAACATTCCAATTCAGATGAAAAAATCATACAACAGAACTCACTTGTAGTTTTTCATGAGGCTAATGATTCACTCTCTAGAGACATCTCCAACTCTTAAATATACCCATGAGCTTGGTGTGTTTTTTAAGAACATTGAGCATTAGGCACATATATATGGCTCATAACATTTGCTTTATGAATGGTTACTTAGAATGAGGAGAAAGGAATAAAATTAAATAACAGAGTGATGCATCATGATTGCTCCCTGAGAAAACTGTGCTTAAAATTTGCCACCTTCTCAAACCCATGGGAATAAGCAGCTGAAGGCAAGGGATCCTGTACTTTGGTTATGGATAGTCTGAGAGAAAATGACAAAATCCTAGTAATCTCCCAGCTTCAGCCTAGCAAAGAAGTACAGAATTGCATTGACTATGGTCACTGTAGAAGGTGGACTTGAGATGATACTGTGAACTTCTGATTATGGTATAGATCATAATCAGACATCACCTCTGGGCCCTGGAGCACACATAATGAAGAAAGTTTTCCAGCTCCAAATGGACGCTGAAATGACAGAGAGGGCAGACCTTGAGTGGGTGATGGAGGAAAAGGATGCACCAGTCACCTGCAGTGTCCAATGAGTGTGTTTTCAGTCTCAGCTAAATGAACAAATGTCCACAGAGAAAGATGACAGTGACGAAGACAAGCGGCCTCTCTGAGTCTTGACTCAGGACAGCTGTCATGTAATTAGAAGAGTTAATTAGGGAACTGTGATATTCTGTGTACAGCTAGCATTCTTGTTAAGGATCTGTATCCCATAAGTGTCACCTGCTGTTATCCTAAGAAAGCCGATCTCCAGAAGTGGTTATTGTAAGTACTTCAGCTAGTTTATCCCTGATCATGCCAAATGTTTCATTAGTTGACTGTCAGTCATTGCTTTTCATTGGTGAAATAAGTAGCTTGAAAATAAATACCATGAAAAGTGTTAGAAATATACATTTACTGGGGACAGTAACTATATTACAGGGTATCATTTAAGCTGTTTCAGACTATTTTCTTTGCCTGCTTCATTTCATTTTGATGACTGTCTAAGCATATCTATACAAGAAAAACTGAGGAGATCTGGTCCAAGATTCTGTAGGTTAGATTCATCAGAGTTGCCGATAGAGTGACAGAAGCCAAGGCATTATGTAAGGAGGAGAGTACATTAAGAAATAATTTTCCTGGATGTTTTAGCTTTCTGCATGTTTCTGAACATGGGCTCTGTCTGAGTTTGTTCTGTGCAATATTCTGAGATGTGAACAGCACTGGGAGACAATGATTGTGCCCTCCCCTTGAGCAAGTAGCCAGTTTATTGAAGGCATTGCCAAACAATGGCTAGTAGTAATAGTTAATCAATGGCTTATTTTTTATTAACTATTATTTTGAGATTATTATATATGAATACTATGTTACATGTAATCCACCTCTCTCTCTCTTCACCCTCTAACTCTTTCTGTTCCCTCATTCCTTCTAAAATGTCTGACCTCTTCTTTACTTATCTATAATACATCAACCTAATGATTTTAGTGTTTCTTATATGTATATATGTGGTTAGACCTAAGCACTTATGATTGAAAAGCCCACCACAGGATTCGCCTTCAGAGAAAACTAAATTTCAGATATGTGCAATTGTTCAAAATGCACAGAATAAGCAATTTGAGTGTACCCAACGACAAATGCTATATCTACAATGAAACCTCTCCATCTAAGGTTCAGGAAAAATAGAATATAATAGAATAGAATAGAAATTACAGAATAGGATGAAGAAAGATTATAAGACCTGGAGGCTTAGGGTACTAGTTCATAAGTCATGCCCAAAGACATGACAGTGAAAATGCACCCATCAGCTTGTAACAACATGGTTACAAGAACAAAATTAGCTTAATGACAATACCAGACAACATACTAATACAAATGAGAGAAATTTTATATGGTCTCATCTCTAGATGATAAAGAGCTAGGGTGGTCAGTTGTCTCTAGGGATGGACCCTACACTATAGCTAATAATCCTCCCAGAAGGCATAGGTTACTTGGCGTAAAATATCTCTCCTTGGGTTGTTGATCACAAATATCATCATGTCCAATATTATTGTTTCTTTGTTTTGTTGTTGTTGTTGCCATTGATTTTGGTTTCCTACCAGAACTTTATAGTATGAGCTTATTGCTGAAGACGCTACACACTTAAAGTCCACTCTTCACGAATAAAGTACAGACCTGGTACTCAAAATCTGGCCAAGAACAAGTGGTTAAGAGGCTTCCTAATACTAGAGGTAAATCTACTACTGTATTCTGACAACCTATTCTTTAAATCCACATCATTATATCCAAACATTAGTATACCTCTCAAATTCCCTCAGAGAAGTTTCCTTGTGCAAAAAACAGTGGTTAACAAGTACACTCACAACTAGTCAATGTACAAAAGGGTATCTATGGACTGCTTCTATGCATCCTGCATCCCCAACACTCAGGGACCTTTCCAGAAGAAAGATTAAAAGACCTAGAGTTTTAGGAGAACAGAAGTGGAACTGTCCTCTGGGCATGACATGACTGTTGCACTCATGAAATCATATCGGCTATGGTTGGCCTCACAAGATCTGGACAAGATCAAGTCAGATAGCATTCTAATACACACAGAAAAAGGGCTGATAAGTAACCAATTAACTATTGGCAGTTCATAGATTCTTGGAAAGGGCAAGTCAGTTTTCTTTAGTAGTATAGCCTCACACCCATGAGAATACAGGTAAAAATTGGACTCAGTGGATTACTAAAAAGGGGCGGAGGGAGTGGAGAAATGACTGAACAGTTAAGAGTTCTTTTAACAGAGGACCAGGGTTCAATTCCCAGCATCCACATGGTAGTCTACAACTGCCTATAATTCTAGTTATAGAGTACCCAGAGCTCTCTTTCTCTGCAGAAAGTCTCATACATGCAGGAGAAACAGTCACCCTCATAAAATAAGTTTACATTTTAAAAGAAAAAAGAGGACTTGAAATTGGAAGAGAGCAAAGAGCTAGGGTATGGACCTGATGGGCATTTTCAGTAGAATTGAAGGTGGAGATGATCATGATCACAAATACATAATAAGAAATTTTCAAAAAAAGTATATTTTTAAGTTTAATTTTATTTATACATTTATTTATTTCAATTTATTCACTTTGTATCCCTGCTGCAGTCCCCTGACTTGTCTCCTCCCAGTCCCACCCTCCCTCCCTCTTCTCCCCCTATGCCTTTTCTCTAGTCCCCTGATAGGGGAGGACCCCCTCCCCTTCTATTTGAATTTAGCTTATCAGGTCTCAGGTATCCACAGAAGCTATATATTCGCTTATAAGTGGATAGTAGACTTATAATATAGGATTAATATACTAAAATCTAAGAAACAAAACAACAAGGAGGCTTAATCCTCATTCAGAAGGGCAAACAGGATAGATATTGGAAGTAGAAGTAGGGAATAGGACAGGAGCCTTCCACAGGGCCTCTGAAAGACTCTACCTAGCAGGATATGGAAGCAGACGGTGAGACTCATAGCCAAACTTTGAGCTGAGTGCAGGGAATTTTAGGGAAGAAGGGGGAGACAGAAAGACCCAGAGGGGACAAGAGCTCTATACAGAGACCAACAGAGCCAAAAAAATCTGGACCCAGCGAGAACTGCAGAGACTGATGAATCAACCAAGGACCAAGCATGGAAAGCACCCAGAGCTCCTGCTCGGATGTAGCCCATGGGCAGCTCAGTCTCCACATGGGTCCCTGAGTAAGGGGAGCAGAGGCGTGAACTCGGTTGCCTGCTTTTTGATCACCTCCCCTGGCTAGGTAGCCTTCGTAGGCTACAGAGAAAGAGTACCCAGACAGTCCTGATGAGAACTGATAGGCTAAGGTCAGATAGCAGGGGAAGAGGACCTCCCCTATCAATCAACTAGGGGAGAGACAAGGAGCAGGGTGAGGGAAGGAGGGGGAGACCAGGAAAAGATGAGGGACAGGGCTACAGCCAGGATGCAAAGTGAATCTATTTTAATTAATAATAGTAAAGAAAAACAAAACAAAACAAAATCCCTCTTTAATCATTGAAGTAAATGTCATAATTGTTTTAAATTATAAGCATAAAAAGTGGAGAAACAGGTAAGATAGTTGCATATTTCTTAAAGTAAACTAAATGTTAGAGTAAGTTTAGGTTAACGTAAAAGCTAGAGAGTAAGAATTTCCAGTACTCAACATGGAATTTCGGCCAACTAACATTTATGTTATTACGGAACATACTACTGCTCCTGTGGTCCTCTCAGTAATAGCTGAAAGGTATCTATTCTCTCTCCAGTTTTCGTGGTTTTTATCTGAGGCTCCAATCTTTCCATTCAGGAAGCTATACTACTCAGCTGTCTTGTGACTTTGTGCTTATATTCAACGGGACAGTTCTTTAGACTTTTCTCTTTTGTTAATGTGTTGAACATTGTTAGCGTTGTTTTCGCTATTCACTTGTGCATTGTTTGTTTCTGGAATTTGCTGTTTATCATTTTTAGGCAACGGTAACTAAAACCACAGAAAGAAGACAAATTGCCTTTCCCTGGCTTACAGTTAGAGAAAATAAACTTTCTCTCTTCAAATAGATCATAAAGTGGTGATTATAGAAGGTTAAAAGTTCCCCCAAGTGTAGATTTACTTCCCCATCACATTTCTGGTTGAGTGAACAGCACTGGCTGTTCTTGTTTTATCTTGTGAGAATTTGGGCTCAGAGAATGAGGGTAGACACTCTGGCTTTTGTTGCATTTGTAATATGCTATCCTTAATCTCTAATAATAGGGTCTCATTACTTATCCTTCTAACTCTAATAGGTTAACATGTGAGCTAGCATTTATGATGAATCTCACTTTCTTCACAGTTTCTGACATTTGTTGCCAATGGAAAAAGTCATGGCATCCAACCTCCAGAAGACCATCCCCGAACTTCAAGTCTTCAATGATCATTAAAGACTGGGGAACAGATTGTTGGGACTCTGTGGGCATACAGGTCATAGCACTTTGTTCTAAACTTTTTAAGGGTTCTCACTTATACAGGTTTATTTACTAAGCCCTCTTTCCCTCCTCATACATACTTGATTTGATCTAAGAGTTATCTTTATTTTGACTCATTGAATTAAATTTTGTTCTGTGCGATAAAACCATCAGGTCAATTTGTTGTACTTTAGCATGTTGTAAGACCCTCATAATGAAAATGCCATTTCAGAAAAAGTATTCCACTGCCTGGTGGACTTAAAATAAAGAGAGCTGAAAATCAGTGCTTGCTAAAGCCATTATTAATGGCTCATCGAAAAATTAAGCATTCACATTTTAAAATAAAAACAAAACGTGGAATTTCCATCTACACTATGGCAAGCATCAAGGTACTTGGAGAATTCTAATAACTAAATGTCGTTGTGAAGAAAGATATGAATAACCACACTTTAGAAAGGTCTTGATGAAATCCATAGCTTCCTACAAAACCCAGAATGGTTAAAAGAATTCAAGTGTGCTGTCAATATTATTTTTACTATAAAATATGTAGAATTCAAATCACTAATAATAAATATAAAATTTAAGATAGAATAGAATGTTGATACCATATGCCTAGTCTCTTGCTGGAGACTGAGAGTCTAAAGAATTTTCATGTTAAAAACCTTGATTACAGCCAGACATGGTG
>CM053767.1:25924843-25958430 GCA_028658305.1 Pachyuromys duprasi | reverse complement strand
TGTGTGTGTATGTGTGTGTCTGTATGTAGAGAAGAATCTCACTGGCCTTTCACAGAATCTGGAATGTCTGTTATGTTTAGCAATATTCACATTAGAGTTTCCAAGTTGGCTAGTACTGTTGCCTGTCTCCTGAGTCCCCTTACTCTCATCAGAAGTGTGCATTTCAGCTATGAAGTTGTGTTAGCCCTGGCCCAGGCTAGTAGCTGGGAAAATGCTGCACATTAGAACTTCAGCTTTATTCTTTCCTCACTTCCTAAATTATAAGCATAATTTATACGTTCTGGGTGGGCAGATCATAGCAGAGCTGCATTCTGGAGCCAAGGCCTTTCTGCAGGTCTGTGTGAGACTGAGTCGGCACCACAGGTGGCTGGTTGCATGAACTCCACAGAGAACCATTCTGGATACTTGATGATGACTCAAAGATTTCTTCATTCTGTTCTTTTTTTTCCCTTCCTCCTTTTTGTGTTTTCTTTCCATTGTGGGATTGACATGTTCCTGAATGTGCACTTCAGTGCACACTTGTCCAAACTACCCAAACCAGCATGTAACATCAGACAAATTGCAAGTCTGGGTGGTTGACAGCCTTGCCTTTCATTAAAGATTTTTATAAGTTGTGTACATACAACTCCTGCATCAGAGAGGGTCTTCAGAATGCATCCACCTATTTTTCACAGAACAGGAAATCAGAGTGCACAAGAGAAGACCCCCAGTGGGAAGGAGGCCCGGGCTGCTGGAAATTCCTTTTGCACTCTGTGAAGGTAAAATGTATTTCTGGAGGGCCCATGAGGGTTTGTTGCTTTTGTTTGCTTTTCTGCTGCATCGCAGGGGTTGGTCTAAGGGCTTCACCACCTTCTCATCCAGTGCCATGATGGGCAGCTCTATTGCATGTATGTCCTACATAGAGCAGAGCTTCTGCTGGCCCATCCAGCCACTCTGTCACACACGAGGTGGTTCTAAACATTCCAAATACTGCTCAGGCTTCCTTTTCCAGAGGAATTTCTATTCTTATAAGAAAGGTATTTTTTTATAAAGTATAGAAGGTTGTAAACTAGTTCCAGGCAGGCCAGACTCTGAACTCAAGGGAGATGTGGTCTGCAAGATTAAGAAGGCATATTACATTCTTGACTTCACTTTTTTCTTCCAGATGGAATCACTTAAATGAAGTCACAGTTTTATGTGTATGGAGCAGAGGCCATGATAGAAAGAAATACAAGCAGTACTTTTCCCATGTATGTCTCTTCATATAAATGAATGTATACCACACACATAGAGTACACGTCCCCAATGGGTACAGAACCATCCTCAATATTATCAAATATTCTTATATAATTCTTATGTTTTCAAAGTAGACATGCACATATATGTAACCATAGACATGCACATATATGTAACTTCATAAAATAATTAAAACATTGTTATTCCTCCTTTTCAAGTAAAATGTAGAGAAGAAAATAATTTTCCTGAGATCATAGTTAATTCATGATAGAGTCAACATGAAAATCTACAATTCCAAAATTCTTATTTCAGTGTTCAGTGCCTCACACTTACAATGGTCTCCTTCCCAAAGACTCCATAGCACTTCTCTCTATTAAGTGTTAGGTGAATGCTAAAAGATAACTTAGAAAACTAGATGTTTTCCTGCTAGATTGAATCCATTCTCTTTTGAAAATGAAAACAGTGTGGGTGACAAGGCCAGTCTGGTAACCCACTATGTTTAGGAATTTAATTTTCAACCAGGGCTTCTAAATGGAGGTTGTTAGGAACAAATCTAACTCGGTTCACTAGATCTTCCTCTGAAAGGAAGGTAAACTAGAAAAAGGATATTTTTCTGCACCCCGAGAAACACAAGACTGTGAAAAAGTGAATGCCTAATGACAGGAAAAATTGTACCAATAAATTATGTCTCAGCTGGTCTTTCTATCTTCCTACCCATGGGAATGCCCTGATAGTCTTGGCCCTGTGTCCAAATGTAACCCAAATCCCACACGATGCATGATACTAAGGACATGTTCACCATAAATTACAAAATATCATCCTTAAGTGCTAAGAATCAACACCCTCTGCCCTTCCTGTATTGTTTTAAAGAAATGTGAGTACTAAACGTTGAAATAGCTGTATTAAATTCTTCAGTGAAAAAAATTCTTTTAATTGCTCTTGATGCCAAAGTGAGTTACTTCCACATTTCACTGTCTAGAAGGGAAAATGGTGCTGTTACTACCCATTAAGTTGAGCATCCAAAGCCTCACAGCATGATCTAATCCAAGTTGTTAGCAGAATAGAGGCAAATATCAAGTCTTCTGTGCCATGGGAAAGTGAACTAATACGAACAAACTTAATTCTCCTGCCATGTGAATGCTGGCTCACCTTATCACAGCACTGAAATTTTTGATTTCTTAGACTTCCATTTTATCTCTAACCTTGTGCCTTTTATCCCCAATCTGTAATAAAAAGCCAGGTTCATGCTGGGCCGTCTTTTGTCAGAATTATCACATTTTTGTCCTTTAATTCTGTCTTATTTCTTCTTTACTCAATCAAAGTTGGGTCCACAAAAGTCACACCTATTCAAGGATGAGATTTTTTTTTGTCCTCATTTTTAAGTATGAATGAAAACACTTTGAAATAATGCTAGGGATATATTAATAAATATTTAAAGGAAGTATGATTTAATATAATATGCACACGAATGAATATTTTCTGCCAGTTCTCATATTTGTAGTTGAAATATGCAAGAACACAGAGTTATGCACTAAGTGCATGCATGCTAACTCCTAGGCAAAAACTAAAGCCAATTTAAGCAAATTGCCTGTTACTTTAAAATGATGGTTATTGAATTAAAATTGCTTTATTTTGTGTAACAATATGTGTTGCCTTGGAGGATTCACTGGTTCCAACCTTGACCCCAGGAACTGTGTCATATTTGCAGACGGTCTGAAGCAAGACTAGTTTCAAGCACATTGACAGCACGTGTTGCTAAGTAAAAACTTGCCTCACCCTGGAGAGTAGGTGTCCTTGAGTCCTTTGGAGAGAGGTTTGTGCTTCAAGCCAAGAGAGAAGCTGAGTAGTATTCTGTGGAAGGTTTTGAATGACTTCTGGATGCCAAAGTTCTTAGCAAAACAATCTCAACCACTTTCTATGGTTTATTTCTATTTTTTATGTCCTGTGCTTTGCTGAATTACTCGAAAGAGAATGTCAAAGACATTCAGCTATTGGAAGTCTTTTGTCTAATCCAGGAACTAGCTGTCAGATTATGTGTGAAATGTAGATAACTTACTTCTATATGAAGATTTTTTTAATGAAAAACACATTTTGTTCAAAATTTTATGAAGAGAAAAATATTACCAACTATAATCTTTTTTAATGTCTAGTAAAAGGAACTGAACTGTCACCATTGAGTGTCTTTTTTATTTCTTATTTAATTATTTTTTATTAGTTACAGTTTATTCACTTTGTATCCCCCCTGTAGCTCCCTCCCTCCTCCCCTCCCAAACCCACCCTTCCTCCTCCCTACCCATGTCCCTCTCCCAGTCCACTGATAAGGGAGGTCCTCCTCCCCTTCCCTCTTATCCTAGTCTATCAGGTCTCATCAGGAGTGGCTGCATTGTCTTCTTCTGTGGCCTGGTAAGGCTGCTCCCCCTTTAGGGGGAGGTGATCAAAGAGCAGGCCAATCAGTTCATGTCAGAGACAGTTCCTATCCCCATTACTATGGAGACCACTTGGACACTGAACTGCCATAGGCTACCTCCGTGCTGGGGTTCCAGGCCATCTCCTTGAGTGGTCCTTGGCTGAAGTATCAGTTTCAGAAAAGACCCCTGTGCCCAGATTTTTGGTTCTGTTGCTGTCCTTGTGGAGCTCTTGTCCTCTTCAGGTTTTACTCTCTCCCCCTTCTTTCATAAGATTCCCTGTACTCTGCCCAGAGTTTGGCTGTGAGTCTCAGCAGCTGCCTCAATACCCTGCAGAGTAAAGCCTTTCAGAGGCCCTCTGTGGTAGGCTCCTGTCCTGTTTCCTATTTTCTCCCTTCTCCAATGTCCATCCTCTTTGCCTTTCTGAATGGGGATTGAGCATCTTAGCCAGAGTCCTCCTTCCTGATTAGCTTCCTTAGGTGTACAGATTTTAGTATGTTTATCCTGTATTATATGTCTAATATCCACTTATGAGTGAGTATATACCCTGTGTGTCTTTCTGATTCTGGGATACCTGACTCAGGATGATCTTTTCCAGTTCCCCCCATTTACCTGCAAATTTCATCATTTCCTTGTTTTTTTTTTAATTGCTGAGCAATATTCCATTGTGTAGATGTACCACAATTTCTGTATCCATTCCTCAACTGAGGGGCATCTGGGCTGTTTCCAGCTTCTGGATATTACAAATAAAGCTGCTACAAACATGCTTTAGCACCACTGAACATCTCAATACTGAGAAATACTAGGAGTTTTGCAGCATTTATAAAGTCAATTATAAAATGGCCACCTGTATTAGATTTCTACCGCTGTGACAAAAGACCATGACCAAGGCCATTTATAAGAGAAAGCACTGAATTAGGCTCATTGCTTCAGAGGCGAAGAGGCCGTGATGGCAGAGCAAGGATACGGTGGCAAGAACGGCACAGAGCTCGAATCTTGATCACAAGTGAGAAGCAAGACAAACACGCTGGGAACGAGAATCTTTTGAAACCTCAGAACCTACTCCTCATGACACACCTCTTCCAACATCACATCTCATGATCCTCCCCAGGCAGTTCCACGACTGAAAGCCAGCTACTCAAAGATGCACATGTTAGGGCTGTCCTCAATCAAAGCACCACAATACCTAAAGATATCCAGGCTTTATCCCTAGATCTTGTAAAGGGCACTGTGTTTTTTGAATGTAATTAAGCTATAGCCGTTCAGATAAAATTAATCTGCATTTTACAGGTAGGCTCCAAATACCAACACAACTGCCCTAGTAGTAAGGAACCAAAAAAGATTAAACACAAACAGCAAAAAAGTCAGATGAAGGAAGAAGCAGAAACCAGACAGCTGCAGCCAAAGAATATCTAGGACTCCTACCACCACTAGCAACGTGAACTGGAGTATGGCATGAAGGTTTCCCCAGTCTCTCAAACTGATTTTAAACCAGTGAACTCCAAAAATATGAGAGAAGGAATTTCTATTCCTTTAAGTAGCAAATCTACCGTAATTTCTTAAAGTAATGTAAAAAAAACTAATATTAATATTTATATGTAAGATGAATTCGTAAAAAGTCTTTATTACTAATGAGATTTTAGACACTTGTTACTGGCATATGATGCAAAATATTTACAAAATAAATATGTCAAAGTAGGAACATCACATCCAGAGAGCTTTGTATTGGAAAGTTTCAGGGAGTAAAATATGAAGACCTAGGGAAACAAAAACAAAAAACAAACAAACAACAAAACAAAACACAGGAAAAAATGTATTATTATTTTAGTTTTCATCACTGTGATGAAATACTCCAAGACAGGGTATCTTTGTGAAGAAAAATTCAGTTGAAAGTTTTGGAGGCTCAATGTCCAAACAGAAGAGCAGCCCACCGCTGCTGGGGGTGCTCTGTGGCCTAGTCACTTCACAGCAGGAAATGTGCAAGACCAAACACCACATCTCTAAACAAGCTGTAGAGAGGTTGAAAGACTCCAAGTCCTCCCGGGAGACTCACCTCCGAAGACTTCAGGACTTCCGCTTAGACCCTACCACTCAACGGTAAGCCACATCTCGCATCAGCACACCAAGGAATACGCTTTTAATTACCAGCCTTTGAAGATGACTTAAGACATCCTGAAATCAGAGCACAATGTCAAAATGAATGGAGGCATTTTAAAGCCCGGCTTTTAAAGGAAGAAGCTGTTTGCTCTACCATTTTCTCTAGCTTTCCCTGATGCATTGTTTCAAACCAGCTTACCTGAGGCATCCTGAGAGGTATCTTAATTGGATTTTGCTTCTCACAGTTATATGAAATGTTTGATTTTTAAAAGTGATTTTTTTTTAAATCTTAGAACGATTTAATCATACTTAGGGTCTGCCCTTTTTCCTTAACATAAATTCTATTTCATTTTTATATATAAACTTAAAAAGAGCAGAATGCTTCATTTAGAAATTTGAATAAGTTTAGGCTCTTCTTTGTGCCCTTTCGGGTTTTCTTAGCTTGACTTTTATTTTTTATTTATTTTCATTCACTCTCCATCCTTGTTGTGGCCCCATTCTTCTTTTCCTTCCAGTCTTACCCTCTCAGCACTCTCCTCAGAAAATGGAAGCTCCCTTTCCATCCAACCCAGTTCATCAAGTTGCATTAGGACTGAGCATGTCCTCTTCTCCTGTGGCCTGGCAAGGCAGTCCTTCTAGGAGAAAGTGATCACAAAGCTCGCAAGTGAATCCGTGTCCAATTCAGTCCCCACTTCCCTTAGTAGAGGACCCATACAAGGCCTCAGCTGACCATCTGCTACATATTTGGAGGGGGCCTAGGTCCAGTTCCTGCATGGTCCAGGAACTCTCAGTCTCAGCAAGCCCTTCTGGGACCTGGTTAGTAGGCTCTGCCAGTCTTCCTGTGGAGCTGCTGTCACCTCTAGGTTCCTTCCTCCTACTTTTCCATAAGACACCCTACACATCCCCCAATATTTGGCTGTGAGTCTCAGCATTTGTTTTGAGGTGCTGCTGGGTAGAGTCTCTCAGAAGACAACCCTATCAGGCTCCTGTCTGCAAGCTTAGCAGAGTATCATTCATAGCACTCTCCCATAGGATGGGTCTTTGGTTGGGACAGGCGTCTGTTGGGCATTCCTTCAATCTCTCCTCTATCTTTATCCCTACATGTCCTGTAGGCAAGGTAAATTTTGGGTTGAAATTTTTGTGGGTTGGTTGGTATTCTCCCTCTGCTAGGAGACTAATCTAATTAGAGTCTCTATGGCTTCTGCTACTAGGAGTCTGCTTGAGTCTCCCTCATATACTTCCAGAAGCATATCCTGACTTAGTTCTCCAGCTTGTCACAGAGAACCCCCCCCCCCATCCCAGTTTTTCTCTTCCTTAAAGTCCTTCTGTCCTCTCAACCTTGCTCTCTCCAGGTCTGTTCTCTACCCTCTTAAATTTCTGTGCTCCCTCTCCCGCCGTGTTCCTTCTCTTCAGCCACTACCTCTATTCTATCTCCTTTTCCTTTTCTGAGTGAGATTTAGGCATCCTCCCTTGGATCCTATATCTTACTTATCTTCTTTGAGTCTGTGCGTTGTAGAATGCTTATCCTGTACTATATGGCTAAACTCCACTTATAAGTGAGTACATACCATATGTGTCTTTCTGGGTCTGGGTTACCTCACTTAAGATGATCTTGTCTAGTTCTATCTATTTGCCTGCAAATTTCATGATTTCTTTGTTTTTAAATAGCTGAGTAGTATTCCATTGTATAAATGTGCCACATTATCTTTATCCATTCTTTGGTTGAGGGACATATGAGTTGTTTCCAGATTCTGACAAAGTGTGAATAAAATTGCTATGAACATAGTTGAGCAAGTGTCCTTGTTGTATAGTGGAGCATTTGGGGGGTATATGCCCAGAAGTAGTATGGCTGGATATTGAAGTAAAACTATTTCCAATTTTCTGAGAAAGAACCACTTTGATTTCCAAAGTGGTTGTACAAGCTTGCACTCCCACCAGCAATGGAAGAGTGTTACCCTTTCTCCACACCCTTGGCAGAATGTGCTGTCACTTGAGATTTTGATCTTAGCCATTCTGACTGGTGTGAGATGGAATGTTAGAGTCTTTTTCATTTGAATGTACCAGATGACTAAGGAAGTTGATGAAGTTCTAGCTAGAGCAATAAGACAACTAAAGGAGACCAATGGGATACAAATTGGGAAGCAAGAAGTCAAAGTATGCATATTTGCAGATTATGTGATAGTGTACATAAGCAACCCCCAAAATTCCACCAGAGAACTCCTACAGATGATAAACAGCTTTAGCAAAGTGGTTAGATACAAGATTATTCGAAACAAAACAAAACTAGCCTTCCTGTTCACTAACGACAAATGGGCTGAGAAAGAAATTAGGGAAACTATATCCTTCACAATAGCCACAAATAATATAAAGTATCTTGGTGTAACTCTAACCAAGCAAGTGAAAGACCTGTATGACAAGAACTTCAAGTCTCTAAAGAGAAAAATTGAAGAAGATATCAGAAAATGGAAAAATGTCAGTAGGATTAACATAGAAAAAATGGCCATCTTACCAAAAGCAATCTACAGATTCAATGCAATCGCCATCAAAATACCAAAACAGTTCTTCACAGATCTTGAAAGAGCAATTCTAAACTTTATATGGAAAAACAAAACAAAACAGAATAGCTAAAACAACCCTATACAATAATAGAACTTCTGGCAGTATCTCTAACCCTGACTTCAAGCTATACTAGAGAGCAAGAGTAATAAAAACTGCATGGTACTGGCATAGAAATAGACTGGTTGATCAATGCAACCGAATTGAAGTCCCAGAAATAAATCCACCTACCTATGGTCACTTGATCTTTGAAGAAGGAGCCAAAACCATACAATGGAAAAGAGACAGAACATAGAACAAATGGTACTGTTCTAACTGAATGTCTACATGTAGAAAATGCAAATAGATCCATATTTATCTCCATATTTAAATCCATGTGGATCAAAGATCAATATAACACCAGATACACTAAATCTATTAGAAGAGAAAGTAGGGGAGAATCTTGAACTCATTGGCAATGGAGACTACTTCCTAAACAGAACACCAATAGCTCAGGCTCTAAGATCAACAACTAGTAAATGGGACCTCTTAAAACTGAAAAGCTTCTGTAAGGCAAGGGACTCCATCAATAGAAGAAAATGAGAGTCTATAGACTGGGAAAAGTTCTTCACTAACCTTACATCCAACATAGGGCTAATATTGAAAATATGTAATGAACTCAAGATATCAAATACCAATAAACAAAATAACCCAATTAAAAAATATGGCACAGAACTAAACAGAGAGTTCTCAACAGAGGAATATCAAATGGCTGAGAAGCACTGAAAATGTGAAATTTTGTTTAGATGACACAGAAAGACAGATTGTATTTGGGCTTCATATAAATGCTGCTGTTTTTAGAAATTAAAGATTACAGGGAAAGAAGAAAGAAAGGAGAGAGGGAGAATTAGAGGAAGCAGCAAGGAAGAAGAGGGAGGGAGGGAGGAAGGGAAATCCAGAGTGTGTTAACAATCATACCCTAAGAGGCTATTTTCTAAACATACATCTCAGGGCTGGCTACAGACAATTAGATGGAGGATTTCCGTGCAACCCCTTACTTTGATCTCATCTACAGATATGAATGAAGGAGTTCAAAATACACAGTCTATAATCTGGTTTCTACTTCAGATCCTGTATATTCTTTCCTTTTATAATACATGTTTACACCAAACATTGAAGAGTTAATACATTAAGCACCTGTAGCAAGAATTTCCGCTTATCCCTGCAATATCCACTTCCTCTCAGTAATTAAATCCAAAATTTGTTGTTGGGCCCATTACTACTTACAATTAAGATTACACTTTCCAGGCTTCTTTACAGCTAGATGTAGCCATGAGAGGTAAATGGACATCTTATTAAGTGGAGAAAAGTGATATTTCCTTTTCTGTTTGTTTACTGTGAGGACATAGAAGCTGACTTCGGCAGATAACCAACTATAGTATGCTTTGATTCTTTTTTTTAAATAATTTTTATTTTCTATATTAATCACAGGTTATTTATTTTGTAGCCCAGCCATAGCCCTCTCCCTCATTCCCTCCCAACCCCACCCTCCCTTCCTCATCTCTGTGATATAACATAGAACTTAAGCCAACCCTTTGGCATAGCAGCTGCTCCATGGAAGTGCTCATTAGATTCTATTCTTATCAGCTTAGTTATCAGATAAAATAACTAGTTGATCAAATGTATGTATTTTATCTCTTTTAGGTCTCACAAACATCTAATAAGATAGACATTGATATTGTATGCATGTCATATAAAAAGAAACAAAAATTATGACAAGACACAGACAAGAAATTGGCATATGGGACATTCCTTCCAGCCTTCATTCCCACTGAATCTTCTTTCCTCCTTTGTCTATCTTATAATGTCATTCACTAGATTTTTGTCTTTGACATTGTCTGCTAGATTTTTACCTTTTTAAGTGCAGCAATTGAATGAGAAATAATTACACTGAAGTAGGTATGTTGCTTTTTTCCAAACAAACAAACAAACAAACAAACAAACGGCAACAATCAACTCCCTAGAGAAAAGAATATTTGGATGAGATTTCTGGTATTTCCTGCTACTAATCATGCAGGAAATGTCTTTTTTGTCCCTAGCCCTCCAAACTTTACATTCAAGATTTCAGCACTTATATTTCAGACTGCATGCAATAGTTTCTGGCCTCAGGAGGGAGAAACAAAAGTATGGGTTTAAATGAAGAAAAAAGAGAGAGAGAGAGAGAGAGAGAGAGAGAGAGAAGGAAAAGAACCCGTTCATATGTGCATCTAGAGAGCTAATCTGCTTTGTATTTACAGTTTGGCTAACCTTCTAAAAGAAAACCTCAACTTTTTATGGGGATAATTTATTTTCAAATACTTTCAGCCTTGTGAACAATATTGAGTAATATTGGGATATTAGGAGATGGGTCACAAACTTCATATTAATTAGCTGCTAGAAATATGTAAGAATCACAACATTTAATTTCAGTGCAGTATTATTTTCAAATTGTGGATGTGTGTAGGGTACTTAATAGCAGGGTGAACTCTGAACTAGACAAAATCAATGTTGGATTTTTTTCTCCACACAGTTCTTTATTTGATGAAAAATCTGTATGATATTCTAAAAATAGGAACTGTTGACTTACATTTTTGTCACTGAGAACAAATCCCTCATAGCAGCAGATTAAAGGGTGAAAAGGTTTATTAGGTTCATCGTTAGAGGGGTATCCCTCATCAAGATAGGACATACATGCCATAGGTCCTGATGTTGGGAGCAGATTGCTAAAACTCTTCAGATTTAAGTAAACAAATAATCAGATTTCAACCAGCACCAGAGTCAGGCTACAGCCAGTGATGCTTTCTTCCATAGTGAACCGCTTCCTCCAGTGCGTCTCTACCTTCTATAGGTCCAACCTCTTTCCTAACAGCACCACCAGCTAGACATCATGTATTAAAAGACGTGGCCTCTGAGGACATTCCACATCAGAACTGTAACAGGAACTCATTAAATCTGTGTGAGGTAGAAATTACAGCTGGCCTGGTAGATATTGCTTAAGTTAGGTTATATTGTGTGAGAAACATTATTTCATGACATGGAGGTTTAAGATAATGGATATATATTAGCTTATGATTCTATGAGTCCATGTTGTGTGCTGCTTTCACAGTTCTGCTGTCCTGGGATATGCCTTATTTAACTTGGCTAAGACTCACATGTCTGCAATCAACTGCAAGTTGACAGGGGCTGCCTGACTGGTCACACATCTCCCTGTGACCTTTCATCCTCCATCAGACAAGCTTAAGATTGTTCACCCGTGGTCTCATGGTTCTGTGGGAAATTAAAGAAAAGACAAATCCCCATTGCCATAGCTTCCTATACATCTGTTGTCTTTTATTTTCTTGTTCTGTTTGTTAAAATGAGTTACAGGGCCAGACCAAGAATCAGAAAATGAAGGACTTACAAAGTTCAAGGGTAGAGGTAAGAAAAATGACTATTAATAACTAATACTGCTTAACACGTATGATAAATAAGAATATTTTTAAAATGGTCTTTGTAGGTGATTAAAAATATAGAAATCACACAGATACATCACTCAGAATTCTTTAAAGAAACAAAGCCTAGAGAATGAATATACATATATTTATTTATATATATATTTGTTATACATATGTGTGTGTGTTTACTGTATGTGGTCCAGGTTGTCCAATGATGGCTGTTTTACATTAGTGAGGCTGAGAATTGGTAGTTGAGATCATAAGATTGGATGTCTCAGCAGTTCCAATCTGGGTGCAGAAGGCCTGGCAGATTCCCGGAGAGCTGCTGGTTTTCAGTCTTTATTGAAATCTCAGCAAAGTTGGTTTTAGTAGTGTCACATGAATACTGTAATAACAGGATAGATGGACTTGCCACTAAAAGTCAGGGCAGGAAGGCAAGAAGCAATGTTCCATCCTTCCATGTCTTTTCATGGGGCTGCCACAAGGAAGTACAGTCCATAGTGAAGGTGAGTGTTTCTGCTTCTAATAACCTAATCAAGAAAATCCTTTACTGAAGGGCCACAGTGGCTTTTGTTTTAGTTAGATGAAGATGCAGTCAACCATCATGATTAGCTGTTACACAGGGTGAACACAGAATGCTGTGCTCCATTCAGAACAGCTCTGTGTGGACAGAGAATGAGTTTGGACCCATCAGAAAGGCTTAGAAACTTTGAGTGCTAACAAGCTCCGCATAGAACAGCAGTGTGACCCACCAGAAGCAACCGGATAAATGAAAATTTAAACGGCTTTACTAAACTAGAGTAAGAAACCAGGGGAGTTCTCCTGGGACTTTTCAGGAGTCTTACTGTTATAAGTAAGTATAGTAAGTATACATATTCCTGACACAATGAATAGCAAAGGAATGTAAAACATGAAATGTGTCTACAGAAGTATAACCTGATGACAGAAAGTTGAACACCCATTGTATATAAACCCTTTAAATGGCCTGAGTGTGTTCAATCAATGAAGAGAGGATGTAAGATTTGAAGATAGTAGGTGATAATGTTTTATTTTAAAAATGTTTTTGAAACAATCACAAAAGTGTGGTTATGTTATGCCGTGTGGCTTTTGGAAGAAGGGCGAGGTAAAGTAGAAGCAACAGGAAGTCAACTTGAAGCGTGGTAGTGGAACAATAACCCTTGATGTCCTCCAAGGGAAGTTTCTTTCTGCCTGGGCATGAGCTTCAGTCTTGTAGGAGGAATACAGCAAGAATGTCAGGAAGAGAGCAGCTGAGGCTCCCGCTCACTGCGAAGCAGAACGAGCCATGGCAAAACATCACTAAGAGCCCATTGGCGGATGCTCTAAAACACGTAATGCCCCTCAAAATCAGCCTAGGAGACTGCCGAGTTTACAGAAGCTTAGGATACACACCAGCTAGATGCTGATGTCGAAAGGATATTCAGCAAATGCCAAGGAAATTTGAAGAAAGAATGCACTTTGATTAGTGCTAAGTTTCAAATACGCCATATTATTTTAAAACGCCAGTAATAAGTGAGAACGGGCACAAGATAATGGGGAAATCTATCCTCACAATGTTTCTGTGATACCTTCTTTTTCTATTTAAAAATTTAAAAATAATTGGCATTAAATTGAAGTTTGATTGGTTTCTATGTTTACTTTCATTTCCTTAATGTTATAAGCTACTTTTTGAAGAATCCTTTTTTTTCCCCAATAACGTTAAATATGCTTCCATACATGACAAATTAAATAATCAGACTATTTCACAACTACTTCCTGGCACACAACTCATTTCTTCAGACACTCCACTGAATCACTGGCTTAACCGGATTAAATGGTCATTGCCCTATCAAGGAAGCTACTGCAACTGGGGAACAAATGCTTGCTGGGTTTCTGTTTCAGAAGCAAGAATGGGGACCCATGTGGTCTCCGTGCAGATTCATGGAATTTTGGCCTTCCACTAATTTGGAAATGTGGCTGACTGCTGAGAACTGTAGGAGACTCAGCAAGACAGAGGAATGTTAATGAAGTCTCCTTTCCTAAAAGCAGTTACTCTTGTAGAAAGCAACCACAATTATTAAGGATGAGTTACTGTAGAGAAATTTTGGCAATATCAGCAGCTCTGTACCTTACAAACATCCTTCCTAGTAATCCTCAGGAATGGACACTGGTGTCAAAGTGACCGTCCTGAGGTAATTTAACTTTATTTTATTTTAACCTTTTGAGCATCTGTGTCTCAGGAGAAAGTAAAGTCCCCCTGCCATGTGGACAGTGGGTTGTCCTTGTAGCATGTTCCCAGCTTGCAATGGTCTTAATAGATGGGTGGGCTCTTCCTTGGTCAGAAAGATCACGTACGCACACTGAGAATTCTTAGTTCATTCTGCTGCATCCTGAAAATTCCACCTCTTGGTCTCATTAAGAAATGTAAATAGATCTGCATCCTTGTGGAACTCCAGCTTTCCTATGCATGAATTGCATAAGAGGGCTGTTGCTAGATTCATCACCAATCTAAAATGCTTATACTGAAAGCAGGGTGCATCCCTTGTGGGGTGCAGCTCTTTGATGCTCATAAGCAGAAAGAAACACGGAAGAGGTGAGATGATTTAACCAAAGCAATCACAATTACTGTGCCATTCCAAACGCATTCTAGAATCAATTTCCAAAATAAAAATATCATTTTACCGGCATTTCGGTTGTATCTATTTTATTTGTGCTTGAGGGGATTAACATCTTACTATTGTTAAGTTACCCAAAGTAATACGCTCAGTTTTCTATGATGTCATTATCTTCTCTCAGTAATATCCTGCAGTTTGGGGTACAGTTTTATCAGCTACTTTATTAAGTGAATTGCTATATACCTCACATTTTCTGCTGTTACACATGAAATGTTTTAAACCTTATTTTCTAACTGCCTGATGTTAGATTTAGGAATTCAACAGATTTTTGTTCATTGTATCATGGGACTCTGCTAAATTTTGTATTAATGTTAGTAGTTTCTCATTAGATTCCTTCTGGGTGTTTTTTAAATATGTGAATGCACCATTCAGAAATACACATTTATGCTTCCTTCTCAATTTCTCTCTCTCTCTCTTTCTCTCTCTCCCTCCTTATTTTGTTGTTCTGGATGGAAAAACAAGCAGGATGTTAAGCAGAAGCTGTGAGTGTGCACTTCCATCCCAACACCCCCCTCATTCGGTAATACTAGCTGCCGCCACCTTTTGTTATAGTGTATTTATCCTTTGTCAATGTATTACATACATGCACATAATACACTACAGTATATTTCACCCCCACCCTTTCTTATCACCCTCCCACACCTACCAAATCCCCCTCCTCCTCGTAAGTACCCCTTCCCTTTCGCATCCTTTTATTCTGTGGCCCACCGAGTTTATCCAGCACTACCCACATGAGCATGAGTGTGACGCTATGCACTGGAGAATGAGTAGCTCATCAATGGGTACATCATGTCACTAAAGACAATGACATCTCCTAGTGTTAGTGTTTATTTTAAAATGCCATGCATATACAACAGATATGATATGAAAGAGTTTTATTCAGGGGAGGGTAGGCAGAGGAGACTTAGGGCCTGAGTGAAGCATGAGGGCAGAGCGACAGAGATGGGGAGAGGGAGAGTCCCAACAGAGAAACAAAAGCAGAGAGAGCAAGAGAATGACAAAGTAGCAGGCTGGTCCTTTCAGATTTCCTGTGCAGCCGAAACATGTCTGCCACATATCTGGTGGGCTACATATGGTGACATCACAGGTTGCTAGGCAAGCCAGAAGCAGGCTGCCTATACTCTTAACATTCCTCCCCAATGCGGACATTGGACCGCATCTTATGTAAAGCAAGTTAAACTACATAAATGTAGGTTTACTGGAAGCAGCTCTGGGTCACCATGTAAGGGGGTGAAAGAGAGGGAGAAAGAGAAAGAATAAAGAAAAAAAGTGAGAGCACTTACATGCTATATGCTAACACCTACCCCAGTTGTAAAGGACTGGTCGTCATGAATCCTTCTCCATCCATGACTCCCCTCAGTCTTGAGGAAGACCTGTGCAGGAAACCACAGCTGTTGTGAGTTCAAGAGCTCGATAGTCATGTCATGCCCAGGAAATAACATTTCCTAGGCTTCTTTTCCATCTTGAAGTTCTTACATTTTTTCTACCCTGTCTTCTTGTGTTGGGTCTTGGTCTTGAAAGGGTGATATAGATATCTCACTGGGAACTGATCACTTGACAGTAAGTTATTCTTAGAAATCTGAGCACCCATGTGTCTCTGCATTAACCACCGTCAGCTGCTATTCTTTTAGCAGGTGATCATAGCTGAAGACAGAACTAATCTATGCATATGAACATAAATATTTAGCAAATATGCTGATAACCGGTTTATTGAGCAAAACAGAAGCAGCAAGCAAATCCCTATAGCCTCAGCAGCCCACAGCCTTTAAGCAAGTCCCACTACTAGGTTTGATTTTGTTCCTGTGGACCAAGTCTCAGATCCAATCAGTTACTTCATAACAATCATATCACTCTTGAAACGGTAGATGCACCTTGCCTGGCAGGTGAGAACTGTAACAATTAAGGTCCGCACCTGGATAAGCCCAGTGATGGCTTTTCCCCTCCAGCTGTGTGCATTGCTTTTCCCACAATGCTGACGCTAGCCGTCATGGAGAATACTTCCATCTCTGATGGAGCTTGATTTCTCTTTGTCATATATCCAAAGTGTAAGGTATTTTCAGCAATGGGATCTTATGCTCCAGTTCTGGATAGCAGCAAGGAATGATGATCATACTTGTTTTGTTTCAGGGGCTCACATTTTCGTTTAACAGTTCGTTGCTTCTGGGACCAGCATTATTAACTCATGCAGGCAACTCCATTCAAACCTTTTAAGACAATTATATTTAAATGATCTTATAAAGTGGTACATTTCCATATGACTTCTTTATACGTATTTAGATAATCCTTTCCCTATTTCCTTCCTTATGTCCTATCTCTCTGCCTGAAGTTTAAACCCTGCCTCTTGCATTATTCTCTTTCTGTTTTCTTATCACACATACAATACTTGATGCTTCTGCAAGTACAACCACTAATAAGAAAGTTCCATTAAGGTCCTAAACTGGTGATGTTTTTATTATGAATGGACATTGACTTTTCTCAGATGTTTTTTCTGCATCCTTTGGTGATATCATTATTCTGTTGATAGATTAATTACAGAATTAAATGCTAACCTTACAGTCAATGGATAAACAAGGTTTTACTATGATATTGTCTTTTGTATTTTAATTGATTTAGTTTTTAATTAAATTTTTAAATTTTTTAATATTAGTTACAGTTTATTAACTTTGTATCCCAGCTGTAGCCTGCTCCCTCATTCCCTCCTAATCCTACCCTCCCTCTCTCATCTCCTCCCTGCCCCTTTCCAAGTCTACTGATAGAGGAGGTCCTCCTCCCCATCCATCCGACCCTAGCTTATCAGGTCTCATCAGGGCAGGCTGTGATGTCCTCCTCTGTGGCCTAGCAAGGTTGCTCCTCCCTTGGGGGTGGGGGGCCGGAGGGGAGGAGGTCAAAGAGCCAGCCATTGAGTTCATGTCAGAAACAGTCCCTGTTCCCCTTACTAGGGTACCCACTTGGATACTGAGCTGCCATGGGCTACATCGAGCAGGGGTTCCAGGTTATATCCATGCATATCAAAGCAGATGCTGAAACTCATAACCAAACCTTGGGCAGAGTGTAGGGAATCATATGAAAGAAAGGGGAGTTAGTATGACCTGGAGAGGACAGGTGCTCCACAAGAACCAAATATATCTGAGCAAAGGGGTCTTTTCTGAGACTGTATCTCCAACCAAGGACCATGCATGGATTTAGCTTTTTTTTTTTTTAACTCCCTAGAAACAGTAGTTTATTGCCTACTCACTTACAAAGTACATTGTTGATTTCTGAAAAATATCATGTCTCATATAATGATTTAGGAAGCATTTATTTTTCTCTTATTTTTTAAAAGAAAAGGGGAAGAGGGAGAGGAGTGCAAGTGAGAGGAGGAAAGAGAGGGGAGTTGTATGAAATTAGAATTAACATGGTGGTTCTTTCCACTGGGACAACTTATCCACATCACTTAGCAGTGAACTCATCTTATTCTGGGTGTTTTTAATAAAAAGATTCTCAGTTTTAGTTTTAATTATATATATATATATGGAGGCATTTACTAATTTCAAGTAAATGTTCAAATTTCTTGCCATTGAAGTAGTCAGAGTATTTCTTTATTCTTTTTGAAATACACAATATCCACAGGTGATTTTCTCTTTCACACCTTACAGACTCCCTCCTATCCTCTGTGTCCATTTTTACGTTTACCAATGCTATTGATCTATTCATATGAAAAGCTTTTGTGTCTATTGATAGAATCATATTTTCCACATTTTATTCCAATGATTCCTGTTCAATTCATTTTTAAATTGAATTTAAAATTTCCTTTTCTATTTCTTCTAGTTTGGCGAGATAGACACTTGGGTTCTTAATTTTTGGATGCTTTTTTTTAATTGTCCAAAGAAAATCTTTATCATATTCTCTCTCTCTTTTTTTTATTTTCTTGGTCCCCCTCTCAGGCTCAACTCTTTTAAAGGGAAATTTTAAAATGAAGAAAACACTATATAACTATTCATATATTAACCAGTTAGATGCTTCATTCTTTTACATTAACCCATTTCCATTTGATATCATTTCTTCTATCTGAATAACTTCTTCTTTTTTTTTTTTTTTTTTTTTTTTTACAGTAAGGTCTCCTGGTAATAAATTCTCACAAGTTTTCTTTGCCTAAAAATGTTTTAAATTCTTTTGCTTTCCCCTTGAAGGAGTATTTTTTTTTCTGGCTATACAATTCTAGAGGGTTTTTGTTTTTGTTTTTTGTTTTACCCTATACTGTTTAGAAAATGTCATCACACTGCTCCTTGTCAGAAGTCAGACCTTCTTGTATACTTTCTTAAAGAGAGAGAGAGTACCTTTCACTTTCTGTACTTCATGTATCTTCTACCTCTGGCTGACTTTCAGGCTTTTTATTTATTATTCATTCCCAGAACTTGATAATCTTGTATGTTCAGGTATGCATGTGAAGGAGTATGCATGTATGTATCTGTCCTATTTGCCTTTCGTTGAGCCTCATTAACCTGTGGTTCAAACATTTTATTAAATCTAGAAAAATGTTGGCAATTTTTTTTCAAAATGTTTCTGACCTCTCCTCAGGAAAATGTTGTAACTCTACAGATTGTCAACATTTAATGTTACCTGAAAGACCACTGTGGCGGTGTGTGTATTGGTTTTACTATCTGGCCTTTAATTATGTAATTTCTTTTTCAATGTTTTTAATTCCTGGCTTTCTTTCTTTTAGTAACTATTTTTTCATGTACTCCATTGACCTCTGATTTCAGCCTTATAGAGTCTATTTATTACTTCCATTTCTATTCTTGTCATTTCGAATTACTATGTTAAAGTTTTTGGTAGGAATTTATCATCGTACATTTCTCATTGTGTTTCCATCAGCTGATTTTTCTATTGTTGTGACTCATATTTTTCTCTTTTATGAATTTAGCAGTTATTAATTGGATAAATGCCATTATTTCTTTCCTTAGCTTAAATCACATATCCTTAAATAATGGGGGATTATACTTTCACTGTAGTTGATATGTTTTCATATCAAACCGGTCTTCTCAACTATTGTATTGGTTTTATTAGACAAAATCCACACAGCTTTTCCATAAATGATAGCTAGTCTTCTTTGTAAAGCATTTGAGGGCCCCCTTTGAATAAATGTAAGCATACTCCAGTTTTTGAAATGGAGAGACGACTCAGCAGTTAAAACTAATTGTTACATTTGTAGAGGATGAAGATTCATTACCAGCACCCTTGTGGTGGTTCACACCGGTTTGCAACTCCAGCGCCAGGAGATCCAGTGTCATCTTGTGACTTCTTAGGGCACAAGGCACACATAGGATCCACACATGTAAATGCAGGCAAAACACCTAAAATAAAATAAAGAGAAATAAAATAAACATTTATAAAAACAAATTAAAACAAACAAACAGCAATGGAAAAAAAAACCCTGCATAAATTCTGGGAAATGTCCCTAAATGGCATAGCTCTGAGATGCTTTTATGGGTTACGTTTTAGTTGCTTAGCCTTCTGCAAAATATTCATGGGAATGTTAGGGTGGAAAAAAGACATGGGGGAGGGAGCAGGGTAATGAGGCTAAGGAGGAGAGTACAGCAGGAAGGCCACAAATCCATAAAGAAATCTGATCCTTAGTAAGCCTATAAGAACAATAAAAAAAAATGAATTTAAATGATGGCACCTGCATGGGTCGATAACACTGTTCCCAGAAACCGTACCATGGGTCATTAAACAAAAATCCTGTGCCAGGCTTGGCCTGTCTCCCTATGAGTTGCTGGCTTGTGTGGGTGCTTAGTCTCCCAAACAATACAGACATTTGCTGCTGCTGTTGCTTTGTCCCACAGAATTGCTTGGTAAGAGCTTATTGCTGAAGGTGTCACATGCCTTAGTTGGAGAAAATAGAGAAACTGGGGGCTGGAGAGATGGCTCAGCGGTTAAGAGCACTGGCTATTCTTCCAGAGGACCTGGGTTCAATTCCCAGCATCCACATGGCAGCTCATACCTGTCTGTAACTCCAATTCCAGGGGATCTGGCACCCTCATACAGACAGATGTGCAGGTAAAACACCACTGCACATAAAAGAAAAAGAGAAGAAATAGAGAAATCAAGCTGGAAGCGTCCTCCTTGCTGACTACCCTCACAGAGTTAGGCAATGCTATGCAAGCTGCTGGAGGAAAATCATCAACTGTCTTATTCAGCCATAGGACCCTGTGTACAACAATATCAACCTGCCAGGCAAGATGTGCCTACTGGTACAATAGTGGTGAGTCAGTTATGGTAATAACCTGCTGCTTTATGGTTGGATTTGATGCTTGTTCCAAAGCAGCTATTTCATGTCTGGTAGTATAAACCTGGCTAAAGGCTTCTGGCTGGGTGTCATTGGCCCTAGAGGGGAATCTACTTCTGTTTTGCTAACGATGAGGCTGTTTATACCCATATATTATTGTTGCCGTCAGCTTAGTCGGAGAAGTTTCTTTATGTAGTCTTACACGGTGACTACTCATAACTGATCAAAGTAGAGAGAATAAATGACAGTTAAAACTTATCCGTAATGGGACATCCAAGGCTCAGGGAACCGGGTAGAAGAAGGAGTGGAAAGAATGTAAGAGGTGGATAAAGAAAAGACATTGCTGGGACACTAACTTTTGGGTGTGACCTACCTCTCACTGTTGAAATTGAGGCACAAGATCTCCACAAAACAGCCAATGCCTCATCGTGTAAAGGAGATAGCCCATGAGTCGCTGACTCTCCATTGTGGTTGATATACAACTCATGGTTGGTGGGAAAGTGAAAGACGTTATCTTCCATGGTGAGTCACTTGTAAGGTGCCCGTGTGCCTTCCAACAAAGTGTAATCTATGCTGCTGATGATAGTCATCAAACTCCTCAGGTTCCCCCCTACATGAAAAGATAAAATAAGTAAAGGATTGCTGTTTGACGAAGGAGATTAAAGGGACAGGAAGGAGGAAAAGAAACAGGACTGGGGGTTAATATATTAAAATACATTATGTACATGTATGAAGATGCAACAATGAAACGCATTATAATGTATAATTAATATACACTATCAAACACATTTTTAAGGAAAAAAACATAAATTGAATGTATTTGATCAAGAAACTCATTTAGTCTGAGTTACTAGGCATTCAAAAAAGACTGATGTTTCAGGAATCAATTAAAATTGAATAAAGGAAATTTTTTGTGGCTCATTACCAAAACACACTAGCATAGCAAACAACTCATTCTGCTGACAGACCCCACCAGTGAGATCATTGTTTAGGAGGCAGAATTGCGGCAGAACATCCCTAGAATGTGTTTTGTTCCCTCCTTCAGATTTTCACCCTGTGTAACATATTGCCTCTCCTGCTGTTGTTTGTAACCTTTTTACAGTTGGCACAAGCACGTACATTAACTCTATTCTGATTAATAGGAGCATCCCACTGTGCGACTCCCTTGGCCATGGTGTGCGTTAAGCAGTGTTTTCCTGGCCTAGGTTGCCCTGAATTTGTAATGTGTGTTATTAAGTGCTACCTCTTTCCAGCACTTTCAAGGCTCTATAATTACCAAAGGAGGCAACTGGATGGTGTTTGCAAATTTCCTCAGAAGCTTAAACAGGGACAATGGCTGCTGGATGGCAATAACAGAATTTGTGCCTGGGGAGCCTACTGAAAGAAATGGTAATTTCAGTTCAACATTTTTAATTTCCAAGGATCGGTTTGAATACAGACCTCTGGGTAAGCATGACCACACTCACTGGAGACAGACACATTGCAATACTGACAAATGAAACATAATTCTCTCAGAGCAGTCTTTCCTGTAACATTGCTTTGCATAAAACACTGCTGCTCAATGGATACCGAGGCTCTTTCCTCCCTTTGGCAATATATTCTTTTTATAACTGAAGATAATCTTTTTCATCCAATTTTATAGTGTAAGTTTGAATAAAAAGCAATAGGGCATACATTTTAAACTATCCTTTTATATAGTTTATTCCCTGTCTATTAATATCTTTGTTAATGGTCTGGCTTGTGTTTATAAGCCATGAAAAGATTATTTTTAAGAAGTAATTTTTAAAAAGAGTTGTAAAGAATTGTGAGCTTACTGTGGTGTTTTCATATATGCATGCAGCATATTTTTATTCAAATCAATTTTGGTTGAACTTGTTAAAAAGAATTCTGTCAAGTTCTTTTTTATTTTTAATTATTTTAATTTTTACTAATTACAGTTTATTCACTTTGTATCCCTCCTGTAGCTCCCTCCCTCCTCTCCTCCCAATCCTACCCTCCCTCCCTCTTTCCCACCCATGCTCTTCCCCAGTCCACTGATAACAGAGGTCCTCCTCCCCTTCCTTCTGATCCTAGTCTATCAGCTTTCATCAGGACTGGCTGCATTGTGTTCTTCTGTGGCCTGGTAAGAATGCTCTCCCCTCAGGGGGAGGTGATCAAAGAGCAGGCCAATCAGTTCATGTCAGAGACAGTCCCTGTCCTCATTACTATGGAGGCCACTTGGACACTGAACTACCATAGGCTACCTCTGTGCAGGGGTCCCAGGCCATCTCCATGAGTGGTCCTTGGCTGGAGTATCAGTCTCAGGAAAGACCCCTATGCCTAGACTTTTTGGATCTGTTGCTCTCCTTGTGGAGCTCCTGTCCTCAAGTTCTTCAGGTAACCACAAGATGATTAACCCAGGAGGCCTAGCTGCTTTGGATACAATCACAGCAGATAGGCACTGTATGGCAAGGACAAAACTCAGGTCCTACAGCAAAGTCACCACACTTAACTTCACGAAAACTATTCTGACCAAGATCTCAAATTCATTCATTTCTAAGTCCAGATGCATGTGAGTGCAGTAGAAAAGAAAGAACCAAGTTTAGAAATGGTTGGAAAAGCTACGTTTATGATGGAGGCTAAGTTTGTAAGTTGTGCAAGGCAGTGTTCAGAAAAGCAGTAAATGAATCAAAAACAAGGCAAGAATGATAGTGTGGGGTGACCATGGTTTCAAAAGTGATAGCTCAGGTGAGTTAAACCAAGATGTAAAAGGTACATAGGACCAGGACTGAAACAAAAGCAAGAGAAATGGGCACAGTATTCCAGGAAGCTGAGAGAGAAAGTGCAGAGGAAGTTAATACCATTGAACCATATACTCTGTGTGTGCTGGTCTATGGAGCAGATGCAGACAGTAACAAAAATGGGTTGAGCACTTGCAGGCTGCCCCATTACATCTCCACTTTTCTGACAACTTCCGGATATGTCTGTGTGTCCATCCTTGATCATCAGAAGAAAGCAACGCTCAGGCTCATTAAGATGCGGAACTTCGGAAGGATAAATAGCCTTGGAACTTCAATTCTGCACCTATTTATCCTTCAGCACATTCAACTCAACATGTTTTTAAAAGCTGAGAGTGTCCGGAATTACATGTTGGGCCACTTTTGGAAGAGAAGCACAAATTTGAAGCATGATGAGTCAGGCCCTTGGGCATACTTTTATCTTTCTCAACTCTAGCACAAACATCTCTGAGGGTGGCAAGACAGGTCAGAAACAGAGCTTGGAAGTGAAGATGACGTAAGAAGAAAGACAACATTCCTTGTCTGAGAATTTCAGGCTAAAATCTATGTTGAAGTTTTCTTACCTCTGTAAATATAATGGCCTTTTCATCTGACTAGAAAGGGCTGCTTCAAGGAAGTAGCATGTTGGTTGAGTATGTCCTGCTGACAATATAACTAAGGAATCCAGTCCTGTTATTTTTCATATTCAGTAACTCCCACTTTGTTCTGAACCTAAATGGTAACAGAGGTGTGCATTTTCTGCTCCTGTCTTGGACCAGACAAGTTGAGAGCCACACCATCTAGGTAACCCTTAGGTGAGTGAACACAGTGGATTTTTAAATATTGAGACCTTAAATATGGATCGGGGGTACAGTCGGATCATCACAGTCCCTTGTTTCCAAAGCTTCAAAGACTTGGACAAGCTGTAATTGCAAAGAAATAAATGAGTAATCCTTGCTATATTTTAGAAATAAGGCCATAACGGACAAAGTATCCAACTAGTGCTGAGTGGTAAGGCCTTTATCATTTTTTGGAGGTGCAGTCTAAATTCATCTGAACAATATTGTTTTCATTTCTGAGAATGACCTATGTCAGCATCCTGGAGGCTCTGCACCCCAATAAGCAAATTTGAAATGGAAGATTTCTTCTTTTCTTCAGTTCCTCCCTTAATTCTGTCTTAAAGTGCAGCTTGAATCTGAATGAGCTCCAGACAAACCTTACATACAACAAGCAGAAGAATTCAAACCAATGCATTTATTATGCTTGGGAGTCACAGCTGAGGAGCAGGACTGCCAAACCCAGCAGGGTTTACACAGACTGCTCGTGCTTTTCATACGCATTGATTTCAGCCAAAGAAATGCTTTGTGAGATGAATTTCAATCCAATTGCCAAGTGACCAATGTTAACTTTGCATCAGTATGAGGGTTTATTAAGCTAATTTTATAAGCTCATTTGCTTCTGCAAATATGTAATACAAACATGGAGCATTCTTTCCAAGTCACTGTCAATGAGTACAATGGTTTTTTTTTTTCATGAATCCTGAACAGTTGGACTACAATCCTGTAACAAGAACAAAAGTAATATAAATCAAGCCTCCTAAATATTAGAGGGTGTGAAAATAGAATTCTATCTGTAAGGAGAATTGTATCCCTACATCTATATGTATGGCAAAAATAATTGCTGAATTAACTACTAGTGGTAGAAACCTATAGAAAAATAATGAGTTTTCTGTGTACTATACTGTAGCATAGATGAAAACAGAGTCCGTGGCCCAGAAACACTGGGGCACAAAGACAATGTAATACTAAGGACAGTAACAACTCCCACCTAATTGAGTACTCTCCCCAAGGAACTCATTACCATAAGACCCAGATAAAGGTTTTCTAAAAGCCATTTCATGTCAATCATAGGGATGGTTTTCTCCCAAACAAAGAACCATCAATATCTATTTATATTTTATAATAGAAAGTGGAAAGATTAAGATTTAAAAACAACCAACATAGAGGATGTTTCCAGTGAAAATTTCCCTTTGATACTTGTGTCTGATTTTGGTAAAAACCTTTGCCCTGTAATATATCCTCCTCTTTGTCAGTATCTGCTGAGAGAATGGGAAGAGGTGAAAAAGGCAGTGAGTCCTGGCTGTGAAGAGTAAGAACTCGGCACAGGGAGGGTGTTTACACATATACTGGTGGCCAAGATTGTGAAATGCGGGAGGCCTGCAAAGCGAACTTCACCGTGCAACCACCAAGTTCGGACTCAGAAAACAGAAGAAAAGTAATTAAAGGGACTTCAGCACTAAATCTCAGCTCTGTGCCCACTGCTGGGTATCTGACCAGGTGGTCAGCATTTAGTGTCACAGAAGCTAAGGCTGGGAAAAGAGACAGTTCAGTTGGGCACTAATGAGGCAGGTGATGACTCAGTTCTTGTGGATTCTGCATCTCCTGTTTCATTCACAGGTTATCGATTTTCTAGTATAGAGAGGATGGCTCAGTAACCTGGGTTTGGTCATCAGAACCCATGAAAAGGTGGAAGGGGGGAACTGACTCCACAAAGCTGTCCTCCTCTGACCTCCACAAACTCATTGTGTCATTTATGTGTCTGCATTGACGTATGTACAGCACACACAGTGGGTAGGGGAAGAAATTTTTAAAAAAACAACTTTAACAATGCTTTCAGAATGTTAGTATTTAATTTCTAAAAACCTAATTCTACAATACCACTAGGAAAATGTCAGGTGGCATAAAGACTCATTTTCCAGGATTAATTTACTCAAAGAAATCCTGGGATCTAACCTCAAGAATAATGTGATAGACAATCTAAATGAAATGATTGAAGTATTTTCTGGGATGTTTAAAGAAAATGAATTTAACAGTTTTTACTTAGTAAATGAAAACAAAATTGGTTTCAATATACTGTCTCAGGGAGCATGGACCCATTGCAGAAAAATTTAAAGATGTCAAAACAAGCCAGCTTAAGTGGCACACACCTGTAGTTCTGGCAATCAGGAGGGAGAGACAGGAGGGCCACAAGTTCAAATCCAGCCTGGGCTATGTAACAAAACCATGCTACAAAAGTAAATGCTGAAAACAGTATATCTCAGTAGACACTCTGAGCTCTAGATAAAGATTATTTATCTGACTTGTGATGGCACACAATTTTCATGTAAATGGATGGCCCCAAAAAAGATTCACTTGAGGTATATTCCAAATCTTGTTCCAGCCACTAAAAACCGAAAACGAACACGGTGTTTCTAATAGTACACTATGGAGACGGTCACACAAGTAACTATGTTATAATGCCAGAAATACCACCACCTTGTCACGTGACACACACATCAACCTTCTGGGTTTTTGCTTCTGCACACCGCTGTGCTTCTGCCTGGATATCTTGTCCTCAGCTTATCACATGATCCAGTTCCACAAATCATCCACCTCTGCTTGATTTTCTCTCTCCGAGAGGCAATTTATTTCTGTCCTATTACTCATTAGCGTAAGGGCCCTACTGTTAGTTCCTGACTTTGACATTTATCACGTACTGTATTACTCTAGCAGCACAGAGACCTGTCATATCCAAGGCACTTGAAAAACTGTTAACTAGATTGAAGCGTATAGAAACTGTAATAACGGCAAAAGGCGCTTCAGTCTAAAACACAAAACAACAACAACAAAATATTTCCTATTTCTGTGTCCAAATTGCATCACCATGACCAAGTCATAATAGCAAGGCTACACAGGAATACAGAGAATGGGAAAATTCATGTGGCTTATTCAGGAAGGAAAGGGCAAGTGCTATTGGTGGTTACTGCTTATGAAGGCCAAGGCTCCCCATAGCTGCTCTCTAAGAAGTACACTCTTCAAGTGCCTCACTCTCTGCTACTTTTCTATCAGCAAGTCCTTCACTGGATTTTCATTTGATGTGGAGAGATCTTTGTGTGGCTTGGAAAGGAGTTACTTAAATTATGAAGAGATCAGCGTAACATATCACCAATGAACTCACTGGATTTTCTTTTTATTGCAAGCTTCCCCCGACCCAAAGGATTGTATTTATAACTTTATGTCTGACTCTTTTCCAGAATTCAACTCCATCCTTAAAAGCCAAGCTCTGTTCACGTCCTACAATATTTCTTATGCTGATCATAATGCTTATGCAGATGCCTTGAGATTACCTTGGCATGAACTCAAGTGAGCCGTTCTGTCAGTGATGAAATGAAAACAATTAACCTGCTATGTGATGTGACCATGAGGGTTGATGGGAGCACCTCTGGATAACACTGAGCAGAAAATTCAGAATTCTAAGTGATAAATTACTGGCCACACTCAGAGGGCAGTGTTATCCATCTTCTTCCTACTTAACCTTACGTTGAATTCTGGAAACTTTAAATATCAGTAATTTATATGATCTGTTTGAAAGGGAGTGCCCTCAGAGAGTCAACTTTCCAGTACTCATGTGCTCTGTTAGGTAACCACAGGGAGTAGAAATGAGGAGGTGTTAATCCCACTGAATGATAGTAAAAAGATCATTGCCTAAATTTTTTATTCAAATTACCCCTAGAGTGGGGTTTGAGAAAATAGCCTAGACACAGGAGACAGTGGAGTTTATACTAGCCCCCAAACCAACAGCTCAACATTGGGTGGAGGTTATGGTATAGGGTGTGAACTATGTCAAATTCCAAAAAATAAGTCGGGTAGTGGTCAAACCCAAGTTTTTAAAAATTTATTTCTATTTTTATTTTTATTGATTACAGTTTATTCACTTTGAATCCCTCCTGTAGCTCCCTCCCTCCTCCCCTTCCAATCCTATCCTCCCTCTCTCTTTCCCACCTGTGCCCCTCCCCCAGTCCACTGATAAGGGAGGTCCTCCACCCCTTCCCTCTGATCCTAGTCTCTCAACTCTCATCAGGAGTGGCTGCATTGTCTTCTTCTGTGGCCTGGTAAGGCTACTCCCCCCTCAGGGGGAGGTGATCAAAGAGCAGGCCAATCAGTTTATGTCAGAGATGGTTCCTGTATCCATTACTATGGAACCCACTTGGATGCTGAACTGCCATAGGCTACCCCTGTGCAGGGGTTCCAGGCCATCTCCATGAGTGGTCCTTGGCTGGAGTATCAGTCTCAGAAAAGACCCCTGGGCCCAAACTTTTTGGATCTGTTGCTCTCCTTGTGGACCTGTCATCTCCAGGTCATACTATCTCCCACTTCTTTCATAAGATTCCCTGCACTCTGCCCAAAGTTTGGCTATGAGTCTCAGCATCTGCCTTGATACCCTGCAGGGTAGAGCCTTTCAGAAGCCCTCTGTGGTAGGCTCCTGTCCTGTTCCCTGTTTTCCCCCTCCTCCAATGGCCATCCTCTTTGCCTTTCTGAATGGGGACTGAGCATTTTAGCCAGAGTCTGCCTTCCTGATTAGCTTCCTTAGGTGTACAGATTTTAGTATGTTTATCCTGTATTATATGCCTAATATCCACTTATGAGTGAGTATATATCCTGTGTGTCTTTCTAATTCTGGGATAGCTCACTCAGGATGATCCTTTCCAGTTCCCACCATTTACCCATGCAAATTTCATGATTTCCTTTTCACTGAGTAATATTCCATTCTTGGGATGTACTATGATTTCTGTATCCATTCCTCAACTGAGGGGCACCTGGGATGTTTCCAGCTTCTGGCTATTTCAAATGAGCTTCTACAAACATGGTTGAACAAATGTCTTTGTTGTATACTTGAGCATCTTTTAGATATATGCCTAGGAGTGGTATAACTGGATCTTAAGGAAACACTATTCCTAATTATCTGAGAAAGTGCCAGATTGATCTCCAAAGTGGTTGTACAAGTTTACATTCCCACCAGCAATGGAGGAGGGTTCCCCTTTCTCCACATCTTCTCTAGCATGTGTTGTCACTTGAGTTTTTTATCTTAGCCATTCTGACCAGTGTAAGGTAAAATCTCAGGGTCATTTTGATTTGCATTTTCCTGATGACTAAGGATGCTGAACATTTCTTTAAGTGATCCTCTGCCATTCGATATTCCTTTATTGAAAATTCTCTGTTTAGCTCTGTACCCCATTTTTAATTGGATTACTTGATTTTTTGCTGTTTAACTTTTTGAGTTCTTTATATATGCTGGGTATTAGCCCTCTATGAGATATAGGGTTGGTGAATATCCTTTCCCAGTCTGTAGGCAATCGCTTTGTCCTGATGACAGTGTCCTTTGCTTTACAGAAGCTTTTCAGTTTCATGAGATCCCATTTATTGATTGTTGCCCTTAGAGCCTGTGCTGTTGGTATTCTGTTCAGGAAGTTGTCTCTTGTGCCAATGAGTTCAAGGCTCTTCCCCGCGTTTTCTTCTAACAGATTTAATGTGTCTGGTTTTATGTTGAGATCTTTGATAAAATCTGTACACCTAAAGAAACTAATCAAGAGGGAAGACTCTGGCTAAAATGCTCAATCCTCATCTAGAAAGGCAAAGAGGTTGGACATCAGAAGGAGAAAAGAGAGAACAAGGTAGGAGCCTGCCACAGAGGGCTTCTGAAAGGCTGTGCCCTGCAGACTATCAAAGCAGATGCTGAGACTTATGGCCAACCACTGGGTAGAGTGCAGGGAATCTTATGAAAGAAGTAGGAAATAGTAAGATATGGAGAGGACAGGAGCTCCACAAGGAGAGCAACAGAACCAAAAAATCTGAGCACAGGGGTCTTTCTTGATATTCCAACCAAGTACCATGCATGGAGAAAACCTAGAACCCCTGCACAGATGTAGCCTATGGCAGTTCAGTGTCCAAGTGGGTTCCATGGGAAGAGGGTCTGCCTCTGATATGAACCAATTGTCCTGCTCTTTGATCACTGCACCCTGATGGGAGAGCAGCCTTACCAGACCACAGAGGAAGACAATGCAGCCACTCCTGATGAGACCTGATAGTCTAGGACGGGAAAGAAGGAGAGGAAGACCTCTCCTATCAGTGGACTTGGGGAGGGGCATGCTTGGAGAAGGAGGAAGAACAGAGGGTTTGGGAGGGTGCTACGGGGTGGATACAAAGTAAATAAAGTGTAATTAATAAAAATTTTAAAAATGAAAATTAAAAAAGATAATAAATGAATGAATGAAGATGCTATTATATGTTCAAAAAATATGATGGCTTTTAATCTGATGATGGAATCAGGGTGGTCTATCATTCCTCCTTTGTTTTATGTGTTCCTTTCAAATCTTTCATAGACAACAGTTGTTATTTTTATCTATTGTATAGCCTGATAATGCCAGAGGGAGGGGGGTATTTTAGTATTTGTTTTTTTTTAATTTGTCAAGACACAAAATTTGTATCATGGCTAGAATCTCGCTAATTATGTCTGATTGGTTAGCATAGATAGAAATTTTTTTTCTGTACTGCATAGAGCCAGGTTGAGTGCTCTATCTTATGGTAGAGCTATTTCAGCTAATAAATTTCCTTGGTCTATTTGGTTTTTAACAAGTACCTTTCTGAAATCAAGGGAGCCTGCTTTACCAATAGGATATATGTATATGGTCATTTTTGTGCTCTTTGCTGGAGAGTGTCATTTGGAGCTAACCTTTTAGCCTTTGTTGAGGATAAGGAGGGATGTATTCTCTTCTGTAACTGCTTCTCAGCTAAAATTAGGATGTCGTCAGGGCTCAGGAAGGCTGGGATATTAGTCAAAAGCCAGGAGAGAATTTAGGCAATGAGCATTCATCAGAAGTATCTAGTTTGTTGAAGATAGAGGGAGCGATCGTATCAGCTGGGCATGTTCACTTCAGCTTTCAGTGACTCCAGGGCTTGCAGCCATTTGTAGCAGTTTACAGTCCACAGCTTATTCCTGGATGATGTCTACCAGCCAGGTGGAAATCTGAAGAGACAGATTTAGACTGGGACAGAAGTTAAAGCTAAAGAACTTAAAGGAAAATCTTACATTTGAAATTTTCAGGTCTATAATCCTGATAGTTAGGTAGAGTAGGAGTAAGACCAGGTAAGAGAACAAGATTCCACTCTCAGTGGGAAAACTTAGGCTATTGATTGACACAAGTACTTAATTGGGCTCCAGTTGACCTGAGAGGTAGGTCTAATTTCTGTGATTTCCTTGACTCCTTGAAGCTGACATTAATATTTTTAGTTTGCAAAAGAAGATTAAAAAGTTTTAGATATTTGAGTATTACCATTGTTTGTAATGTGTATTAAAATTCACATCGTAGAAAAAGCAGCTAACAGATGTTTGCAAACAGCTATAATAGACTTGTATATTTAGTCATAGCAAAAGTTATGGCTTTGGGTTAAAAAGAAAAAAAATTCTGTCCAGATGGCTGGATATAGATTGGACGGAGATATTTCTAATATATTGAAAACTATCTTTAAGTAAATATTTAGAAGACAACCAAAGGAAATTTAAAATATTGAGCTTGTGACTGATAATAGAAATCAGGGCTTTATCAGCATATCAGAACATCATTCATTGATCAGTGTTAAAACTCTGAACCTTTGAAGTCCTAGTATAATAATAGTATAGAGTAACTTGTATTTATACATCATAAATAATTTTCTTAGGTTTTTATAATTTATTTAGGCTTTCTATCTTAAGATGCTTATAATTTAAATTATTTTAGATAGGGGAGGACCTCCTCCCCAACTATCTGACCCTAGCCTATCAGGTCTCATCAGGGTTGGCTGCATCATCTTCCTCTGTGGCCTGGCAAGGCTACCCCAGCCCCCTGCCCCCCAGGAAGGGAGACAGGAGAGAACCTAGACTTCCTGTTCATAGGAAGCCCATAGGCTGCTTAGTTTCCAAATGGACACCCTATGAATGTTTATATTTCTTTTAATATCTTTTTGAGACTTTGACCTATGAGTAGTATATTATACCATTTCTTTTTTATCTCTACCTGCCAACTCCTCCTATGTTGAGTCACATACTCTATGTTAAATGTATGACTTGTTCTTTTTAAATTATTATATATATGCATATATCTACATGTATGTGTGTATAATAAATATAACCTGCTGAGTACATTTAGTGGTATTCATATGTATATGTATGTAGGGCTGACCACTTGGGTTTGGATAACCTATGGGAGGACATGTTCATGGAGAAGACTGATTTTCTTTCTCAGCAGTCATTAATTGCATGAGCTCTTCATCTAGGTGAGGTCTTATGAGATTTCCTTGATCCATATTGGGATGTCAGTTGTTGTTGTCCTTGTTCAGGTTTTGTTTAGGCAGGTGGTCGAGATCTCATGAATGCAGCTTCACTGTCACATTTAGAAGACACTGTTTCGGAGCATACTTTGTCCTCTGACTCTCAAAATTTTTCTGCCCCCCCAACTTCTATGATGTTTGCTGAGCCTTAGGTGTAGGTATTGTGTATAACAGTTGGGATGGGAACATCCAAAGATCAGTTGTTCTCACCAGTTGTGGATTTCTGTAATAGTATCCTACTACTGCAAAAAGAAGTTTCTTTGATGAGGGACATGAACTACACTTATCAGATAGGGCTGGTACCTGGAATTTGTGGCTGATGCTCATCCTGAGAATATGAAAACAATATGTTCAGGGAAGATTCTGGAGAGCTCACCAGGAAAGGCTTGTGCTAGGTCTTTACAACCTGAGCTAGGACTGGAAGTAAGGAGGTGGTGTGGATGGCCTTGGTTCTCCTCTCATATTTCTACTTGAAGGAAGCTGGCTAAATAAATCTACTTAGTTGTCAAGGAGAACATACTCTGTTTTTACTGCTTATCAATTTGCTTATTTACTTTTCCAAGTAATTTATTTCTTTTATATTAATCAGAGGTTATGTACTTTGTATCCCAGCTGTAGCCCCCTCCCTCATTCTTTCCCACTCACCCATCCCTCCCTCATCTCCTCCCTGCCCCCTTCCAAGTCCACTAATAGGGGAGGACCTCCTCCCCTTCCATCTGACCCTAGCTTATCATGTCTCTTCAGAGCTGGCTGCAATATCCTCTTCTGGGATCTAGCTAGGCTGCTCCTCTCTGGGGGCGGGGGCAGGGTCAAAGAGCCAGCCATTGAGTTCATGACAGAAATACAGACACCTGTTGTATTTTATAAAATAGCCTTGGAGGAGATCCAAGATGGCTGCCCCAGGAGGACACTGTGTCTGAAGAGCAGGACAATAGTGTAGGCACAGCGACCGGGAGACTGAGATCTGGGACCTAAAACACCAGC
>CM053767.1:25899474-25924343 GCA_028658305.1 Pachyuromys duprasi | reverse complement strand
GTTGACTCCTGTGCCAATGAGGTCTAGGGTCTTTCCCACTTTTTCTTCTAACCGATTTAATGTGTCTGCTGTTATGTTGAGGTCTTTGATCCACTTGGACTTTAGTTTTGTGCAGGGTGAAAAATATGGATCTATTTTCATTTTTCTGCATATAGACATCCAGTTGGTCCAGCACCATTTTTTGAAGATGCTGTCTTTTTTCCATTGGATGGATTTGGCTTCTTCGTCAAAAATCAAGTTTCCATAGGTGTGTGGGTTTATTTCTGAGTCTTCTATTCAGTTCCATAAAAACAATTCTTGAGGAATATTTTTAAACCATTAATTTTTTTCCTTCCTATGAAAAGTATAGTTACTGGAATAACAATTATACCAAAGTAAGAACTGGGCACAAGGATCCCTCTCTCTTATAACTACAATGCCTACTGAAAAGGACAAATCTCCATAAGCCTTAGCAAACAAAAGGGAAACCATCAGTTCCTGGGAAATTCAAAGAAATTCCTGAAGGCAGATGGAGTCACAGTGTCTGAACCAGAAGGTCAGAGAGAGCAATGGTCCCAAATATCAAGATAAGAACATTTCTGTTAAAAAAAAAAAAACTCTTTCATTTGTAAACAAAGCTCAGAGTCAGTAAAGGTCCCTGGAACATGATCAGGGAATCTAAGGCAGTGTCTTCTGACTACTGCAGTTTGTCCTTCTTATGTCACTGGTGTAAGCTGCTGGCAGTGGCTAATGTTCTCCTAAGCAGCCATTCCTTAACCTCTATCAAAGAAATCCGAGTCTGTAATAAAGGAAATGATCTCCCTGGATAAAATTCTTCATACTGTGAATGGAAGGCAGAGGAAAGCAGTGAAATCTGAAGAACCTTTTCTCTTCACCAGAATCCAGAGAAAAATGACAAGGAGAGCAATATATATAATATATAATATATGGTATAATATACATATGTGCATGTTTTAATATATAAGATATATTTGTATATAATATATACACATATATAATATATGCATACATACATGTATATATGTAGATGATAGATAGATAAATAGATAGATATTGCATAAAATATTTTCAGAGTGAATACCAGGGGCCACAGAAGTAGGACAGCCATCCCCCTCCTAACTCTTAACTACAGAATTAGCAAGAAGCTATCACTATGAAGGAATCTGTATAACACATTTATCTTAGAAATTTCCTGAGGAAGCAATGAAACGTTGAGTATCACATGCAAGTACGAATAATTAAGGGGATTTAGGGAAACACTGCAGCATAAAAAGTAGGTATTATAGAAGACAATGTGTGAGCGCGCATGTGTGTATGTGTGTGTGTGAGTATTCAGATTATCTTAACAAGAAACAAATATCTTAGAAAAACATGTTATCAAATTAAAAAATAAAAGTAACTCAATAAGTGAGGTACAGTATAAGTGGTAAAAAACAGAATAAGCCCTCACATACTATTGGGATAGAAGAGAAAAGGGAAAAAGATGCAAGAAAAGAAAGGAGATTTTGAATTTATATGCACACATTTATTCCTGAGTAAACTGGAACCTTATAATGGCCTGTCGAGGTGGATTTAATTATTATTCATCAGGTAGACAGAGAAACAGACACAATGATTTGGAAAAGTCGGTACTGCTCAGTCTAGGACTTGGGTCTCTTGGGTCCAAAGCTAAGTGTTTCTTCCTCCTCCTGACACATGTGTGTGACAGTTGATGGTGGACTTCTGGAAAGCAGCTGTGGGTATATCACAACAGTGAGGACACCCAGGAGGACAGCATGAACAATGCTGTATCTCAAGAAAACTTAGAGAGAACAATGATCCTCGGTGGCCTGCTGAGGCTGCTAGACCTCAAGAAAGGCTTCCTTGGGACTGTAGTTCTCAGACACAAAAGCATTTATGAAGAGCTTATACAGTGGTAGAATTTTGATCTTTTATCTCCAGTAATTATGATTCAATCTGCACGAGAACCTAGGTAACTTGTGAATAGTGAAAAATTGAGAGAACAAGGGAGAGGATTCTTAAGAGGCCAAGGTAGCTAGAATTCCCAGGGTGGAGTTCTAGAAAGAAATCTCTGGAAATATAAACTTTCTCAAAGGTTCAGCCAAAAATGTCTCCCAAGGTGTTTGTAAACAAACCACTGCAGGCTGAGTAGAGTTGCTAAAGCAACTGGAAAACTTCAGAAGACCAAGGGCAATTGACCATTCACTACCATGAGCAAAGGGTTTTCAGGAAGCAGAGGATAGCAAGAAGCATCTTTAGAAATTTTTCCTCTCAGGAACAAAACTAAATTAGCTACCAGTTAGCAAAGCAGGAAAGTGAACCTCAAAACTAAATCAACATTTCCAGGTGCTTTAGTTGCCTCCCTTGTCAACCAGGCTCCTGGTTATTAAAGAACCAATCAATACTTAGAAAAAATAAATTAATATTGAAATCCAACAAACATTATCATACATGCAAATAAATATGAAATGATTTATAGGAACATATTCATAAATCATATACATTAAAATTTGTGGGTAAGGATATAGAAAAATTATAACTATATGTTATATTATACTACATAATCTTTTAATAGTAAAAATGTAGAATAATGTGCAATCATATTTAAAGATACAAAGAAGATGTAAACATATATATATATATATATAATTCCTAGACACAAAATCTGCAATGTCTGGCAGATGAGATTACAAAAATATTAGTGAGTTTAAAGAGCTAGCAATGCCAACTGTCAAAAAAAATGTATGGAGAGAGAAGAGAAAAAAAATAAAATAAAACAAAGCAAAACAAAAAACAGGCACCCACAATCTCTGATCTATTTTATAAATGTGCACTTGGAATCCCTGATTGGGGAGATTGAGTAATATAACTGTTGAAGAAGTAATAGAGAAGTGTTTTCTGCACTTTATGACAATGATAAGTGCACAGATGCAAAAACAAAAAGAAGTATCTCAAAGAATTCAAACATGAGAAATTTGAAGAAAGTTACAGCACTGCCTATAATTTAATTACTTGAAATCCATCATACAAGACAACATCTTGGAAAAACAAGATAGCTTGCTTAAAAAGGACCAGAAATGAGGAGAGCCTTATAGAGCCTTCACTGGAATCAGTGACCTAGATTATCTAGATAACAGGTATCTTCATGTCTAGAATACATGGATAAGCAATGAGGAAAATGTGATAACAGAGATTGCATCTCTATTGAAATCTTGGTTAAATATCTGTCTGATATATGAATGAACAGGAAGAACTCACTTTTCTGATCAATAGTTGGGTTAAGGGATATTTGTATAAATCAACAATAAGGTCAGGAATAAAACTGTAAATATGAACATAGTCTTTCACTATGTTCCCTCAATGCTATTTTGATATATAAGTGACCTTTAAAAGCCATTAAGTTGAAAGCCAATGGGGGATGAGGTGGGAAAGATGGATTGAAGCCAGAAAAACATAACATTTTTAAACTCCTTTCCAAAACAAAACAAAACAAAAGTGGGTACTGTCAAGGGACATACCCACACTGACTCTGACCTTCAGCTAAAGCCAGGCATGCTTTGCTTTCAAACTGGGAGGAGGGAGGGTGATTTCCTGGTCATTCCTTCTCTTTCCTTCACTCTCTTCTTGGAAGCACATCTCTGGGGGGGGGGGTCCCAAGGTCCTCATTGTTGTTGTTGTACCTTGTGACATCTCACAGCAACCTGAGACCCAACAGCAGAGTTCAACTGCTCAGGCACAAACCACACTTCCCCACTCAGAATTTCAGCTCTCAGCACTGGGTGGCAATTTGTCTTTCACCTGACTTGTGACCATCACATTATCCAGCGCAGCGCGAGACATTTCTTAGGATGTTCATGCTTCATTTCTGACGATGTGTTCTTTATAAACAACCCCCATACAGCACCTGGGACTTTGTGGCCGGCCGTATGTCTTATCAATACAAAGAATTCTGAACTTGTTCTTGGCATCGTGCTCTTGACAGTGACAGAGTCCCCACCTGCCCTTCCGTGAATGGATGCATATGGCTCAACTCTAATTAGCATCAATTACGCAAAAGCTCCTTTTGAAGACTGGGTCTGGCCCTCCCTGGCTGCAGGTGCTGCGTTAGCTGAGGAGCAGGAGAGTGGGAGCAGTCAACAGAGACTCCGGGCCTGTTTATCTCCTTCAGGAGTCATTGTTCGGCTTCCTCTATTCATGACAGCAGCGACATTTTCCTCTTGGGAAACTTACAAGAGAGGCTGAGAGGTTTCTGGACCTTTGCGGACGTGCACCTGGCTTCATTTTCTCCGTGTCTTCACAGTCATTCTGAAAGAAAGAAAAGCCATTTTATTAGTGGGAACAGAAACAATGGGAAGAACACAGGTGTCTGGAGGCTGACTGACAGGCTGCAATAGACAGAAAAAGATACCAGCCAGGGTTCTCACAGGCGGCTTCTGGCCATGGTGTCCACGAGGAACCTGCTGTGGGTGGGTGCCACAGTGTTCAATAGCAGCCAGAATACAGACCACTCTTCACTTAAGGATCGAGATAACATAATGGACAACATACCATGTAGTTTTCTCTTATTGGCTTTAAGCTCTTGTTAAAAAAAAAAATGTCAAGAAAAGAAGAGTAAACTGAAAAGCAGCTTTGATCCAGTAAGCATTGCTTCTTGAGTGATGTGCACTAAGAATCCTTTCCTGGATCTTCACCTTTTTTTTTTTTCATGTCAAGCAGAATACTTCACACGAGCGCTTCTGGGTTCTCACAGATCTCTCCTGCTGTGCTAACCATCATACTCTGACTACAGTCGTCTAGGCTCTGTGTCTCCACATGTGGGCTCCTGGAGGACAGTCATGCCCTGACCCTGTTCACTCACCCACAGTATCTTCCAAGATATTTCCCCACTCAGTGAACAACTCAAAGCATGATGTGATGCCGTAGCAGACTGCTTTGCCCTGAAGCTTCACTCAACTACAGGGCTCGCGGCGAATTTCAAACGTTCTGCTCTAATTGACAGTTTGATCTACTTCATGGTTCTGTATGCCTCATAGAGATTTCATTTAACTGTTCTTTCTTAATCTTCTCGTTTCTCCATCTGTCTCTCTGATGTCTCGAGATGAAGGCAAGTGCCTCTGGAGTCCTCTAGGCCATGTTCTAAAATTACCCTCCAGTTGTATCCTCCCACATAGCGCGAGGCGATTGTATAAGCCAAGGCATGACATTGTATACTGCCAGCCATGAACTCCTTTACCCAGGTCAGCCTTGCTGGATATGCTACATGCAAGCCAGGTTTTTTAAATTGGAGTAGGAATAGCAACCAAAACCTGACTATAACAGCACATAAGAGATATGTTTAACTGGTTCTGTTTAACTGATCAGGTTGTAAGAAAGCCCAATGTGTGGAAAATGAAAAGGGCTCTACCAGACTAAAAGTAGTTCCTGTTAAAAGAGCAGTAGTTCCTAATGGTACACACTTTACCTGTCCCAAGGATATTTAGACTTGCTGCTCAGGAGACAGTTGCAGACTGGTATTTTTGACCCCTGACTTAGACAGGCTTCCAGAAAGCGAGGTCCAGCAATACTTATACCCCTTTAGACTCAAAAATTAAGAGAACCCCTGTGCTTTTACTAGTCCTGTTAGAAATGGCCGCCCTGACAGAATCCATGCCCACTGATGCTGCTGTGGTAGGCGTCCTTCAAGTTCAACATAGCCATTTCTCTACTCTGATCAAAAAAAACTTAAGTGTTAAGTTTATCTCCTTCAGGAATTATTGTTCGGCCTCTGCTATTCACAAGGTGTTATGGAGATGGAGAGAGTAAAAATTAGTATTAGATATATATTTATTGATGTATTTGGTAATTTACTTGAAGCACGGCTTGTACTGCCTATTTGCCAAGCGTGACTTCACTCGCTAACTGGACCAGAATGACCTACAGGAATAGCTGAAAGAATGGGTCATTGCCCTTAACAACCTGCTGACTGCCATGAACACGTCTATAAACTCTGAAAAGTCTTGCTTGCTTTTCTGTTCAATGTTGTGATTTCAGAGTATAAAATGAAAGCATAAACTAAACCTGTCATGGAAGCCTTTCAGGAGTTATTGTCTCCTCTCTTCCACTCTCATTGGTGTCAAGGTTCTTATCCAGGAAGATTCCTACAGTACTTGGGGTACTGACTAAAGAGCAGAGGCATCCACACACTAGTTGTGGCTCCTGCCATTTGAGTATCATGTTCTCATCTTTAACATTATTACTCTCCATTCAATGTCAGATGGAATCAGCCCAGCCCAAGGCAAGCGTCATCATGTCCTGCTCACTCAAAAAGCAGTTTGTCACATTGCTTTGCATCAGGTGCTTTTTGATTTTTTGAGCTGGTAGGGGATTTTTGCTTCTTTTTTCATGATGTTCCCCTCCATCACCATTGTCCCCAAGGGCAAGATTCTATGTATCTCATCTGGTATTTGTTATAGCATCTTCCTCAGAAATCACATATCATGCCCATTTGTTGTACTTTCAGTGATTAAATGATTGCAGAAAGGCAGATGGCCTGTTTATTTCCTCAATCCCTGGAATGATTTGTAGGGAATAGTCTTACTTAGTTCCTCCCTACACCTCCCCCCTGTATCTTCTGTTAGAGGAAACAGTCTTAGAGACACATTAAACTACAGATGATGAATATCGATCCCCAGGTGTCAGGAAGTAAAGTCATCCTGATCTTTCCTAAGAGGATGGCATGCTGATAGGAAACAGCCAGGATGACTCTAAATTGCCATTTAAAAAAAAGAGAGAGAGAGAAACTATACAACGTCATCAGAGATGAAAAATGAATACTTAATAAACACAGGTGGCTGTGTGATATAAATCAAAGAGAAGAGGACTGACTCCTTGAAGCAAAAATAAAAATGAAGAATCAGGTGGTGATTTTAGTAATTAGAATGACAAAAGACAGTAAACACCCACGAAGAAAAGATGAGAATATCTATCCTGGATACATTATGAAAGGACAGGTGTCATTACTCCTCATCTAGCTCATACTCAAACACAAAAATATCTCTGAGAAGTTATAAAATCTCAACATTTTAAACTTTATTCAATAAATCCTCATTGGGTACCTAAATTTGCAGTATGTTCTGATACCTATTTCTGGGGATAAAAAATTAAAAGAGTAAATTCCTTCCTCTAAAGCTGTTCCTATAACAATAAAAATAGAGTGATACTTATATATGTATATAAAATATGCATATATGCATATTATATAATATGAAAAATAACACATGCACATACACATATATGAAATAGGTGTCAAGATGTATCAACAAAATAATACTCAGTGGAATAACTTCAGACTATTTCATACTGGTTTATACCTTGTTAGGATTGTTTTGATTACAAGTGATAGAAAATCTAACTCAAAATATGTTGGGGGAGAATAAAAATTGACCAGTTGGAAAGCTAAGCTTGCTGGTCCAGCTGGGTTGGAAACTCAGAAAAGGTCCAAAGGTCCAAAGATTTTCTTTGCATTTCTGGGTTCTTCTCTCTTCCAATGGTTTACTTTGTTTCCAGGGTCTCTGTTAAGGCAAGATAAATCCATTTTCTACCATTTTTTCATCCCCAGTGTAAGTGCAGATACACTCCAGAACCTCCAAAGCAGTGTGATTAACGGTGTCTGGTTCTGACTCAGTCATTTCCTCATCTTTGAACAAATTGCCGTGGACAGGAAAATGAGAGGCTCTGATTGACCAGACATTTCCCACAATTCTGCTTCAATTCAAGGAGCAATCAGCTCTTGCTGGAGTACAGTGTTGAGGGGAAATGAAGAGGGGCCCAGATAAAATGAAGGGAGTAATTACTAGTGGAAGGAAGAAACCAATGTCAAGAAGCATAGTGAAAAACAGCAACAAGAAAACTGACGTCTTTTAAGTGAGAGATGTAAAAGCAAACATAACTGAGCAGTGAAATTGAAAATATAGTGTTAATAAAAAGTCATTTATGCACACATGATCTCAGAGGCTGGAGCAGCATTCACAGGGCCTGCACAGCGAGAAAGGGAAGTGGATATGAGCTCCCATCCCTAACCAAGACCAATGGACCAATTGACATCACTTGAAAAGAAAAAAAAATAGTTTCCTCCAGTGGATTTCACTGGCTGTATCAACCACACTGAAGAACAGGCCCCATCTCCAGAAGTAGACTGCCAAACACAAAGTGAACTCAATGGTATTTTTGTAGATTTTGTCACTTTATTTGGGCTTTTTTTTTTTCTGCCTTACTAGTCTTTTCTTGATATATTATATCACTTTGTTTGTTTGTTTGTTTTGCCTTACTAGTCTTTTCTTGGTACATTATGGTTTCTAATTTTTTGTTTTTAATGTGTTGGTTTGTGTGTGAGTATGTGTTATTGTGCTTTCTCATTGGTTTTTTTATATTTAAAACTTCCTGTTTTTTTCTTTTTGTTTTCATGTTTATTTTCTAGAGAGAAAGAGAAATAAGGCTTCGAGTCACATGAGTGGGAGGTAAAGTTGATCTAGGGAGAGTTTGGAATGAAAAGCTATGATCAGAATATACTGTAGGAAAAAAGATTATTTTCAACACACCAAAAATGGGTGTCCATAGGAGTTCTGCAAAGACCAAATACAGCAGGGCACACGGGTCTTTTATGAGACTGTTTCTCCAACCAAGGACCATGTATGGATATAACCTAGAACCCCTGCTTGAATGTAGCAAATGGTGGCTCAATATCCAAGTGGGTACCCTAGTAAGGGGAACAGGGACTATTTTGGACATGATCTCAATGGCTGGCTCTTTGATGCCCCCCCCACCCCCGAGGGAACAGCAGCCTTGGTAGGCCACAGAAGAGGACATTGCAGCCGGTCCTGAAGAGACCTGATAAGCTAGAGTTAGAAGGAAGGGCAGGAGGTCCTCCCCTATCAGTGGACTTGGAAAGGGGCAGGGAGGAGATGAGGGAAGGAAGGGGGAGATAGGGAAGGAATGTGTGAGGGGGCTATGGCTGGGATACAAGTACATAACCTGTGATTAATAAAAAATAAAAAAAGAAAAATGATGCCAACAGAAAAAAAATGGGTGTCCAATCAAAACCTTGTTCAAATGATAAGTAAGAGCACATTAAATGAAGGCACTCTGTGCTACATACAGCCACATGATAAAGGCAGGTGGAAATTAACAAAAATTATATACTGTTCTATGTCTATGAAGTTTTCCTTGAAGTGTAGATCAAGGATATCACACACCAACCATGGAATATACTTTTTTTTTAATTACAACTTTGTCAGGCCTCATCTCACATGACTTGTATCTTGAACCTGTGGGGCTAGGGTCTTGAATCTGTATCTTAGCAAACTCAAATAAGCCCAGAGAAACCTTCTACTCATTCATGTTTAAGAGGTACAATTCTCTGGAAAGCATATCATTTCTTAGAAGATGAGTAGAACATTCAATTTCATGAGTACAACAATCTCATGAGTACAACATTCAATCTTGGATAATAAAGGGAGGTAGTAAGCCCCTGATATACTACCAGGAGTCTTGCAGGATTTGTGGTTCTTGATAGTAAGACATTTTCTATAACTTGAGGAGGGGACAGTGTGTGTCCTGAGAAAGGAATGCTTTCTTCCACTGCTGTGAGAATGATAAAAAACTGTCCACTGTAGAAATAAGACTGTGTGAGACTGAAGAGGCAGGCAGAGTTAAGTTTTCACAGGTGCAATTTATTGGGAACTTGCCACAGGAGTCAGGTCAGAAAAGGGAGCAAGACTATACTTAGGGGGAGAGAAATGAAGTTTATGTATGAACTTTTATCCAGTCTTGAATATGTTGCATTTATCTCAAAATCTGTGCTGCCAACTGTGCTAGGGCTCCAGGTCATACTGTGCCGCATACCACTCTCATGATGAAATGGCTTTATTGATTTCTAAGTAAAGCATGTGGAGAAAAGCAAACAGGATCACTCCAGGGTAGCAGTCTTGGTCTTTGTAAATCAAGACAGCTTTGGTAAAGAACAGCCAAGACCTCAACACAAAACTTTTACACACGTGAACATGCACACAGCCCACATTACACACCATGCACACATATACATAAGCGTACTACATGCACATACACAACACACAACATATCACATGCAAACCACAGTCACACACATACACACACACCATTAGACCTTGTGGTTTCTAGTCCTCTTCTTAAAGCAGATTTTAACAGAATCAACTTGAACTCTGTTCTGGAACAATTACTGTTCTGAAAAGCAGGAAACACCTTTGAAACTGGTATGGAGGGATGGATTTAATTTTTATGTTTGATGGCAACAATCATTGTCAATTCCTGACACCCTTCAGTATCATGAGTGAACAGGGTAGAATTGACCCATTCTGTCTGCCTCTCATCTGAATAGGTAAGTACTCATCTAAACAGTGTTTCCACAGCAGCTCCCTCAGAGATCAGTCAACCATTCTACGCTAATGTTCCAGGACATTGACATAGTGGCCATGTATATTAGCATTGAGACAACCAAAATTGTGTAGCTGATTCAGGGCTGGGATTAGAAAAAATGCTTTGCAGCTTGACCATTGCCTGTTCTAGAAACCTCAAGCACGCAGCTGGTTTTCTATAGTGAAATTGTGGACTTTGCTGTCTGAGACCCAGCACTCATCTATTTGAGGGCTGCCTTCAGCATCTTGCCTATGTGAGGCTCTGTGAGGGCCATATATTGTTCTTGTCACTTTGACTCAAGGCCATGTCTGGTATTGGGGCATAGTAAATTTTATTATTAAATAGAACATTTAAAACTAAGATTAATGAAACTATAAAAATAATGCCAATGTAAATTATAATTTATTGGAAAATACACCTAACAATGCAATGTTGAGATAGGTCTGTCCTTCTCCCTGCTTATCAGGTACAATTCTTATAGTCCAGAGTTTGAATGTAGAAAAAAATTAAGGTACAAAAATACTAAAAGAAAACATTTAAGAAAATGGTTTTTTAACCCTGTACAGGAAGAGACCCCAGATTTTGTTTTGAATAATCTCTAAACTACAAAGGGAAAAATTGTAAATGTTATTGTATGTTTAATATTTGTGATGATTTGAAATAGGAATATCCTCCTCAGACTCATGTGTTTGAGTGCTTGGCCATGGGGAGTGTTAGAAGATATGGCATTGTTGCAGAAGGTGTAACCTTGTTGGCTGAAGTATGTCACTGTGGGGGTGGGGCTTTGAGGATTTTTATGCTCAAGCCACTCCCAGTGTGGCACACAGTCTCCTTCTGCTGCCTGTAGATCAAGACGTAGAACTCTCAGCTCCTTCTCTGGCACCAAGTATGCTTAGCTACCGTCATGTTTCCTACCATGATGGTAATGGACTAAACCTCTCAGCTGTAAGGAAGCCCCAGTTAAATGTTTGGCTTTACAAGAATTGCTATGGTCATATTTTTTCTTCACAGCACTAAAACCCGAAGTATGTAAATCGATATTGCATACAATACTGCCTCTGTGTCCTTCAAATTCCAAAGACAAATAAACAGGCAAAAACAAAACAAAACAAAACAAAACAAAAAAACGACAACAGAAAAACCCTTTCTATTCTGTCATATATTAAGAACTAAAATTCCAAATCTCTTAATACATGAAAGGGGGAAGCCAATAACACAGTAGATAGTTTTCATTAAAAAAAAAACAAAAAACTGACGTGGACATATAAAAAGATGCTTCAAGTACACATTCGGTATGAAGAATGCTGACCAAAGCCACCATGCAGCACCATTTTTATTTAGCATGGAAAGCACCTGACATTTGATTAACACTTTTGGAGATGTTACTATAAAATAAGATGCTCATATATCATTGGTATATATCCAGAGGAGAAATAGACTATAATTATTTATAATAAAGATGCATGTGCTCAGAGTTACACCACCTTCAACAGATGCACTTGCGTATATGCAAGCGGATGCCTAGAAAATGACTCACTGGAGCATTGTTTTAACAGTCCAAGATTATCTACAACCAAAATTACCAAAATGGACAACCATAGCACGCACGTTACACAAATTAGATTGCTTTTACTATTAAAATAAAATTCAACTACTTAGCTGTAACTAAATAGTTGCTTCTAATATGTTTATTTTATACTACTATTAAGTTTTTATTATATACCTGATGAAAGATATGTGGCTATTTCTGCTATGGATATTAAATGAAAATTGAAAGCAATAGGAAAGTAAAGAGTACATGCAAATTCTTATGTGAAATAAGAATGACAATTGAGGCATCTGATTGTTTTAAAATGGCAAGAAATTTAAGTTATTTTTCCTCTTGTGTTGACACAGTTCACATATGAATACATTTTTCAAAATTTTTTAAAGATTTTAAAAACATTTCTGTGTTTATGTGTATATGTGCACATGAGTGTGGTGTCAATGGAGGCCAGAAGAGGGCACAGGATCTCCAGAACTAGAATTACAGGTGGCTGTGAGTTGTTTGGCATAGGTGGTAGGAAGTGAATTCTGGTCCTCTGTAAGAGCAGAAAGGGCACCTAACCACTAAGCCATCTCTCTACGGCCTAGATTTTTTTTTCAATTTTATTTTTATTTAAGTATTTTTAAATACACTATTATTATGACATGTTGAAAGTGTTTATTTACAAGCCATTTAGCAACTCCTTGTAAAGCTACCTCTCCCATACTTTCTTATCCTCTAAACAAACCAATGATCATATAAAAGACACTAAGACCAACTGTACTGACAGCTAATATTACAAAGCACCTACTATTCTTATCACCCAAGTAATATTTTTATGAGTTGAATAAGAACTGTTGGGAAGCTACAAGAGTAACAAGTGACCTAACTATAGGAAGAAGGGCTAGGCCTTAGAGATAGAGTACTAGCATTAATTGAGGCCCTGGGATCCATTGTCAGTATTTCCTCACAAGAACTCACAAGTACTTCCTCTTCAAAGCCTTCCTTTAAAACTGAATTGTAACAGAACAAAACTGAGACGTCAATTAAGAGAACTAGGGAGCCAAACAAGAAAAAAAACACAAAAAACAAATGTAAAGGTCTCTTTTCTTAGGAAAGCATGATGTAGTTCACATCTTGAATGTTCCCCAAAGACATGTGTTGGTCACTTAGTAGCAGCTTGATGCACGTGGATGTGTAGATAACTTCTAGAAATGGAAGCTCAGTAAGAGATCTCTGCATCATTGATCATGTCTTCTAAGGGAATTCCCTTACTTGCTTTCTCTTCTCAGGCAGAAGGAGAGTAGCTTTGGTCTCCTGTGTGTTCCCACCATTGCCTCCTGGCAACCCCCAGGAAAGGCCTAAAAGCCTCTCTGATCGTGCGCCAGAAACCTCTAAAGCCAAAAAGACAAAGAAACATTTTTGTTTTTGTTTTTATCAGGCTCTTTTATAAGGTATCCATGCAGCCATGGGAACTAACCAGAGCTAATTACAGGTCTTTTGTTGAGAAGCAAAATGATCTAGACGTCACTAAAGAAAAACCTGGAGTTCATATTGAAAAGCTTAAAAGGGGTACCTTGCACAGGCTAGGTCTAAGATCACAAAGGGCATCACTGCAGCTACATCCTTCTGACAGCCTCACTCTTCCTCATGTTCTTGCCATCGTGTTCTCCCTGTTCCCATGCCTCACGTTTTCCTCAAGGCTGTTTCATTCTCTAACTCAGCTGCCCCTGAGGGAACATGAGCCACTCCGTAAAATCTACCATTTCTTTCTACTGCTCCCTGACCGGATGTGAATTTCCATTACATTTTATCCTTATATCTTGGTGCCACTTGTTTGCAGAGGGAGAATAAAACCCAGTTAAATTCTGCAGAGCAGTGCTATGGGTAGTGGCTGACCAAACAATAAAACCTTGAGTTCATATATAAGGAAAAGGATATTTTAGGAGAATATTTTTCATTGAAACAAAGTGAAGGAGAATAGGTTATTTTAAAAGTAGAGCTTTTTTTTTTTGAGCAAACTTTGCAAATTCTTAGCTTTCAAACATCGTGCCAGAGTTTTTACATTTTCACCTCATGTGTTTAGTAAATTGAAAAATGCCAACTACCATCAAGGGGAAAGTGGGGGAGAAAAGCGGATGGTATGAACTTTGCCAGTTCAAAAGAGTCTCCCTATTTGTTGTTATTTTTTCTTTATTATGCTAAAAAAGAAAAAATATTAACAGTGTGAAAGCCAAGTTGAAATAATTATGGAAAATAATTTCCTACATTATCTTAATTTAAAATCAAGGAGAAACTATTTATGTATGATGACCTAATTGTGAAAACTGGATGGTTCTTCTCCAGTAGTTAGTTACGGTGAATAGTCCCCCCAATGATGAAGCTCCATTCCATCAGATATATTTGTTAGGAACCTGCTTGGAGAAAAATGTGTATTCTTTCTTCCTCTTATATACACTTAAAATACTTCAGCATGTCTTCCCCAGCTCTCCAAAACTCAGATAGCAAAACGTGAACATAAACACAATGCTGGAGAGAAGGGAACAGATCTGTGACAAGAGAAGCCTTCAGAGGGTAAACAAATGTTAGCCTGCAATTTTCCCAGTTTCAGCTTGAAATTACAACTATAATATCCCAGGGCTCTCTTAGTCCCACATAAACTATTCTCTATGCTTTAATTGTGTTTGGTGTACAGTGTGAAGCAAAAATTAGAAGTGAGCCCCATCAGCTTATTTGAATACTTAATGATTATTTAGCTGGTCAAGGGAGCACCTGCTGAAGACCACACATTCCAGGCCAGATTTTACACTGGGTCTTGGCAGTTCCAAAGAGACAATTTTCAAGTACCCACTAAAATAAATAAATGTTATGTTCTCTAATAAAACAATCTTCAACATTGCCAATTAAAGATCTAGAAATGTACATATGATATAGAGAGGAGTTACATTAAGAGTAGCTTATTGGTCAACCTATAAAACTGTCATGGTAGATTTCTAATATCCTTCTAGATTTCTGTGATTTAAAATGCCAAAATGTGAACATGATGAGGACTTTGACAGGTTTTTAAGAGAACATTCTGCATGAAAAGCTGCACAAGTCTATTGTCTATTCTCTGTCAATCTGAGTTCAAATAGTAATATCTCAAACTTGCCATTAAGAAGAATAAGTTCTTTCTTAAAAAGTGTTTCTTTACTTCTGGTACGTTTAGGAGATAAAAATCTATACTGATTAAAAAGCAGAATAGGAGTGTGTGAGAAAAGAAAGAAAGAAAGAAAGAAAGAAAGAAAGAAAGAAAGAAAGAAAGAAAGAAAGAAAGAAAGAAAGAAAGAAAGAAAAAGAAAAGCTTTCTTGGTTGCAGGAAACATGTGGTGCCCATCTCTGGCATGAACCATCCATGCATTTTCCTATATTTCCCAATCTCTTGGCCCATTAGGTTGTGACCACGTGGCAGAATTCTATGCGTGAAGACAAGTCGATCTTAGGAAGCTCAGAACATATTCTGTGCCACTCCTTGGGTAGAGATGAAGAACTCTAGAATAGGGTTATTATAAAGTGAAAGAAACCAGATTCCTGGATTCCCCAGTGCCCAGCTTGCATCAGATTGCGACATGAGCTAGAGAAACCCTTGTTCTCTCATTAACTCTGTATCATATCTTGGCATTCTGGTTCCTGTGCTGCCAATCCATAAATTCGCTTAAGGAGAAATAACGAAATTTGTGTTCTATCACTCAAGCTCTTCTAGCATTTCCAATTTAACGATCTTGGTTCTACATTGCAAGGTGTCACGTGGGTGCTCTTTGGTATAACCAACTAAAAAGTCAAGGCAGCTCACTTTGCTTTTGTTTTTAGTTTCAAATGAAAAATAAAAGCTAAATTAAAAGTTTGAATAGATTCTCTCTGCATACCCTAGTTGACTTCAAATCCACAATTCCCCTGCCCTACTCTCCCAAGTGCAGGGATTACTTAGCAAATGGTTATCTTGGGATGTAGTGACTATTGCTTGCCTGAGTGCAAGTGCACTGTAAATATTTGCCTTCTGTAAGGTAGCTATGTTGTGTCTCCACTCATTTTGTTCTTTTCTCTCTCAGTCCCTCTGATATTCTAGGCTGCATATTACTATTCCTCAACTTGCAATCAAATGGAAGTGTTGATAATTCATTCAAATGAAGCTAGCCTTTGTAAAGCAGAGAGGTAACATGCTGAGATGGTTTTTCCCTGGATGATAACCCTGTTCTGAGCTATCACCACACTGAGTCCCTAGAGCTGTGCTGTCCTAAAGTATTGATTAATACCATGTTGAATCAGGTTGAGCTTTGCCATTTACTATTTGCTTGACTTTGATAAAGAGAATGAACAACTTTAAGTCTTAGGGACCTTTACTTCTACGGAATGAAATTAATTATATTTACATATCTATATCATATTAATTGAAAAAGTATAAACAACATAGTTCTTATGGAAGTCATTCTTATATAAGTGGATACAGATATATTTGGTGTACAATGAGTATTAAGTAAACATATGTGTAACAGTTGTGAGCTTATGTGAGTAGTAAGCAGTAAAGAATGGAATACACACTTAATGTATAAAAATGTTGATAGAACTGATTGTTGACGTGTTCACCTAGAATAGGCGTGAAATGTGAAATTACCCACCTTGGCATGGTGACACTAGGTAATGAAAACAGAAAAATAGTCAAGGCATTGTGTGTTTTCACTTCATAACTTATGCACTTTATTAGATTTCATGTTGATGAAATGCAGTTTTTAGTTTCTGTAAGAACCAGCATTTCACACGTTGCCTAGAAACTCTCACTCCCTACTTCCTGCTGTCTCAACTTCACACTGTGTTTACTACTAAAGGTGCTTCAACTAGCTGTAGTAAACTGCACATGGGTTATTCCATTAAGTGACTCATGGTTAGGGGGCAGGCTGTCATTCCCCCACAGTAGGAGAAATTAGCTGAGCCCCAACTTGTAGGCTGTGGTGTCACTCTGGGACCTTATTCAGACGACCTAACTTTTCCAGACCTTATTTTCTCCATCTTTAAAACTGAGCTTTAGGGATCAAATAAAAGCAAACCATAAAATACTGAAATTAAAATAGTTCCCAAATACCCTGATACTATGAGGAATGCATCCTACAAATTCAGTAATTTTACATGATGACTTTGTTCTGATCTGACTCCTGCTTTAAGTCCCTTTTGGTCCTCAAACTGATGAGGAAAAACAAACTAACTAAGGGACCAACTTCTTTAAAGCCTAATAAAGAAAAGTCCATATTGGATCATTCTGATCTCTTTCTGGTCAGTTGCCATTTGTCAGGAGTTTTTGTAATTAAAAATAAAATGCCTTTATTTTTCTTTTTTATTTAATTTTAGTTTTTGTTTTAATCACAGGTCATTCACTTGTATCCCAGCCATAGCCCCCTCCCTCTTTCCCTCCCAATCCCACCCTCCCTCATCTCCTCCCTGCCCCCTTCCAAGTCTACTGATAGGGGAGGTCCTCCTCCCCTTCCATCTGACCCTAGCTTATCAGGTATCTTCAGGACTGACTGCAATGTCCAAATGATCCAATATGTACAATTTCAGCAGAAATAATAAAAATTAGTATAAAATCTTGCCAAAAGTATTCATTAGTCAATATTAATGCAGTTTGTTGCCTGAGTGAATAATAAAAGAAAACATTTTTTTCTTGGAAGAATTACAATGAAAACATATAGAAATAACGTTGAAAGTGGAAACTCACCATGAGGAGATCTTCCCAGTAATTATTGCTACAAGATTCGCTAGTGAACGCTAAAATTAACATATAAAAATTTGGAAAATAATAGTATATTAACAGTGTCTACAAGTATCTTCTATAGAAAATTCATTGCTAGGAGAACGCTGTAATGTGTTTCAAAAAATTAGCAAACACCAGTTCAAACAAGATATCAAGCTAGCATCATCATTAGTAAGACAAATTGAACTTACTAGCCTCCCAATTTAAGAGAAAGAACAAACTCTTTAATAATTTTCATGCCAAAAATGCAGTCTCAATTTAATTACGAGGGAACATCAGAAAAGCGATTAAGATGGGACATCCTACAAAATTATTGGCAAGTAATCAAAGAAATGTTTCAAGGTCTTGAAAGACAATGGATAATTAAGTAACTGTTACACTCAAACAATGAGGACATGAAAATCAAATGTCAGTCCAAGTCACCAACTTGAAAAATATAAAAAAAGAGAGAGAGAGAGAAAGAAAAGTCCTTGAACCAAGTAGGCTCACCCAAATTGCATGGTTACGTATTTTCATCTTTCTTTGCTATACTGATACTAGCATGAACTTGACATGAAGCCAGTCAGGGGCAGTTCCGACTGTGAGGCAGCCCTCAAGTATACATGCAGTTTAAACAAACAAACAAACAAAGCCAGCCTTTCCTGAATAATTTTAAAGAATTGTCTTAATTTAGGTCAAAGGGGGTGTTATGTCTGCTAACATTAAAAGAAAACCCAGGGGCTGGCATGATAGCTCAGTGTAGGTAAAGACACTTGTTTGTGAGACTGACAACCCAGGTTCAGTCCAAGGATCCATGTGGTAGCAGAGAACTATCTCTCCCATATGGACCTCTAACCTACACGTGGGCACATGCACACAAACACAGGCATACACAAAATATACTCAAACACACTTACTTACATACATACACACATGCACACACATACACACAATATACACATACATACACAATACACATACAAACCCTTATATACATACATTCACACATAGACACACACACATGTATACACAAATACCCATATACACACATACAAATACAAATATATACACATACATACATACACACATGTACAAACAATACATATATACAAACAAAATATATATACACACACAAGTAATTGTAACAAATTATTTTTAGAAAAGATAATCCAGAACTCAGTTTGAAAAAATTCTTTGACAAATTCATTTTGCTAACTTCAAGTGTGAGATTAATATATACAAATTATATGTTAATTTGTTAAATATTAATTGTTAAAGTAAAAAATTGCTAAGAAAAATAATGTGAGTGAATGCGTTATATAAAAATAACTATTAATTGCTATTAAATACTCTTTTTTATTTTTAAAGACTTTTACATTTAGCCGTTAGAATAGAATTAAATCATGTCGGTCATGCATTGACAGCGACTGTGTCAGCTGCTCAAATATTGAGAATTTCTATTTATAGTAAACCTCAGATGAGTCAGTTTTACCCTCGGCCACAAAAATGTGGTTAAAGAATGAAAATGTTCTTTACAGTTGACAAGTTTATGTCATGTTTCCTATAACCAATTAAATGTCACCATCAAGTCCCCGTCACCAAGCTACCTGGAAGCACGCTCGCACTTAGTTCTGTTCAACCCTGAGGATATCACACTTTCAGCTTACAAACCCAGTAAAAACAGCATTAACTTGAAATAAATTACCCAAATGCGCTTACTGCGGCTGCTCCTGCTCCGAGGCAAAGCGTCACGGTTCCCACCTTGCACCCTGCAGCCAGGGAGCTCTGTCGTGATACCTCAGTGTGCAATGCTGGCTGTGATCTGCATAGTAGACGTGGAAATGTGACTGCGCCTGAGACTGGGGATACAATTCGACAGCAGAGAGCTTGCCTTTTATGAATGATCCTTCGCTCTGATCATTTGGGTGACAAATGATGACAAAGATGAAGGAAAGGGTAAAAAGAAGAAAGGAAAGTAGGGAGGGAGAGGAGGAAAAGAAGGGCGAGGATGAAGGAAGAGAAAAGGGAGGAGAGGAGGGAAGATGCTCTTATATTGAGGTATAAATATAAAATGAACACCAGATTCCAAACACTTGATGCAGACATGCGGCAGGGGTCTCCGGACCTGTCCTTTGGTAGATTTGCTGCTACTAACACAACATCATACAGTCTGGATAAGTTCTAGAGAAGAAAAAAAACTTAATTTATGCTCACAGATATGACTGTCTGAAGACAAACAGCCACATTTGTGATGACTTCCTCTCTGAGAATCTGGAAGGTGGCAGAAGGGCATTATATGACAAGAGACTGGGAATTTATACATGCAAGGTGTACATGCATGCGTGTGTGTGTATCTCAGAGGGAAAATGTTCATGTATATATGTGTATGCCCTTTGGTCTCTCCATCTCTTATTACAAAGCCCCCAAGATTCAGTTAGAGGAATAGCACCCTGCTGGCCTTTTCTGTCAGTCTCTTCCCATGGGTTCTCCCTGCAAACACTATTTTTGGATTTAGTTTTCACTCCTTTACTTGACTATGCAGATTAAACTTCAATGTGGGGCTCAGAGGGGACAACCATATTCGAATCATGGCAGCCTTATTAATGACTTACTATAAGTAAATGTGTACAAGGTAATATTTTGGATATAGTGACATTAAATACAAAATTAAATCAAGCTCACCTGTTTCTTTTTACTTTAAAAAAATGTTTACCAGAAATTATTAAATTCATACATGTCTCTTATTTCTACTGGACAGTGCTGGTGAAATAAACTTTTCTTAAATACTATTGAATTAAACACAACCTGCCAAACAAAATATTATCTTTTTCATTAATTAATTCAATTTACATCTCGTTAATAAGCCCTTACCTTCTCTCCTCCCATTCCCACCTTCCCTCCTTCATCCCTTCTCCCTATTCTTCAGAATAGGGGAGAAAATATTCCTTTTCTAGTGATAAATTGTGATATGTCTGTCAAATTAACTGATTTTTTTTCCTTGTTTGGTTTTTGAAAGTAGCCTTGTAGTTTACATGTGTAGCAAATTATTTTTGTGTTTCTATATGAAAGGACTAGTATTATTTAAATGAATGATAAGAACGAAATCTCTAAGAGTTTCTGAGAAGAACAAACAACAAAAATGCAACCAGAGATGTTGGGAAAGCAGGCCAGAGAAAAAACAGCAGATTCGGAAGCTGGGCTCTGGGTTTTGCCAGCTACTCTCAGAGTGACATCTGAGCTTGGCATGCAGTGTCTCCTCTGGGCTTCCTGGATTCACTGGCAAAATAACATCTAACACCTACACTAAGTTCACCCAGTACCTGAGACTTGATGCAAAAATTTCATGAAAGAAAAATGTCACTGGATTTATAAATTCTGATGGCACTTGACTAGAAGCAAGAGATAGAACTCTGTAAGAGGGGGCTGGATATTTGCGTGTGATCCCCAAGTAATAATGTTCTAGGGGACATGTTAAATCAGGCATATTCAGGTCGACATGGGAGGGAAAGTTTGAAATGCTGTAGGGTGAACCACAGGGGACTCTCAATGCCAGACTAAGAAAACAAAGTTTGCCTTTGAAGTCAGTGTTTCTTAATCTCTGTCTTTATGCCTCTCCTTCCAGAAAGTGTTTGGCAGTCGCCACAAACACATTTTTGCAAGAGACAGATGCTCTTGTTGACTAGGTGGTAGACTTCACCAGAGGTGCTTCTGAATGAGCATCCCCCATTGCCTAACTCCTAAAGTCTTCTCTGGCCAGAATGTCAATGTCATGGCTGATAAGCTTGGCAGCAGGTAATAAGGAGCTCTTCCAGGTTAGTGACTCAGCTGGTGCATTTCCTTTCTGTCCTGAGCTGTGCATGCTCCCTGTAGTACTTCATATAGAGATCTTAATGATTTGCACTTTGCTCCCTGAATTTGCATAGTCTCATGGTGGCAAACATATTCATTAAAAAAAAAACTTAATCATTAAGGTGCCAAGAAATTTGTATAACTTGTGTGCTTCAAGTTGATGTTTTAGAAAATTTATTTAGCCTTGGGGAAAAAAAAAAAAACACCAATTACCAGGATGGACCAATGTGTTCTGATACGTAGAATGTTAATTTAGATGTGACCTGAAAACGAACTCTTAAGAAAGTCAAGAATGTGTTCTCACTAATTTGGGATGTTATTTCCAGTTTCTCTTTGAACTGAAAGAGTCAGAACCAAAACTTATTTTCCTTGAATTTCTACTGGAATTAAAAATGATGGAAAGACAGGAATAATGCCATCCAATTTTTCAAATTCAAGACAAGAGTTGAAAAGCGAGCTATTGTTTTTGAAACTCCTGGAACATATTAGATTTTAAATAAATGTGATTTTTCTCTTCTCTTTTGTGACTATTCTGAAAATAGCTAAGACTCTTGAGGCAGACATATCCTGCAGGACTTTGGCTTTCCAAAATTGGACTGTGGTCAGTGAGATGGCCCAGAGAGTAAACACGGTTGTCATCAAGCTGAGTGATTTGAGTTTTATCCCCAAAACTCATGACGGAGAAAGAGAACTGACAGCTACAAATTGTCCTCTGAACTCTACACATAGTATGCCATGGCACATCCATGCTTATGTGTACAAACACACGCATACACACACACACACACATTTTCAAAATTAAAAAAGAGACCCAGCATATCAGGTCAAAATTTTCTGTTTCTCTCATTTCAGGCTAAAGGTAGGGTCGACAGTGACTCAAATATCAAGAAATATCCAAGGGTCTTGTTGCTTAGATACAAACCGAACTGAATTTTTATCATCCTTCTCTGGTAACTTTCATATATCAGCTGATAGAAATTTTATTTGTCCAGTTGTTCAGCTCAAAATCTTTCACTGGATTACCAATAATACACAAAAACTAGCCTTATTCTTACCACCCCATTATCAACCTTTCACCCTGAAATGATCTTCTCCCCTGAAAGTGGTCTCTATAATTGCATGCTGGCCTTTGCATGTGTGCACATCCTGGTCACCAGAATAATCCTTTTATTCAGCTTAGCTAGCAACTCTCTATTGGCATCCTATTTTACTCAAAGCAAACCTTAAATTCCTTGAAATGCCTTTGAATGGTGTCTTAGTTAGGGTTTCTATTGCGGTGAAGAAACACCGTGACTAGGGCAATTCTCATAAAAGAAAACATTTAATTGGGGCTGACTTACAGTTTCAGAAGTTTAGTCCATTATCATCATTGCAAGAAGCATGGTAGTGTGCAAGCAGACGTGGTGCTGGAGAAGGGGTTGAGAGTTCTACATCTTTCTCCCCAGGCAGCAGAAGCAGACCATGAGCCACACTAGGAGGAGTTTGAGCATAGGAGACCTCAAAGCTCACTCCCATAGTGACACACTTCCTCCAAAAAGGCCACACTTAACTCCAACAAGGTCTCACCTCCTAATAGGGCCACTTCTTATGGGCCAAACATTCAAATACATGAGTCTACAGGGGCCATTCCTATTCAAACCACAACAAATGGCTAATAGCAGGAGACTTGGGCTTCTTTGTAAATGGTCAAAAAGTAGAATTTCCGGCTTTGTAGGCAAGCATCTGCATTTTAACTACTTAAGGCAGCTAACTGGAAACTGTGAATGACTGCAGTTATGTCCCATAAACCAAGCTGTGAGCCAGACTTGGCTACTTGATCTCTATTTTCCTTTACCCACTCAATATCATCAGATATATTGTTTACTACATGTTTATTTCATGTCTTTTACCTTTAGGATGTAAGCTATCTGAAGAAATATACTGCGTCTGTTTGCTTGTTGGTTTGTTTATATAGGATCTGCAGTTAGTAACATTTGTTTTATGAATTAAGACAGATGAAGATGGAACTGGGGGAATCACTGATCCTCTGAGTGACATTACATTGGCCATGCTGGTGCTTTCTGATACAGTCCATTTATAAAAATGGAAACACATCTGCCCCTTCACCTCAGGAAAACATTTCCCAGCACATGCTGTAGGCTTTTTATTGTGTTTCTGCAACACTATTTTTCACAGCCGCCAGGAATCTATTACTACATTGCATCATGATGAAGTTCTGTAAGAAATCAGGAAAAAGTTATTGATATTTAAAAACTATGAAAAGCAAAATGAAGAATTTGAAAGACTGATTAAGGGTCATGAATTACTGAGTTTGCCCCACAGCCAAGCGAGAACTCAGGCTCTGAACAATCACTTAGCCCAATGAGGTGGGGTTTTTTTTCCCTCTTATGCTACATTTGATTCTGAGCAGTTAAGGCTTTATGTCTCACAATAAAAGGGGAATATATTCAGCAGGGAATGAGAACTCTGTACCCTGAAATACTTTGCAAAGTTGTGGCAGAGAGCAAGGCAGTTAAATTCACCTATCCCTGAAAATAATAATTCTCTAGGCTTTAATAAGAGAAATATTGGGTGCTAAACGACAATTTGCTAGTAAGAATGAAAAATTAAGGCAGCATTTACTGGGAAGGTAGTAAAAACTTTAAAAAATAATCAAACCTTTAAACTTCTACGACCTCTCTTTCTCTAGAGACTTTCCCCTGGGTTTTGGTGAGGTCCATTCACAGCCTGGAAAATGTCCCACAAGCCCTTCCAGCTTCCTTCTTAATCGTAGGCTTAGACCAGTGTCTGTTTTTTTAGTGACAAGAGGCAAACAGGGAGACTTCAGAGATTCTGTGTCTAAGGCCTCTTGTGTCCTCAGGGAGACGTGGCAATGTGGAGCAGTGGGTGTTTGGTGTAACAGTCTGATTTATGACATGTGGTGCACTACGGCTCATTCCCTTTAGAGATAGAATCAACACAAATCCAATACAATTGCTCTTCTCTTTGTATCTTCCAAAGTAACAGCTGAAACATGTTGTGTTTTACTACCTGAAATGTCATTTACATGGAAAAATAAGCTTTAACAGCTCCTGGCATCCACTTATGAGATTCCCCAACCCCATTGTTATTTCCAGCTACACAATCAGAAAAATCTTTATAACACAGTCTGCCAGTCAAAAAAACTTTCATGGAATCTCAGAGAATAAGCTTCCAATTTCAAAGGGCTCTCTTAAGCAATGGTTTGAGAAAGAAAGAAGAGGAGAAAAAGAAAGAAAGAAAGAAAGAAAGAAAGAAAGAAAGAAAGAAAGAAAGAAAGAAAGAAAG
>CM053767.1:25861922-25898974 GCA_028658305.1 Pachyuromys duprasi | reverse complement strand
ATCTTTTAACCACTGAGCCACCTCTCCAGCCCCCAATTTTAAACTTTTATAGTGACTTGCAAATCCCTTTCTGATGTGGTGCCTGTCTACCATTTCAAACTCATTCTGTACTTTTCATTGCCTCCAACTTCCATCTCATACACAGAATCACACACATCTCTGAAGTCATCACAACCTGCCTTGTTTTGCCTTATGTATTCACATCTTTCTTTTCTACTGAACAATGAATTTGGATGCCCACAGTTCATCATTGTCAGTAAGAAAAATAACTAACTATGGAGTATTACATGATACCTGAACTTTAAAAGACAAATGCAAAAGTGATTCCTCCCTTACAGAATTCTGAATTAAAGAATTATTTAGGTGAGTTAAATATCCATATACTAAAATATTTATGTGATTTTTTAATTCATCAAGATAATCTCAGGAGATAAAAATCCTATCATAATTTTAAGAAGGAAAATATAAAGAATTTTAGCTAGTAAAAGATTATTAAAAGGATTAAAAGAGAAATTTAAGCAGATAATAGAGATAACAACAACAATAAACCCTTCCTCAAAAACAAAACAAAATGTAACTAACAAAACAGCTGTTCCAATTCAGCTGATGGAAAGAGAATAAAAGAACTGAAGACAGAGGACATTTTGGACAGGGTCTCCCTGAGACAGATACCTGGATAGCTTCCGAAAGGTAAATCAGCTCTCAAAGTACTCACTGTTTTGCCCTAGTACTGGTCTCTGAGATGCTACCCCAGGATAGGGAAGCCTAGCTCAGGATTGCTGACTACTGCCCCCTCTGCAACAGGTCAGGCTGAAGCTGAATTAAACCTGGAAGAGCCAGATTAGGAAAGGAAGGCTCTTCTCTATAAACTTCCCAGTTCCCCTTACTGCCCTCTGTTGAGAGTGGCTCACTTCCTGCCAGGTGGCAGAGAAATTTTCACAGTGTTCAGATGCATTAGAGAAAACAAGACAAGAAAGGGTGTACTTAGAGCTAAAAATCATAAGTGAAAAATAGACCCAAGTTTAATGAAAGTTAAAACAAGAGAAAATGGCTTATCATCTGTGTAAGATATAAATATGGGCAAAGTTAAACCATTACATTTAATTTTTTAAAAAATTACCAATGCCTTTTCCCCCCTTTCATAGACCAAAATATTTCATATATGAACTTAGAAAACTAAAATTTCTTGGGTTAAATTAATTGTACGTGCTTATATCTGAGGACTTAAATATATTCTTTTTAGTAAAATATAGTTACATCATTACTCTCCATTCTTTTTCTTTCCTCAATCTTAAATCCCTCCTATTTAATTTATATATATTTGATGTATATAAAGTATATATAAATATTTAATAAATAATTATATATTATATATAAAATATATATTTATATGAGTGTGTGTATATGTATGTATGTATGTATGCAGCTACACAGACCCTGCTGAGTCTCCTCAGTGTTGTCTGCATGTACATGTACTGACCACTTGTTATTGGATAACCAACTGGGGGGATCTTCCCTGGGGGGAGATGAATTGTTCTCGTTCTCAGCACCCCTCAACTGCTTACAGTTCTTTGTCTAAACAGGAAACCCATAACATTTTCCCCTTCCATGTTAGCATTTCTGTTAATGTTGTCCTTGGTCAGATCTTGATCTGGAAATCATACTGTTGAGGTGTTATGGACAAAGTTTTCACTCGTTCTCTGCAGTTTTACAAGTTGTGGTTTCTGTAATAGTATGTGTTTCTTGCAAAAAGAAGCTTCTTTGGTGAGGTTTGGGAGCTACAGTCATCTGTCAGTATGAGGTTAAGCAATTAGAATGCAATTAGGAATCATATTGGGTTAATAGAGTAGCAGTAATAGATTATCTCCAAGACCCATGGCCTCATTAGTCCCGGGTAGTTGGCTAGGCTTACATTACCAGACAGCATTTCTCTTCTGTTGAGCAGGCCTTAAGTCCCATTAGATGGCTGTTGGTTACCATCAAGATATGAGTGCCACTATTGTGATATATATATATATATATCACAAAAGGATGAATTGGGTATAATTAAAATATTATCAAAAGTGTTGTAGCCTATCTTAATGAGAATCAGCAATTTTTAAATAAAATAGTTATTGTTTTCTCTTCATTAGAGAAGTACTTAGTAAGAAAAGATGGGCAAAAAAAAAAAAAAAAAACAAGGCTTGATAAGATGGCTCAGTGGATAAAGGTGGCTACAACCAAAACTGATGACTTGATTTCAGTCCCTGCGACCCACATAGTAAATAAGAAAACAAACTTCTACAAGTTGTCCACTAATCTCTACACATTTAGTATGACACACTCAAACACAAATACACAGTAAATTAATTAATTTAATAAAAATAAAAATATAAAATGAAAAAACCCAAACCAATCTGTTAAACTATTGCTCCATAAGCAATAATTTCATTTCATAGAATGAGGAATAAAATAAAATTATATTTTTAGATGTAAGTATATAACTTAGAGTGACATAGACATGGGGAAAGCCAAAGGGGACCGTAGATGGGAGAGCAGAAGGGACTCTAAAGAGAGAAAGAAAAGGATACAACTACTATAATAGGGGAAATCATAAGTGGTCTTTAACTGAAGGAGGGAAGGTAATATAGAAGGAGATAGAAGAATAATAAATGTGTTAAAGATGTTTGGAAAAGCCACGGGGAATCATTGTATTTTTACCTAAAATTGCATATTTATATAAACATATATACTACTTATATATATATATTAGTTATATGTACATAATGTATATATTACTTATACATTCCACACATACATGTGTGTGTCTATTTGAATAATGTTCTATCATTTAAAGTGATAATGCCTCTCCTAGGAGCCATAGATTACCTAACAAGGAATCTGGTATCAAATGTTAAAAAGTTCTTTTGAGCTGTGGTCAGGGGAGTTCAAAAGAATCCCAAAATAATATAAGCTAGTACCTTTTTCCTTGGTAGCCTCTCAGAATTTGAAAGTAAGTTTTTATGGCTGAAGTCACCACATACTTCTAATTCAGGACATGGAGAAATCAAGCTAGAACTGATATAGAAGCCTCCTTCCTTAGGGTTAATTCATAGCATAGAAGGTGTTATGCTCTCTGCCAAAGGAGAAAAACAATCAACACTTCTACACATCTGTAAAGCCAGTGACTTACTCCAATGCTCAACTTACAAATTATCCCACATATGTAATAGTGGTAACCAGCAACCATCTAACTGGACTTACAGACCACAAAATAAGAAGGAACTCATGCTCAATTTCGAAGGTAACTACTTCTGCCATTCTAGAAACAAGTATTTCTAGCTCCTTTCTAAGTACTTCTTCTTATGCCCACATATGAGTATAGCTCTCAGCCCACATTAAAAAAAAAGAAATCATGCAACTGACAGAAAGCCATAACCATTCACAATACACAGAACAACTTACCATGAAGTTTCCAACCCACGTTGATTAATCGATAACACAAGCCCTACACCTAAGGCTTGGTGAACATCATAGAAGAGAAAGCAGAAAGACTGTAAGAACCAGATGACCAGGATGATTGTCAGGAGGTTGTGTCATCTATATCTGAGAGGGAATCTGGATCCATGAAATCTCAATAATAAAGACCTGAACATGTGACAAGACCAGTTGACATGGCAATGTAGACATGGGAAATCTCACGAAGCAATTGTGAGGTTGTGAGATTGAAGGGCAACAAATGACTGCTAAAAGTAGGAAAATTCATCTTCCCCAGGGATAATCCCCTAAATGGTTTTCTTTTTTTTTTCCCTAATTGGTTTTCTAACAGCAAGTGGTCACCCCTAAAAATATATAAGTATGAGAAACATTAAATGGGAACGATAGATTATGGTGAGAGAGAGAGAGAGAGAGAGAGAGAGATAATAAGTAAAGAAAAGAGGTCATGACTTTGAGAGAGAAAGCTGTGGGAACACAGAAGATAGACTGTTGCGTTAGGGTAATGATCCAAATATAGTATTCACATATAAATTCTAATTTTTAATTAAATAAAATTAAATCATGACAAGAAATAAGTCAGACGTATCAATTAGGCACTAAGTAAGGGATGAAGGACATTGTCTCACGGAACCATACCTTAGGTTCATAGCCCTGAAATGAATAGTGTGATCTAACTGTGCAGAATCTCCTTTGGCCTTTTCCTCATTGCTGATTATCAACATAGATTTAGATATGGTAATGCTGGTCAGCATATCATGTCTACCACTTTCATGAATCTAGAAAATATATAAACACAAAGTCAATTATGAGAACAGCAGTTACATTCTCCAGTTTAGAAAAAGTGGAGAAGGAAGAGAAATCAGTAGATCTGATGAACTGGTAAAAGCTCTTACAGTCAACTCACACTGAGTAACACGATGCCCTAAAGATGAGAATCCAAATAGCCTGATTGATGCATATTTTTATTCGATGTAGAAAAGGTGGAAACTTGTAAGGCTGTGGATACCATGGCCTGACATCAGGAAAATTAACTTCTGGTTGTGTTTTCCACACCGGCTTTTCTGACACAGCTAACTGTGACATTGCTCAGCCTGCTCAGGTTTCTCCTCAGTTCCAAATCAATCCCATGTGTCCTCACTGTGCTCTTTTCTTTCTTATCTCCTTGACATCAAGATTTCTTCTTTAATTTGCCTTGGATGACCTCCTGACACAGGCCACTGATTTTGGCTGAGGAATAAAACAGAGCCCATTAGAAATGCTTATTTTTCCTGGCAAAGCCAAACCCATGATGCACTGCTTCTTCTCAGGGAGCTAACTAATCTCAGCGCATATGCCTTGGGACTCACTTTGAAAAGACAGGATAGTGAATGGAAACTGTTCTTTCCCTTTGGGGAGCATCTGGGAGTAATATCCCCATGTGTCAATTCTGTTAGCTCCTGTCTCACCCACACCAAGACACCTGGCTACCAGACACAAAAGCTGGCATGTCATACCCTGTCGATTCACTCGCAGCAAAGAGGGTCTTAGGACTGGGTTGTCCCCTGAGTGGAATGCTTACTAGAGAAAATACAACCTTCTATTCTCTCGGGTACAATGTCTATCAGAGGGAGGTGGCCAGCTAGCCCTTTCCATTTTGCTTAGTGCCTGGTACATATTCGTGATCTCTTAGTTGGAAAAGTGAGCTCATTTGGGCTTCTGGAGAATGTACCAGACATTCTTGAGCACCTCTAGGTATTTTTCTCAGAGGGAGCAGAGTCAGCCTTTATTGTTCCCTGGGCATGAATATTCTTGCTGTTTTTGATAAGATTCTTTGCATGCCCAGGGAAAGCCAGTTTATATGCTTGCATAATGTCCTGGAGATGTTTTAATAAAGCTCAGGTTCTTCAGCTGTTTCCCAGGAATTCGCATTGCTTTAAATTCAAACCAGACTGAACTCATCAACACATGTTTCTTTGATGAATTGTTATTTACGTGACGCTGACAAAGCTGTGCAATTTTTCCATCAGTCATTAAATCTGCCCTTTCACAGCTGGCAATAAATGTTGATTCTCCTCAGTAAAAACGGTCTAAATATGCCGGTAACCTACTGTTCGTTATGTTGGGTGCAGGGAGATGGTAGCAGATCCTCTGGTTCTAACAGAATGCAGCTCTTCATTGGGTTCCAGACTTGGAAAGTCACCTTTGTGAAAATGTGCTCCTATGCTAAATACTCGCCAAGCACTTAATAATGTTGGATGGCTTTATCTCAACAGCTACTCAGGGTTCAGGCACACTAAAGGAAATGAAAGGAGATAAGAAACTGGAAAATCTCTGCTGATGATAGAAACAAGATGTAGCAGACCCCCTCCTGATGAGCTCCGCTGCCGGGAGACCTGAGGGAGGCTCAGGCTGATGTGTTAGATAATCACTTTTGAAATTTAAAAATATGTATTATTTTCTGATAAAGTAAAAGTTTCAAGACTGTGTTTCTCATGTTTATACTTCAGTGACTTAACTCTTAATATTTTAAATGTAGAGTTTTGCCTTATGCTACATCTCAGGGCTATGAAAGTAAGAGTGTATAAAACTTGTTCTCAAAAGTGGGTAAATCTAAGGAGAGTTTTTTAACCTCAGATATTTTGGGCCAAATAATTTTTTTTCTGTGCGAAATGACCTTGCCTGCTGGAGATGTTTAGCATTAGTTCTGGACTCTGCCCAATCAATGCAGGTAGGACCTCCCCTCCACCCTCTATGACCAACGAAAAGTCTCCAGAAATTAGCAAATATTCCCACCGGAAAAAAACAACTGTATGACTCCCAGCTTAGTGTAAGACCTCCACTCTTTAAAAGATAGAAAAAGAATCTAGGCATCAAGTGTTTGGAAGTCAGCATTCACTTAGCCAGTCTAAGATGAGGAGGAAATGCCTTGGATCATCTGGGAGGTGCTCCCAGAACCTGTCTGCAAGAGAACAAGAGAAAGGCAATGGCGCTAGGGGATAAGAACGAAGGGCTTGTTGTTAAGCTAAGTAATCCCATGTGAGTGGAGCTCAGACTTTCTTGGAATATACTATTGAAACACTCCTCAGAATTCCCAACTGAGGGGCAAGGGAATAAGGGCACTTCTCCGTGACTTGTTCTCCAGCAGCTTTTAACTCTTCCACCTGGATTCCTTGCTCTCCCGTAGGATATAGCAAGCCTAGAAAATAAAGAATGCCTCAAGCAAATTTCAGGATTACAGCTACAGTTTGCTGGCCTGGAAATGAAGGCCTAGAGACTGTGATGGGCATTGTCCTGACATATCCTGGGTGCACTTAACTCTCTGACCCCTTCTCCCAATTTCACCAACTCTTTAACTTATGAATTCTCCATAGAGGTGATGTCTTTCTAAGCAAACAGATTTTGTAGAAGCCAAAACAAACAAACAAAAATATGAAGAAAGCAGATCAATGATAGATAGATAAGTAGAGAGATAATACAGAAAGAAATAGTATTTGTTATGAAATATAATGTGGCAAAGAGGCACTATGACAAGCCCATGCCAAGGTGTGCCCTGAGAAATTATGCCATGCAGCAGATCTAGTGTAAGGAGGTTTTTTGGAGGAAGGGAAAGAAGTGAGGGCCTGGAGAAGGGGTAGAGGCAGACAAGTGGACATGTAGACAGGCAAACAGATGGAAGAAAAGCCAGGAAGGCAGAGAAGGGGAGAAAAAAGGACAGAAAGGGGAAGAGAAAGACTACCAGGAACAGAGTGAGTGTGAGAGAGAGAGAGAGTTGGTGTGACAGGACATCTTTTTATATGCAGCACATGCTTGGCACACCTGGCAGTGGCAACTGGTGATGTTGGCAGTTGATGACACGGCTGTTGCTAGGTCCCTGAGAAGAGCCTGGTGGAATCACCTGCAAGCTAACATTATTAATTTATATTAATGTCATAGACCGACAAGGTGACTCAGTGGTCAGAAGCTTCCCAGAACTCACGAGGTAGAAAGAAATACCCCAAATTTTCCTTTCATGTCCAGACATGCATCAGAGAATATATGGGCACACACATACGCATGCATGTATACATGTGTATTCTCTCTCTCTCACACACACACATACACACACTAAATAAATAAACAAATAAATAAATGATAACATAAAATAAAACTTCATGAGGTAAACTCAGAGATAGCAATTAGGGAGAAATGTCCTGAGAGGTTTCTCAGCAGGCTAGTGAGAAAGACTGAGGGTGACTGCCATATTGCCCTCACATTATAATTCTCACCATATAGGTCAGTACCACGCATTTCCTGATTCAGAAGCAGCATTTCCTGTGAGAAATAATTTCTGCTTAAACTAACAAACAAATGCATTGACCCAACATCTGATGTGTCCTTGGTTCTCACTGCAGCTGATCTTTTGAACTTGATCTTTCAGTCACACTAAAAATGTTCTAGTTGATAAAGCAAAAGAAGAAAGAAGAAAAAAAAACCCAACCTCTTTATTCTGTAGAGCCTCAATTTTCTGGCCTCTGGTTTCTGTGTCTGTCTACACAGCCCTTCCTTCTGAGAATGCACTTTCTTTTTATCCCCTCTTCTGTTACTCTCTGCAAAGTTCATAAACTGTTTGTCCAGTATTTCCTGAAGGTCCCTCCTTGCCTTTGCTCTGAGAAACCATTGCACCCAACCTTGACAGTGAGTTTCTCACCAACAACTCCTCCTTACTCCATACTTCCTGGGGTTAAAGCCATCTGCATTTATCAAATGAGTGTCAGGAAAAAACTTCTGAGCTCGATCTGCCAGGAGGCCCTGCAGGAGTCTAACAAAGGGCATTGAACATATGTAAATCTTAAATAAAGTTTACCAACATTTTTGTCTTAATATTCCTTCTTGGGTTTTGTTAGTTGGTTTTTAGAAAGAAAGTGTTGTATCTCATCCCAATGAGATCCTTGAATCACTATGTAAGTTTGCTTGAATCATTCCTTGAACTTCTGCTTCTTCAAAAGTAGACGTAGCCACTAACGACTTAAGGATATCTCACAGTTTCCTCCAACCAGAAATACTTCACGTACCTTTTAAATTGAAACTATTCAGACATGAAGCATGTTGGGAGTGTAAAGTAATAGCCTGATAATTGTGCTCCTGAGAGTTACAAAGGTCTGTTCCAATATGTCCGTTATTTGGGTATTTCCTATCTTGTCTAGTGTCAAAATGGTTTGTTTTTGATCTTGGAAGAGAGGTACCTTAGCAAATGTAAATTGGTCCTCCAGCTCATGAATGATAAGAGTCTGGTAATACTCTCTTGAATTCTTTGCTTCCTAGTTTCAGGCTCACACATCAAAAAGCTTTCCAGCAGATAAACAATGAACATATCTGGAAAGAGAATCCCTTCCGGCATAGATGGTCAATAATTCAGGAGAAAGAAATCATTATTTTTGCTAAGAGTCTACAGTTCCTGCCGTGAGGAACATTTGGAAAATGCACTATCAAAATCATATACTAAATGGCAATCCTGGAATATGCCTTATCTAATTTAAAGATGAACTTTGGGAATTCTGTCTTCTCCTAGCAACACCTTCAGCATTTTGTCACTCTTTTCCTTTAAAAGACATTCTTGTGGGTCAATTGTAAATCTATATACTTTGATGGAGGGGAAAATCTGGAGATTGTAGATGGACTTTACAGCAGAGTCAGAGGAGAGTCAGTCACTAGCAACACACACACACGTGCACAAAATCTTGTATAAATAATATTGTTTCAATGTTTCTCGTTGGTATTGGTTTGTTAATTAAAACAATCAGGTTATGAAATGAGTGCTCAGGGTTTGGGAAGGATGAGGAATAAGTAGACTCTCATTTCTGGTTCATTGGTTCTCCACGAGCCAAATGAGAACAGAGCATCAACATAGAAGTTCTTCACCATCTTGTTTTTCCAGTCATCTCACTGGCTTCATCTTGTTTTCAAATGGCTAATGACACCTACAGTTACTTTCAAATTTCTTTACATCGTCCACTTACTTCAGTTGAAATGTATTCATTGTGCCCATAAAGCCATTTCTGAAATAAGTCTTTATTAAAATATGTAATATGTCACAAACGTGTTATCTATTCCACCCATTGCAGTTTGGGGTTTTGATTACTGTCTTCCTGATTAGAAACAAAACAAACAGTAAAACTGTGTGGAGAAAGTTAAATGTTAATTCTCAAAGAAAGTGCTTTGTTCTTCACCACTGTTAATGAGATTCCTCCCTTGGCTTTCTGTGAGGGGGACAAGGTTCAACTGTGCGGTATTTTGGTTTTGTTAGTGGCATTAGGTCATCAGCTCTTCCTCATTTCATAAACTTGTGCTTTGGAAAGACTATAATGAATTATCTATCCCTAATGTCTTCTTCACTGAGTTTCTATAAATAGTCAGAAACTTAATACTAAAAGGTAATTGGAAGCTGCTAAAGGAAGCTAACATTTATGTGCATGGGACACATGAGAACCAACCCATTTCATGTCTAATTGGCAACACGACAATTAGAGTAAGAATCTATAACTATTTGGACACCACAGTTTTGTTTGTTTACTTTAAGCAGAATATAACACACTGTATGCATGTTAGCTAAGCATTTCCTATCTCTGATTGCCTAGAATTGAAACCAGAATGTTGAAAATTCAGAGGATGATTTCCTTTCTAGTGCTTACTAATGATACTTGATGACCTGGAATGACTCCAAAACTCTGATTATATTCCAGCACATGATCTGCTTAAACTCTATGCATTCATAGATTTCAATATAAGGTATGCTTATAGTATATGCATACACATATATTCATCTGTTTTACATATGATACATTAGCTAGAAAGTTTATATTATATGTATATAAGTTACAGGGATTATATACATTTACCTAGTAGTAAAGGTAATTCTCAGTTAAATATTTAGGTAGATGATATGATTTACTGACCACTTTGAAGAGCAGAACATAGTTTCTAAAAGTTTTCTTTAAATTGAAGATATAGTTTACAATGAAATTTGTAGTATCTATCTCTCAACTCACCAGAAGAAAACTCACAGATAGTTTTCATTCAACCCAATTTAGAAATGCTCCAAATACAAAATATGAGGATTGGAAAAATGGCTAGTTGGTATATTTGTCTGTCCTAAGGTTTAGTTCTGTTCCATCTCTGTCTGTAAAGAATTTCAAAGAACTTAATAGTAAAAGTAAAAGCAAAAGAATAAATGAGATTATAGTTCTGGAAACATAACTGAGACTAGTTACTCAGTGACAGGTTGAAATAATTGTAACTGGAGGTCTCTAAGCATCTTGCATCTCTGTGAGCAAAGCTTGATTTCTTGTAGGATTTGTTTTATTTTATTTTTGTTTTGTGTAGTGGAAGAAAGAAGAGATGAATGGTTGCATTTGCCAGTCCCTCAGTTCTAAAAAGAACTTCCTTTCTAAACATTAAAATAGCAACACTAATAACAATCAGTGTGATTTGTTAGTTGTCAGAAATATTACTAAAACATATAGTTGCATAATTTGATATACAAGTATGTATATGTACATTTATTAGATTTTAAAATGTTTGAGACCTTAATTAATGAACTGAAATTTACTCTAAAGCTATTAGTAGGTATAATAATATGAATTCTTTATTTACCTGTTTCACTTTACTGTAATGTGATATTTGAGGCTGGATAGTTATAAAGAAAGTAGATTTCATTAGTTCACCAGTTTGAAGGCTAAAAGCCCAAACAGCATGGCATCAGATCAGTAAGGCTCCCCACTGACTCCATGACATCATGATGGGTGGTACCGTGAGTGGAAGCGCTGTGTATGAGTAAGAAACTACATGGTAAGCTGGGAAGCCAGAGCACAGAGCCAGCCTCTTCCTACTGTTCTTGAACCAACAACACTCCAAGTACTTACTCAAGGTCCTGTGGGAACTACATCAATCCCTAATAAGGGTATAAACTGATAAGCTACCCAACATAACCTGCTTCTTAAAGACCCTGTTGCCTCCTTACACAATCCAAACCTGAGCCTTGGGATAATGTTTTAGCTTTAAACATAGCCTAATTTTAACAAACCCTAAAAACAAATAACACTATTCTTCCTGCAAACCACCGTATGACTAGAAAGAGAATGGTGCTCCCACATATCCAGTCAAGAAAGGGCTACAGCCACAGAAGTCAAGATGGTTTTATCTAGCACCGTTTGGAAAGCAAGCAAAAATTAGCCCTTAAGTTACAAAGAACTTTCTGTGTTTCTGGTTGAGCCCCACATTCTGAGACTGCTCTTGAAATGGCCCTTCTCTGGTGGTTCTGCTTCTGATCTCCCCTAAGCAGTCTTTATGACCGCAAAAGAGGCAGATCCCCAAAGAAGGAAAGTGGACTCATGCAGTGAATAAGAATGAATCAGCATAACTAGTCTGATCAACTGGAAATGTGGGCAAAAGTATGTGAAGGTCTGCAAGAAGACACTGGTGTGATCCTTGAGGCCCCCAACCAATTCCTAGCCTTCCACAAATATTTTCATCATTAGGTGGATAAATTAAAAAGTATTTAATAGTTTTATTTACTTCTCTTTTTTTCCTTTTTATACTACTATTTTGGAAGACATTTCCAACTAAGGTTTTGCTCTTTCTTTTTTGTTCTAAGTAAATGATGACACCCAGAAGCACAGACATAGGACAGGTGATTTTTACTACCCCTTGATAAAAACTGAGAATTCTCCTTTAGCAGCATAGAGGAAGTAATACTGAACGGGGCAAAGAAAATGACAATCATGTGGCATCTTTTTTCAGTTATTGGCCTGAGGCATGGAAAAAACTTGAGGGCCTGTGAAATTGCCCACCAGCAGCCATTTGGGAGGTCATTTCTTCTGCTGTACTGTGGGAAACATGGCTAAAGACAAGCCAAGAGACTCTCTCTTTGGGGAGTCCAGAATCCATCAAGAAAATTTAGAGTCTTTGAAAAGTCCAATATTTGTGCCCTGGGTTGTTGGTTGAGGGAGCATCCTATACTTGGGATTTAGGAGAAGAAGGTTATTATTCATTTTTAGATACTTTACAAATAAAGATGAATGAAGACTCTTGTCTGGAAGAGAATTATACAGCATCAACAGAATATGTGAAAAGATGACTGAGAGAAAAAATAATATTTTTCCCCCAAACATCTTTAAACACTGCGGTTAACATGACACCTGAAAATGTACTGCAGGGTGACTTTCACCTGGACAACTGTCAGTCAGTTTTCTACCATGGTCACAAAATGGCTAAGGAAATCACGATATAAGGAGGAAAGATTTAGGTTCGTCGTTACAGAGTTTCAATCCCTGTCCTTTGGCCCTGCTAGCTTCAGGCCTGTTGTAAGGAAAAACATCATGGTGAGAGCACACTGCAGAAGTAACTGCTTACATCACTGCAGACAGAGAGAAAAAAGAGGGAGAAGGATGGGACTGCACCCCTACTGGCTGGACCTCCTTCCCTAAGGCATCACTCGTTACAGTGACCTCCAACAATGCCACACTCTGGCCACCGCCTTTAGCATGTGTTCTTTTACAACGAAGCTTTTTGAAGTGGAAATATCCCTGTATCTGTGGAGATGAGCAGAAGAGATGGTGATGGGTATCAATTCGATACTTTAAATGAATAAAGACACTTAGCTGAATATACGCTATGGATGGTTTCACACGGAAATCAGCCTCTATTAAGATTTATTTATTGATTATATCAGGTTATCTCAATAGTTACTATGAACATCAATTTTCAGTACAGTTAAAGTGGACATTATTAATTAATATCAAGTCCCTCTCAGTCTGTTGCTCACAGCCCTTATCTGGTGCCCTTTGTCCAGCAGCATTGAAGTTGTTCCTATGGTATGTAATTATACTATAAATGATTTCATGGTGCTATGAAAGTCATTTAAATTACTGCTCATGTTCTTCTTTTAAATAAATTTTTATTTTTATATTAATTACGGTTTATTTACTTTGTATTCCAGCTGTAGCCCCCTCCCTCATTCACTCCCAATCCTACCCTCCCTCCCTCATCTCCTCCCTGCCCCTCTCTAAGTCCACTGATAGAATATGTCCTCCTCCCCTTCCATCTGACCCTAGTTTATCAGGTCTCATCAGGACCACTCATGTTCTTATATACAATTAAGATATGTTTGTTGTAAGTATTCACAAAATATAGATAAGGAAAAAGTTCCGAATCACCCATAATTATATTATCCAAATATTTTTGAGTGCTATCCTGCAGATTGAAAAAGTACAGACACACACACACACACACACACACACACACACACACACACACACACACCAGAGCAACCAAAAGAGAGTTTGTTTATGGAGTTAGAACAGTATCCCAAAGCCGATAAGGATTCTTGCTACCTAAGTGACAGTGTTTCATCCTTGCTTAACTTCACTCTGTCTTTACTTTCTGAGTGTTTAGAACAAAAGTGTATTATCTGGGACAAATGCTATCCCCAGACACCACTTTCACCAAGTTATGTCTTAAGTTAAGTGGATAAAATGTCTTTCTGTTTTCTTATTTCTTCCCCTTGCATTGCTTCTTACTCCACTCTATCCTTTATTTTTCTTTTCTCTCTTTTGGATTATTAAACTGGTTGATCAATCAGTTAATTAAAACTGCATTGTTTTTTCGATGTGTTTAATGGTGCTGGGGGTTAAACCCAGGGTCTCATAAATGTTAGGCAGGCACTCAACCACCAAGCTCTGCCCTCAACACTCAGCTACTTTTTTGACGATAATGTCTCAAAATAGTTTTGCTGCCTTTGGGACATAATGTAAATTTTACAATTCCTTTTTCAAGAAGAAAGTGATTATTCTGTAGTATAAACAGATATTTGGATAACCTTTCTCACCATTCAAAGCTCTTATCCAGTTCCCCCCAAATCTGGGAGCCCCGTCCTAGCCTTCCTTCCTTTCTCTGTTTTCTGAAATCTGATTTAGTTTTAGGGGTGGTTCTGGCGTTACTCCTAATAACACTATGGAAACTTTCCTCCAGTCATTGTTGGAACAGACTTTTCTTGCATTTCTGTGGCTCAGTTGCATGTTCTTGGGCTAGACGGCAAGACCCAGGAAGCAATGAGACAGAGTCAATACAGCTCCGCAGCACCTTCTTCGGAACTGCTGAGGTCACAGATAATCAGTTTTGTTTACATACAGAGACTCTTAGTCTGCAACATGGCAAAAGTATGTGTGAGCCTTGCAGACAGTGAGAGAGAAACAGGCAGAGTATGGAACAACAGGAGAAGAGCTTTGAAACCAGTAGTAGGTTCTGGTTGCCAGTGCACCCTGCTCAAAGATGGAGTTGTGTGCAATTCACACCAGGAAACAGAACAGCATCTACAGTTCATCCCAGGCCAGGAAAATCTTGGAGTCCTGAGTTGGAGCAGCTTTCTACTTTGTTCCCAGGGCGAAGAGATCTTTATGGGAGGGTAATGGGGGCTGGGAGGAGGCCGGCTGGTTTTAAACCTTATCTTGATATCATGAAATTCCTGTCATGACATTAAGAAATGGCATATGAGACCAGGGGTCACATCGTCTGCTGGTCACAGGCGTTCTGAATAGAGTTATGTTCTAAAGCATAAGGTGAGGGCAGATCATGGTTTCAAACTAGGATTTTCTTTTCCTGGTATGGGTTTTCATGAGAGCAACCCTTGTCATCAAATAGTTTAAAGAATTGCAAGAACTGTCCTCTTTTTGCAAATCCAAATTTGAAATAGGAAACTCTGGGATGGAATGCTCCAGCCATACAACTTAAAAATGCATTTTATGTTGGTTTTTTAAATTGGGTAATCTAGTGGTTCTTTTTGTATAATTCTTTTTTTCATACTTCAGTAAAATACTTACATACTGAAAACAAGGAGAGAGGAAATCCTTCATTTTTTTCAAGAGAGGTAAATAAAAAGATAAAAGATCTTCTAACATGTGACAACTTAGGATATTTTCCTCAGTTGTTAGTCACATTGTATGGCTGGCCATGTCCCAGAAACCACAGCCCTCAATTACATTTGCTTTCAGACATGTGGAAGAAATGCATGCTAAACCAATTAACCAAATTATGACATTTACATTTTTTCCCCCAGACTGGCAGTGCCTGTGACTCCTCAGCTTGTGATTCCACGGGAACCCAAACAATTATCATCAATCACACTGACCGCATGCATCGTTACCTAGGGCTTTGAAAATGTCAAAAAGTAAAATATAACAGTTTTTCCATAAACTAAGCACACCCGGGCCTCTGCTTGGCAGTCAAGACCCCACGTGACGATGGCATGGAGGCGAAACTTCCACATCTCATCCCAAGGCCACCGACCTCCACAGGCAGCCAACTGCTCTGGGAATGCTCACAGCTCTGAGCTGTGTTCTTCATCCTGTATGGGCCACCCCTCTTTTGTGGAAAAGTCTGAGTGCTCCCTGTAGGGAATGGATGGTGCGTCCTACCTGAAATTGATGACCTATAATTATAAAGGAAAATGGAAAGTCAGAAATTTCTTAGTATCGGGGTCAGGAGTTTGGGAGCAGCCAGGCTAAGTAAATGTACCCCCATCAGTCCCTAGGGCACAGAACATGTCTGAAATCAGGAAGAGAACTTTGTGCTTGAGTATTTCCCCATTACACAGTGTTTTTCTAGGGCTTTGATAACTGTGCACCATTGAGTACATAGATGTAAATTGCACAAGCATTTGATAATCACTTGCTTTGGACTAAGCACCCACATAGTATGACTACAGAAGTGGATAAGATAGCTCTTGCTCTCAGAGGCTAAAAGATAGTGGGAAAGACAGAAATATACCTGAACACCAGCACATAACTAGAGAAGGCTGTGACTAAATGCTGGCTGACTTCCTTTGTGAAGTCACATGAGGAAGACACAGACTAAATGAGTCACAGAACCTATGGGCCTGACACAGCCCAGACACATGGCTTAGATGATTCTACTGAATGTCTCTGATTTACCTGGTTTCTCTACCTTTCCCCACCTCATTCTTGTCTCAGGAATCTGCTTTACAATGACTATGGCAGCAGGTGCTTTCCCCTGTGACTCGAGATAAGAAGGGTGGCGAATTGGTTTGGTTTCTGTTGTTGTGACATGACAAACACAATGTCCACAAACAACATAGAGAAGAACTGATCTATTTCACCTTACAGTTTATAGTCCACCATGAAGGGAAGTTGGGACAGTGACTCAAGTCAGAAACCTGAAGGCAGGAACTGAATCAGAGGCCATGGAGGAATGATGCTCATTAGTGTGTGCTTCATGGCTTGCTCAGCTGGCTTCTGTATACCACCGAGGATCACTTGCCCACTCTGCACATTAAGTCAGACTCACCCACCTAAGTCGTTAATCAAGAAAGCGTTCCATAAACTTGCCTACAGAGTAAGCCAATGGAAATATTTTTCTCAGGTGATGTTCCTTCTTTCCAGGTGACCTTAGCTTGTATCAAATTGACAAATAATTGATCAGCAAAGGTGGTGATAAGAAGGGCTTAAGCCCCTCGATTCCTCTTCCTACTTCCCATGGATTGGTAACAACTTTTTCCCCCACCTATAACACTATCAGAGACCCTTTCCAAAATTCCCACTCCAGGTTCTAAGCGCCTTCCTCTCCTCTTCCCTATTCAGCCTAGAGAAACAACACACTGTTCTTTGTAGACCCTGAGATGTGTTCACATCTTTTTAAACTAAAAAGAGCCTCTCCAGTTACTTAGTTTGAGGATATAGTCAGTTCCTGCTAGGACTCTGCTACAGTAACTTTCTTAGGAGGCAGAAAAAGAAAAAACAAACAAACAAACAAACAAAACAGTAGCTTAACCCAACATGGGAAATACTGAGAACAGAATCCAGCTACACTGTGCCATGCTAAAGCTTTATGTGACAAACACCATGAGACAGTACATTTATGGTCACTTGAAAGCTACTAAGATTGTAATAATTTGGATGTGACCATAAGGATATAGATACAGGCCACACTATAACTTCTGATTTGTCTATTGATATTTGGGTGTAAGTTATTTTGCAGAAGAATGAAATATATTTTTATGTGCAAACATTGATGAATGTATATTTTTCAAAATCTGCTTTATTAAACAGTATATTGTACACTGCCATCTATTTGAACAGTGTGCTAGATATTTGTTTAATGAAGTCAGTTTGTATTTATGTAACTTTTCTTCATTACACACTTAATTATAAGCGTATCAGTTATTTCCTGAACTCTATAATAGTTTGTGCTAACAGTTTCCAGTATCTACAATCTTTGTCTACCGAGAGAATTGTGCTTTGTAGTTTTGACATGAGATTTATCAAACAAAAAAAATCATAAAAATTAAAAATAAAAATTTTCAGTGGTCAAAACTACAGAGAAGCTTGAAAAGTCCTTTGCTCCTTGTCCACTTCGATCTTTGTTTTTTTTTCTCTCTAATCACTAGTGGGTTATCAGGTAAAGGAAGCCCTATTTGAAGTGAAGATGGTAACGAGGTGAAGTAGAGCTCCTCAAAAATCCTCAAGTGGCAAACAGTGCAACAAAACCAAACCTTTGCTCTCCCCAGGTAAGAAGACACTGAAGTGATTTGGATTAAACCACATAAGCTCGTTTAGAAAGCAATTGCTTTTTCTTTTTTCTTTTTCTGTCTTTAAGTGTTGTTAAAAGTGTAAAAGGATGCCATATGTACGTGAGAGAGAGCAAGGAGGGGTACATTGAAGGGCTTGTAGGAAAGGGAAGGGAGTCATGATACAATTACAGTAAATCTCAAAATATAAAAGAAATAATTTTTTAAAAGTTCACGGTCTCACTAATATGTAAAATCTGGAAATGTTAAAGTACAGAAGCAGAAATTAGTGCTGTAAATGCCAGAGGAGTGTAGAAAACCACAATAAGTTGATTAAAACATGCAGTCTATGTAGAGTGAATGCAGCTAGAACCCTAACCTATATTAAATAATGCTGTACCATATACTAGAAATTTGCCATGACAAATTTCAGATGTTCTTTATGAACACACACACACATAAATTTGCACATCAGGTAATGTTGCAAGTACATGAATTTGCATGTCTAATTATTATACGTATGTGTATATCAAAGTACTATGTCAGTCACCTAAACAATTTTATCAAAGAAAAGACAAGAAAGTAGGTGTCCACTTTCAGCTGTTGGGTGTGTATAAATTCTGACCCCTTCCTATACCATCAGCTTTAAATGTGTCTTTCTAGAGCATGGGTCCCTCAACTGACCCTCATCTATAGTGCTGCCCTTCAGATTTCCAAAGACTCAGTCTGGCAGAACTATGCATCCATTTTGTTAGTGTTTCTTTCCTACTTAAAAATTAGTTTCCTTTGCTATCAGAGCCATAGCCACATTTCAGGCTTTAAATATAAGGATGATTTCCATATGAGTAAATCATTCATTTGACAACACAGGGCCAAGGATGATGGTTCTCTCCTGTCATTCCAGCAATAAGGAAGCAGAAGCAGGAGGATTGCTTAAAGTTCAAGACCCTTCTGGTGTGCAAGTAAGTTTGAGCCAGCTAAGAATACTGAGGAAAATTATATCTTTTCAAAAATTGTAGTCCAGCTTGTATATGAAAAAATTATGAGCAAAATGCCAACAACATTTTGGTTCAGAAAAGAATCTTAGGAAGTGATGCAGACAATTGTGATTTCTGAAGAACCTCTGTCATCCTGGGAACAGTCAATCTTATTCAGGTACTTAGACTCCATTTTTCACTCCAAGCCCTAATCACTGCATTGGTGTGGAAGGCTAGTAGCTGTCCATCAGCCTTTTCCAGCTGTATTGGTAAGAAAGTCATCTCACACCTGGGACCCATTCTTACACTAGTTGTTATAAGCATTCATGGAAAATGCCCTTGCTGAAGTTTGTACAATCTTAGAAGCTAAAATTTTACAGCTTGAAAATTTGTCAAGTTATGAATAAAGGTAAAAGAAACTGAAGTTAATGAGGCAAACAGCCATTAAAAATTAATTTTTCTGCTCAATCTCTTTAGCCACCTGGGAAATACAAAGCAGAACTACATTGAGGCTTCAGCTCATTCCAGTCAGAATAGCGGTTATCAGATTATAACAAATACTGGTGGGGTTAGAGAAATGGAGAAAACTTCATACTCTTTTATAGTAAGGTTTTAAATTAACACAGCTGCTATAGAAATCAGTGGAGAGGTTCCCCTACCATGTGATGCAGCTGTACCGCTCATGGGTTGTCTCACAAAGTAAATGAAGCCAGCGCGCAGTGATGTTGGCTGCATCCCCATGTTTACTGTGGCACAGTTCACAAAGCCAAGGTATGGAGATAAACAAGACACCCACAAACGAATGAGTCAATAAGGAAAACAGGGTACGCATACACCATGGAGTATTACCCACACATGAGAGAAAAGGAATGCAATTATATTATTTTCAGAAAAATATAGGAGGAACGCATGGAGGACATCTGGTTAAGCAAAACAATCCAGACATAAAAGTGCAATAGTCACATGATATACAGAAACCAAGCATTAAAAGTGAGGATTGGGAATATGGCTCCACGGTAGACTGCTCGCCTGGCATGTTCAAGGCCCTAGGTTCCATTCTTTGAGACAAAAAAAAAACAAAAGTGAAATAAAAGCAAATTGAAAAAAATTAATGGAAAGAAGAGAGACTATTAAATAAGGGAACCAGCAGAACAGGAAGAGAGAGGGGACATAGAAGAACAACAACAACAAGATGGCTATGACAAAAGCATAGTATTGGCCATTGGAAATGTCACAACAAAAACCACTAATTTGTGAAATTAGTATGTACTAATAATTACCTTTAAAGTTCCAACAGGCAAATGCTGACTTATGTACATGGCCTTCGTATAGCAAGAACAGTGGCCTTTCTCTGCAGAACTGATCAAAAGGCTGCACTTATTTTATGAAACAAGTCCCAACTGGCACTGAGGATGGCGGTCCTGCCTTCCTCATCCAACCCTCCTCTAGCATGTTTCCAGGACAACTTGATTCTGTTTCCCTCTCATTGCCTCATTGCCTTCATTGCTTTATCTTCTCCCGTCTGGAACACCTGCCATCTTTCTACATCATTGTTCAAAGTCTTCATCACCCTTACTTTTCAGTTCAAATTCCATAAAGCTTTCCAATCTGTACTGCACTCTGCTTCCAGCTGCTTCCCTCCCTCAGTGTTCTGTAATTTCACTGGCAACTTCAGATACCATGAAGAGCAAAGTTATTTTGGGTCAACCATGCCAGATGTTGGGGCTTAAAGGACTGAAGGTATTAGAAAGGTTGAGATAATATACAATGTTCAAGCTCTTGAAGAAGATGAGAGGAATATCAATATATTTCATAAATATAGGACACAATAGCTTTCAAAGTCTTGGGACAAGCTAGAGTTATTTGTGTCATTCATTGGAAAAGTATTTCCCACAGAAACACATAATGACCTCTGACATATTGTTGATTAATATGAAAAAATAACTACAATAATCTAAAAGCTTTATAAGGCCAGGGACTCTGCCGCATTACTTTGTGGCTCTCCTAGTTCCCTAGCGCACATGACTTCATCTAATGGAAGGTACACACTTGTGGTGGAGGACAGAAGATCTGGATCTAACTACAAGTCATTTGCCAACTGGTTTCTTTGTATCTGAACTTTGTTATCAGTAAATGGAAGAGGGTATGTACTTATATCACAGGCTTTTGAGAACATTGAGTGAAACAATGCATTTTTTCACCTTGCACAGTATCTAGCACCTAGTAGGAAATTTGGTATTAATACAGCTTTATATTCTCTAAAATATCCACAATGCAAGTAGCTGGCATCAGTCTAATGATACTGTGATTGAGAGGCAGGCTGGCCACTATAGGTTAATCTTGTTATAACAGTGATTTTATTAATAAGCATTGCCTTCTCTTTTTTTAGATATATCTGGTTTTTATAAGTCACCCAGCCACTCTAGCTACAGAAACTTCTCTACAACTTCAAAGAGCAGAATGCAAGAAGGCAACATGGGCAGCATTCCACTTCAGCTTTGATGCTCACCAGCCATGTGACCTGGTCAGTCACTGGTCCTGGCTGATTAGTAAATGTCAGAACGTTTGGGCTGTTGTACCCAAAACCATAAACAAGGTGGCTTGTAACCAACTAGGACCTTTCTCTCTTATAGTTCTAGAATCTTAGAGGTTCCTAATGAACATGCTGGCAGACGTGTATGCTGGTGAAACTCTGATTTCTGCTTCAAAACGGTGCCTTCAAACTATATCCTACCAAGGTGGGAAGGGTGTGTGATTCCCCTGGGGTCTTCCTTATAAGTATAGTAAACCCATTCACAAAGGTCCCTCTCCCATCACCTAATCATTCCCTACAGATAACCTCCAGTTTTTCTCATACTGGAGGCTACTTTGCAACCTACAAATCTGAGAGAGATGCATATATCCAGCCTGTAGCAGTAAAGCTTGCTCAAGGGTAAAATGGGAAAATCGTTACTAGGGAATCTGGGGTTCCCTTTTGGATTCTCAGTCTCATTAAGAAAATAATTTAAGAACAAATTCAGAGGAAGTTCAAAGCCAAATTTATTAGAGTATGAGATGAAAAGAGCAGAGCAGACTAGCTGTAAATCTCAGTAGCTGTTAGGAGGAAGGAAATGAAGAGGAAAAAACTCGTGTCTCTTTTGGTCAGTATTCAAGAAAGCCAGCTTGTTCAGTAATGGAAGTCAGCAAATGGCGGTGGGAAAGAAGTAATGAAGGCCTTCAGAGAAGGAGTGAGAAAGCTTGGAGTTCCAGTGAAAGCATGTTGGGCTTTCGTGCAGCACCTGAAAAATGAGATAAAGCTTAGGAAAAGGAAAGCAATGCTTAGTGCCCACATTAGTTGCTTTCTTCTGTTGCTGTGGTAAAACACCATGACCAAGGCAACTTGTAGGAGGAAGAGCTAATTGTTGAGTTTATAGTTCCAGGAGAGTCCATCTCAGTATATACATACCCATAAAGCTCTGGGCCACAGGGAGCATGGTCCTGTGTAAGGTGTTCACATAGGTATTCTCACCAAGGTCATGTTGCTTCAACTTTTCTGGGCATGCTGCATTAGTGACATTAAGACTTTCTCTGCCGCCTGGCTTCTTTCCTGGGTTATTCTCCCTGGTCTTGTCTCCAGCCCCTACTCTCTTGCAGCACAATAATGCCAACCTACCTCACATGGCTGTTAAAGTAAGAGCGTGAATAAACAGGCCCTGGCACAGAGGACTGCACACAGATGTGTAGCTCCTTGCTCCCTACTTACAGTACCTGGCATTTGTGAGAAGAAGATAACCCCAGTGTGGGCTGCTCTGAGGAGCTGCATATGCAGAGAGAGGCCTGCCTCTACCAGCTGGAAGGTGAAGAGCCTTCCCAGGGCTGAGCACCAGAGCACTCAGGAGAGAAGGACCCTATGGCTCCTGATTACAGTTCTTAGCTGTAATCATCCAATTACACCCTTTTATGTTCTATTTTTACTGCATCTGAAAGGGCCAGGGGTGGGGGGTATCTGGATATCTAATAGCTACTTTAACCTGGAGGTAAGCTGCTAAAAATAGTCACACTATCTGTGGGCAGCTTTCCAGAAAATGCTTGTGTTTAAGCAATGGAGCATTCTGCTAATCAGCCCCTTGCCTCAATGGCTTGGCCACACTGCTGTCAGGGATCCCAGGGCTTGGGTCCTGTTTGTGCCAAGTGCCACAGAAGCATAGGATCTGAAAGGAATAGGAGCCATCAAAGCAGAGGTGAAGGTGAGTCCTGGTTGTGTGAGGGTAACTTTAAATCAAGTTAAAATCGGGAACTGACAATTAACATCACTGCCTCACCAGGTGCAAAGAACTTTCTTTCCCTGTGAAAGAAATCCTTTCTAGAGTCCCTTGCCCTTCAAGGGGTGGTAAGCTGTTTCACCCCTCAAGCTGGAGAGGCAAAAGACCTATGGTTTTGCTTTTGTTTTCCTCCTGAAACTAAAACATAAATCCTGTGAGAGAGTCTTTCCAATAGAGAGCTGGCTTCTCCTGACTACATTGCAGAATGCCAGCACAGAAGATGGCTCTGGTATTTTTGTGTTTCTTACAAAGGGCAGAGACAAAGGTTGCTTAGAATGAATTTTCATTGTCGAAAATTTTGAATCTGGCATTTTCCTTGAGTTTAAATGTTATTTTAATAAATGGTGAATATAATTTAGTGCCGCTGCTTTTTTTCTAATTTAAATTGAAGTCAGTTATTAAAAGGTCAGACATTACCACTGCTTCTTAGGGAAGAATACTACAGAGATGAAATTCAATGTACACTTAAAAAAAATAGTACCTACCTTTAGTTACCATTAAGAAATAAAGTATTAAAATACAGTGTGGAATAACTAATTTTCTTTGAACTTTTTTGGGATATATGAAAATACAACTATCTAATATTTTTAAAGGGCATAATTGTTCGTGTGCTTGACACAAAAATGAAGTGTGTGCGGGTTTTTTTTTCTTTTTTCTTAATCTACTTTAGCTATTAATTCAAGATTCACTAGAGACATTTTGGAAAGATTTCTTTCTTTCCTGCTTCACTTTTGACAAAACAAATTGTGAATTTAATTAAGGGCATGCCTATGGAAGTAAATCTATAACAAATGTTTTGTCATGAAGAAATAAATACCTTTACGTGTAGTAGACAGCACTATTTTGAAGGGGGAATTGATTCCACTTGGACTTCAGTTTTGTTTCGAATTGTTTATTTCTCTAAAGATGGGGGTGGGATCCTGACAAACATCTTTCAGTGGGATGTTAATGAATCGCTTGTGGTCAGGTTCGTAGACAAAAGTCCTTTATTGGCCTGAGTTGGGTCAGATTTCCAGACTTTCTCTACCCTTTCTCAACTCAGGAAGACAAAACAAGGCAGAGGAGGGGCTCTGCCAGGCCACACAGCTCTGCAAGGTTTCTGAGAGAGGCAATCAAAAAAGCAGCTTCAAGGCTGTATCTGTTTCCTGGCTCACCGTGAACGCTGTGACACTCACGTTCCATCTTTTTTACTTAAGGCCCACCACTACGGCTCATTTTAATATCCTACTGGGGCAGAAAAGCAAGTCACCAGTGCTGGGCCTTAGAATTGGCCTCTTTATTTGTTGTAGTTCTGACCTCTGTAGACATGTGACAGGCCTGGTCCTCCAACCTTCATTTTTGGAGACTGATTGCTAAAGAGGTCCTCTCCTATTGACTGTTTAGTCTATGGATACCTCCCGCTGTGTGTGTTACAAAGCTGGCACAGTATTAAAGCAGAGTCCAAGAAATGATTAGAGGTCAAATGTCAAGCATTTGGCTGAGTCTTTTATGTTTCTTTTACATCCATTGATTCCTCATAAAACTAAAATGTGACTACTCAAGTACATCTTGTTAAAGCACGGTAGAAATTTCTTTTAAAATGTTTGAAGTAGGAATATGGCACAAAATCCTTTTAACATGAAAAAGCTTCGCTGAGGAAGGGATCCAAGTGACTGAGAATGCCATGACTTTAATTTTACATTTTAAGGTACTGAAAAAATGAAAAGGAAGGAAGGAAGGAAGGAAGAAGGGAAGGAAGGAAGAAGGAAACCCAGATACTAATATTCATACATTTTTTAAATTCACATAAGACCACGGTCAGAGTCCTGATTGTGCTGCTGGGAGAGGAGCGTGGTGGCCAGGCCTCCGGAGCCAGAGCTAGCCTCTTGTTCTGATGTGAACTGTCCTGCCACCAGGGTGATTCTGTCTCATTCTCCAGGCTTGCGTGTACATCTGTAAAATACAAATAAACCAGCTTCGCTGGAAACCGTAAACATAATCAAAAGGCAAAGTCGTCCTTAACCCAGCATCATTTTTCCTTTCTAGTTCTATAAACCTTCACTCCTTCACCTTCAGAAATTCTTGCCTTTGAAAAATATTATTGACTATTTTCGGGCTTTATGCCATCCTAACCTCTAGATGCAACAGTTTTCGAACCACTCGCCTTTCTATGTAGTAAGGTGGAGGAATTCTAGCTAAAGTGTTCTCTCCACCACCACTGTGGTGACCTTTTCTCTTTCTTCTGAGCTGTCTCCTGAATCTTGTCTTCCTTATTTATTTGGTCTTTTTTTGTTAGTCCCTTTATTAACCGTTTTATTGTCCTTGGGCTCAAGTTTCTTCCCCAAACTAGTCTGTATAGTCCTTGAAGGATTGACTCCAAATATTGCCTCTGTAGCCTATTGGATGCCCAGTACTAGCTGAGGGCTTCCAAAATGGTATAAACACAATCATAAAATGAATCTGTTCTCTTGATTTTCTGCTGATATTCAAAATCAAGTTGTCTAACAATTTTAACATTCCTTGTTTTCTACTTGCACTTGCCATCACATAACATAAACTCACTCAGTAAAGTGATGTATAGAAGAAATTCAAATTTCCTTTCATTATTCATTCTTCGATATCAACAATCTTTCAAGTTTTGGAAAAAAATGGTAGATGATAAGCAAATGTATTAAAAATATCATATTAATTTATTTTAAAGTTATCAAGCAGAATTTTATTCTTTAGCCAGAGCATTTATAATAGTCCTTTAAATAACAGACTCTTGAGCATCTGTTTTTCTTTGCTCTCCCGATAGCCAGTTTTTTATGTTTAAGATTATATTTTAGGGCGGGAGAGATGACTCAGTGGTAAAGAGCACTTACTGCTCTTGCAGAAGACCTGGGTTCAGTTCCCAGAATCCACTTTGTGGTTCACAGCTCTCTGTAACCCCAGTTCCAGGGAATCAGATACCCTTTTCTAACTACCATGGGCACCAAGTGCATGCACGGTACACATAGAAACATGAAGGCAAAACACTTATACACATAAACGAAATTTAAAATTTTTTAAAAAGTTAAGTTTATATCATAGCCAAAATATACTTCCTTGTGATTCTAAACAAAATATACTTTCAAAAATTTATAGTACCAATCTCTAGAAAAGTACTATGAAACAAAAGAGTTTTAAGAAGGATGTTTAGTCAGATATGCTTGTTGGAAATCATTACAATTTACTTTGTATTGTTATAAATTTTGAACATAGTGCAAGACCAGTTTTTTAAATTCTGAAATGTATCAAATGTGGAAATTAGTTGCACACCTAGATTATGCTTTGATATAATTAATTTTGTTCATTCATTAACTTTTATGACCTATGAGGGGGAAAATAAAAAGGTATAATGAGAAACTAGAGAGGCTGAAAAATACATGTGATTTTTCTGGCTTTCTTCCAATGAATTTCTAGGTGAGCACCCAGGGCCTTTAAAACTATCATTCTCTGAAGTTTCTAATGAAGAGGGTATCTCAGCTGCTGTTGAGATCCCTGGCTCAAATTACCAGTTGCGTTTTTTTCTTCTCAAATTCAGCTGTGTTTATACTTCTCAGAGATACGAGAAGAACATACCTGTAGAATTTTTCATTGTTTGGAATTTAAATTCTCTTTGGATGATTTTCCTCAATGTTTCTTGATCACTTTTACTTTAACATTAATTTTTAATTTTTTGGAGACATTTTTATTTTATGCGTATTTTTTTGCCTACTTGTATGTTTGTGTACCACAGGCATGTAGTTTCCAGAAAGGTGAGGAGAGGGCATCATATCATGGAACTGGAGTTACAGACACTTCTTAGCTGCCATGTGGGTGCTGGGAATCAAGCTGTGATCCTCCCAAAGAGCAGAGCAGTCATGGCTCTTAACTGCTGAACTGTCTTTCTAGCTCTGAGGCAATCCTTTTTTTTTAAATAGTGGCCTTTTAAAATGAATTTACACTACCAAATTCTCTTTCTTTGGTACCTGCAGCTATGCTTGGAGGTTTCTTTACAGATGAGTCTTGGGTCAAGCCTGGAAAGGCAGCATTTGCAGAAAAGTCTTTGTGGCTAAACAGCAAGAGGAACTTGGAAACTTTAGACCTCAGACTTGAGTTTGTAGGTGCCAGCACAGAGCACTTGAAATGTTAATGGTTCCTAGGATGAGGAATGCCTTCAGTGGAGAGAGAGAATTTCTAACTCGTGCCACGTAATGTTGTACAAACTCTTTTCTTTTGTCTGAGAACATCCTCACCAATCCTCAGTGGTCCCTAAATCACCTAAGAAGGAGACAAACAGTAAACCTTCCAGCCAGCTGTGTTAAGTTTGAGTTTAAAAGCTTGCTTTACTAAGTGTTCTTATGAACTATTGTATTAGACGCATTTAATCTAGAAAAGTTTTTAGATACCAGTTACCTTAGAATTAAATCATTTCTAGACAGCTGTGAAGAGAGTCCTGCTGGTTTTTATTTAGCCAATGACTACAATGGGGAAAAAATTTGAGTTGTTCTGCTACGTGTCTGATCCTATCATCTGTGTGCATGAGTCACCCTTGACAAGTGATTCTCCAATAAACTAGCCCATGTCTTTCAAAGTGGTTTCACTGACCTTAGAAATGACAACAGAGGGATAGCAGAATATGCCTGAGCTGTGTTGTCCCGTTGACAAATACACAGAACTGCTTAGCTTAATGAGATATAGTGGTGTGAAATCTTCCGATGCAGGAGTGCTTCCGAGAGTCTGGCTTCAGTTTTCATTCGGCATAATCAATATTCCTTAGAACACATGTTGGTAAATGTTAAGACTATCGTTTGACATTGCAAACAAAATGAAATACAAAGAAACAAACAAAAAATAGAGAAACCTGATTTTGCTTTTCAGGATAAAGTGTGACTGAAAAATAGTTGAGTTGGTTTTTTGCTTTGTTTTTAATCTTGCTGTTGTTTTGGCTTCTTTAAATAGTCTCTCATGAATTATTTAGGCTGGTACCAAATTCATTAACTAACTGGAAGTTAGTCTCATACAAGCAATCCTCATCCTCTACTTCCAGAGAGCTGGTTGTGTGCCACCATGCCTAGATTTGAGTTTTTAAAGGATATAAGAGATGGAAACTCCTTCCTTTGTGGGAATGCAAAAGACATAGACATATAAGCTGGGGCTGAGTAATACTGTGTAACGGAATATGATATGTTCCAGGACATCTGCTCTTGTGTCCTAGTTTGGTTTTTATTGCTGTGATGAAACCCATGAACAAAGGCAACTTGGAGGGAAAGGGCTTTATTTGGTCTACACATTCATGTCACAGTCCCTTACAGAAGAAATTTGGGGTAAAAACTTAAGCAGAAACCATGAACAAATTCTACTTACTGGTCTACCCTCAGGCTCACATTCAGCTCCCAGGACCATCTGTCTAGGAGTAATACTGCCCATAATGGAAAGATCCCTCTCACATCACTCAGAAATGCAAAAGGAAAAAAAATGCCCCTAAAGATAAGCTCATAGGCCAGTTTGATTGAGAAAATTTGTCATTTGAGAATTTGACTGTATTTGACTAGGTTTGTATCATGTTAACAAAAGCCAAACAGTACATTTTACTATGCCATCAATATCAACAACAACAACAACAACAACAACAACAAAAAAAAGATAGGTCTTTCCTTTGTGGTGTAGAAATGATCTAGAGTAGCTGGGGTGCTTGGACTATTTATAATTCTGCTTTAAGCCAAATCCTTATTATTTCCTGAGTTGTCCAGAAAGAAACTGAACAGAATGCTAAAGTACCAGAATTGGGCTCTATCTCTGTTTTGGAGGGAGAAATCATGGTAGAGATTGTTCTCCCTTTAATGCTTCTTTTTTTTCCTTGAGCTTGATGACATTTCCATTTCAGATGAGCCTCCCTACACCCAGGCTGCTTTTCTAGATCATCAGCATCTAATCATTAGTCTAATTACTATGGTAGGATAATATCTCTTAATTCCAGAGGGTTTGTTAGCAGAAAGAACACAGGGCTGGAGGGGGCAGGACCCAAACATGCAAAAGACAACTGTGTGATCTTGAACAAAATGACCTATGAACTGTTGGTTTCATGAGGATCAGGCTGATGGCATGTAAAAAATGGGGGCACATGTTGGAAATAGTATAAATAGATTTCAGAACATGAAAGAAGAAAAAGTTCGTACTGGAGACATTGGGCTTGAAAATGTAGGAGGGTGGACTCATAGACAGGAAATGTCCATGTAAGTAGATAGAATATGGATACTTAAGGCTGATCACCAGAGCCTGGGGAAGCAGGATGCAAAAAATGTCTTAATCACAAGCTGGAAGAAGATGCTTTTATGTTTCCAAGGTAACAGCAAGCTTAAACATAAATAATTTATAAAAAGAAATAAATTGTAAATATTAGAATTGCCTATATCTATTTGGTGTCTTTTCTTTTAAAAGGTACTCTCCATTCATTGCTTCATTCAATCCTCTACACATCCCTCAGCATCTGTGCTAATTCATCTTAAGTGGCCCAGTGGAATCTTCAGTTCAGTGACCTAAACTGTTCCCTCATAGTCAATTCTAGCTCTTCCTTTTCCCAATGAAACATTATAGGTCCCAGTCTGCCTAAGAAATGTGACCCTTGTGCCTGGAAATACCACAGGAATCCCTTGTAAGACTTTATGTACCATTTTTTTCCTTCATAAGGTATAATTTCCATTTCACAGTTGAGAAGACCAGAGCCCAAAGACAATTTATTTTTCACTCAAAGTAACACATTTTCAAAAACAGAGGTTTGGGTGAGTGTAAGACTATCATCCACCCTTGAAGAATCCTATGCGTCTTTGAGAGTTCAGCAAAAGTAGCTGTGTAAGGCTTTTCTTAATCCTTAGTGAATACTCATAAAGTATGTGCAAAACCATTCCAAATGAAGTAAGCATCTTTGCAATTTTGTAGGTCCCTACTGGTGATATCTCTAAGAAGTAAGAAATGAGGATGTCCTCTGATTCCTAAAACTGGGTTGAGCAGACTCCTAGAGCATAGCCTGGTAAGAGTTTTTCTTTACTTTGACAGGGAGATCACCTCATTCACTGTACTGTGGATATGCAGAAGTCAATCTAGAGCTGAATTCATATTCCACGTCTGACGATGCTATGCCCCACATACCAAAGAAGTCCCAGAAAATCCTTTCCCAGATACTCCTGAGGTCTGAGGTGCTGTGTTAGATATATCGCTGATGGCTTATGAGCTCTAGAACTGGATGTAAGGGCATGAGAAAGGTAGGAAGGATTTTCTTCTTCATGACCTTACATCCATCGCCAACATGACACTCAACTTTCATTTTCCACAGTGCCTACTGTATTGTTTAAGCAGGTCTCCATACTTGAACCACTAACAACCATAGCATATAAGAACACATGATGGCCCCACAGTATCAACTCACACCATGTACCATCATGTCATTCAAATAACTTTACCTAATCCTCTCATGTTTTCATATGGACCCTTGAGCATCTTCATCTTTAACACCCCAGACAAAATATTTGGACAACAGGGAGATTTGAGGAAAGTGCTACCACATTAAAAATAAGCACATAAGTCAAATGAATCAATATGAAAATCATCTTGGATCTACCCCTAAGATTAAAAAACATTTCCAGTTTCCATTCAGTCTAATCTGGAGTCCTTGGATCCATATATAATTACAAACACAATGGTAAGCCTAAAGTTCTCTGAGTTCCTTGGGCCCAGATTGCTATTGGGGTGTCAATTGCCTTGTTGTTCAACTTGAAGATTGACTTTGATGTCACCCTAAACAGACTTTACTAGAAATGTGAATCTTGCCCCCAGATAGTTACCACCTACAGAAATAGATCTTATTTTTTAGTATCTAAAATTTGTTTAGATATAAACAAACTCTACCCAAGACTCCGTTGGAACTTGGAAGAATGGGGCTGTGTTAGAGAGATGACATTGTTCTCAGCATTTAGTGAGAGTAATAAAAGAAAAGAAAATACCTTGTGGTTATTGGAAGTGTTGTAGGTGAAAAAGAACAGAGGTCTGAGAATCAAGGAGACAGAGATTAAATCAAGCTCTGTGGTATTTGCTGTATTTTCTGCATTCTAGTTTCCTTACATCCAACCCCAAAATTCTTTGTGCCTTACAGACTGTTCATGCTGTCTAATATCAATGGAAAAATTGTATAAACTGTTTCAGTGAAAAGCGTATATAATGCAAGCCTGCTCACTCTCACCATAATTAGATTGTGATTCTAAAACCTTTAAACATTTGAATACTAAAATGCTTCCCTTCTAGAAATAATATAAATATTACTTAATCTTCTAATCGAATGTAGCTGTCACTTTGTAAAGACCCCTGAACCAAAAGATCATGATGTAGAAGAATATGACAATGCTCTCAAACTATCTACTTTCCCTTGGGTACTGATAAGAATGCACATGAAATAAGATGGCCATGCTTTCATGGTTAATGCATGATAATTTAAGATTAGCAAGCAAAGTTTCTTACATTCTAAATTGAAATTTGTTTCACTCTCACCATTATAAAGAGAATGTGTCTACATAAACATATTCATACACACATAAATGTATATTTTGGAAGTTACAGTTAGTTCATGTTAAATCTCATTGTAGATTATCAGTGTTTTTCTTAAACTTCACTAGAAAGTAAATGACTATGTTGTATAAAGAATATTTTTATTTACAAAGCTCATCTTGTATAATAAAAAAAAACCATAAAGATGAAAGTGATTTTACTATGCAACTAAAATTTTACTCATAATATTTTCAGGAAGTAGTAATAAATATAAACACCATTATATTTTATGTAAATAAGTACAATTAGATATCAATACAATTAGTTATGTTGTATTAACAAATAATAGCAGAGTCTAGCAAAGTACCCTATCATGTACCAAGTTCATAGAATGCATCTTGATGTTTGACATAAAAAGATGCTGTCTGCCATTTTCCTCCAGCTATGACCTCTGGTACTTTGCCCCTCAGCTTGAAAACAAAACAAAAGCAAATTTAACCAACATGTCGGACTTGAGCATAAACATAGTACACATTCACTTTAAAATGAAGGATCATAAAAGAAATAATTCAAACCACGGATGGCATGGCAAGGGTGGATAAAAGTGTTTTAAAACATAAATGATCTTGATTCAACTGTAAACACATAGATTTTATAAATTTTCTCCCCACGTGAAGGGGGAGTTGCATGGCTAATCAGTTCCAGATATAAACTCTAAGAAAGTAAGGTTTGTTTGTTCTGAGAGTCCTCAGAAGTTGGATGGTTAAGATAAAATTTTTAAATTGAAAATTGAAAGGATTTCAAAATTCATAAAATTTCCACAATTGTTTTCAGGAACACTTTTTAGTTGCTACAGTTGAAGCTGAATTTGGAGCTATCCATTTCTCTGCAGATACCCACCCCATCCCAAGAAAAACCATTGAAAAGAGACAGTAAAGTATTCAGTAGCCTAGCTATCAGTAGCTTCTGATAAAGAAGCTAGTAATCACAGCTCTTTTCCCATCGGTTGTCATGTATCAGGACAGTTCTAGAAACTCTCATCACTGGAAATGCCTTTCCTAAAGCATTGCAGGTGATGGAAAAAACATCTCAGACCTACCTAGATTTCGAAAAGCAGATTTATCTTTTTCACTGACACTTTTATCAGACACTCCACCTTGTTTAACATTTATTTTGCATTTTCTCAACCCACAACCTTTCTCTGTGAGGTGAGGGTTTGTGCGAGTGTCCAGTAGAGGTGCATGCTTCCTAGTGTTCAGAAAGAGCTCTTCAAAGGGCAGGTGTGCCACTCAAAGGCCCACTGAACATTCCAAACTCTTGCCTGTATAGCAGTAGTCAGAACCCAACACAAACTTGTTGGTGACTTCAGGAAATACTTAGAGCATAGAGAGTGAAAATCACCAGAAGACTTCAGGTCTACCTTACACCACTAGTTTTAAATTAGCAAGTTTCACTAAAGATGCTGAACTTATAAGATGGATAACTTTAATTAAAAGCCCATTTCTATGCTGCTAAAGAGAAACCAGAACAGCCTTGTGAAAATGAGACTCCAAGAACCACACCCATATCCAGAAGAGTGAGCTCTGAGCAGTGGAGAATGGCAAATGGGCATGGTGGTCTGAGGATGACTTCCTTCTCAACATTTTATTTTCCAGTTTAGTCACAACCTATCCCTCAGTCCACTATTTCAAATGTCAAAGGCTACATTACTTATATTCTTTGTAGCTTAATTGAACATGGCTTTTCCTTGGCTCTCAGAGCACTTGGGGCAGGGTGGGGGGTATTGGGATCCAGTTTATTGCAAAAGCTATTTTGTCCCAGCCTTGACACAGCCTCTGTGGTTTTTCTACCCTGATAAAATGTGGGCGAAAACCCATCCAGGCACTTTTAGTCACAGCCATCTCTACTTCTAAAGCCATCAACATCTTTGCCAATTATATCTATTAAATCTTTACAATATTTCATTTTTCAACCAGAATGTACTATAAATATGCTTGAATTGGCAAAGAATAAATTAATTTAAAACTATTTTCTTTGTGGATATATCATGAATTTTCAAGGTCTCAGATATTTGCCCATAATACATAAACAAAAGTTACACTACATACAATCTCTCTCTCGATATATATATATATATATATATATATATATATATATACATATGTGTGTGTGTGTATACATATATATATATATATATATATGGCGTGTGTGTGTGTGTAGAACAAAGAGCAGAGAAAACATGTAAATATGCCAAGTCTAGTTTCCAAAGGGATCTCATTTTAAAGCCCTTGTAAGAATGCCAACCTGCCAAAAACTCTTTGGTTTGGACTGGAATGAGCATGAATAGTAAGGCAGCATACTAGACTCTGGGTATGAACCTTACACGTGTTTCTTCGTTCATCTTGCAGCACAGTATCTCCACAAACACAGTGACATTATGCTCTTCCTGTCTCCTCACACCGGCCCCTTCCTACACACTCTGATGTGGTAGTGGCTAACTTCACAGGGGAAAGAATAAAGGAGAATTTGAAGCCTCGCTTCTCTTCTCCTACCATGTTCATTGATTTCCGTATTGATTGGATATGTTCAGGCATTAAGCTGAAAATGTGAACACTGATACATTGCCCCAAGAGTCCTACCATGTACCTACCACGGGTCAAACTTTCCAGACTGCCAAGAAAGACAAAATAATCAAGATTTCTTTTCACAAGTATCTTCCAGTCTGGGAGGTAGAGCTTTGCATGGCAGAAGATGGACAGTAAACAGACACAGTGAATTAGCAATGTGAGCCTGCTTTGCCACAAACATGGAGAACAAAAATATGCTTTTCCATGGTGCACAATGGCAGAAATACTGAATAACAACAAATTCACAAATGCAGCATTTTTTAAAATTTTTTGATCCAGGTTTTCTTCTCTGTATAACCCTAGCCATCCTGAAACTCACTCTGTAGACCAGGCTGGCCTCGAACTCAGCAATCTGTATCTACCTCCCAAGTGCTGGGATTGAAGGTGTCGGCTACCACACCCAGCTGAGATGCAGAAATTTCAATGGCAATAATTTGGTAAATAATTCCACCTCCATTGGCAATCTAGTTAAGGCAAATGCAAGTTCGTTTCTTTCCATCTTAATTACTAGTATTAAACTTCATATCACATATCACACAGTAAATAGACCTGTATGTGCACATATGTATTTTACAGAATACACAGCAAGTCAAAAAGGCTAGATCCTAATTCAAGTGGTTCAGAAGTGACTGAGCGAAATTCAAATAGAGTATATCCATAAGATAATAAACCCAGACCTATAAAAAAATGTTATTGCTGTAGAGACCAGGCCAGGAGAGAATCAGTTTCAGAATGAAGATGTACTCAGCTACAGAGACATAAGGGCAGAACTGAGTCAGAGCAGGAAATAATGCGTTTAGCGCTAAGTGGGCAAGAAGGCACAAAGGTCGAAAGGATGTGAGAAGGCTGGGCAACACGGAGGTTGAACTGAGCCGAAGCCTATGGATAGCCAGGCGTTCTGTGCTTGTTAGTCTTTGGCACATACAACAGGTATAGGGTAATACATTGGTGTGGTGCCACTCCACTTTCAGTGCCAGATGTCCATTATTTTATAAGATACAAGCAAGGACATGATACCATTTCCAGAAGCGAGTATGTCTGATAAATTCCTTGGCTTAGTTTCTTTGACATGTTTTTTTTTAATATGTCCACATATTCCTACAATCCCAATTTACCCCATACATTTATACACCTACTACCAGGAATGAGCCATTTATCATTCTGAGCTACTTGCTTGATGCTTGTCCACCCAGGATCCTAGTCATCTTCCGTTCTCGAAATGGAGTTAAAGGCTGCCTCTAAAATGGAGTCTCTTTGGGCTAGAGTGGAGGCACAGTGGTTGAGAATGTTCACTGCTCTTCCAATAAAAGACCACCCTCGTCCCAGCACCTACGTGGTAGCTCACCAGCTCCTGTAACGCCAGTTCTAGCAGATCCAGTTCCCTTTTCTGACCATCTCTGTTCCTGCATGCACATGGTGCACCTACATATACTCAGTCATGCATGCCTACATGAAATGCATAGATTTTAAAAAATAAAATGTAGCCTCCCAGAGCAAGGCAAAGAAACACGGCAATGTTCCCTTGTGCTGTCATCGGAGTGTTGGAGAGACAAGCATAGCTATACCTGAATGGGTGACAGATGAGGTTTTTGGTGCATGTGCTAATGGATACCCCCACACATACACAAAAAGCACTTCAGGGGTGCTCAGAGGAAGTGACTCAAGATGACTCGGGTTACCTTTGATCTTTGCGAGCTCCTGGCTAAGTTACCCTGCTCTTCTGAAAAACACTCTATCCTCCTATCTAGCTTCCTTTGGGTCAGACTGTAAACTCCACATCTATCATAAAAAAAAAATCAGAGAAGGGAATTGCAATTATTTTCTGATGGGTAATCCCCTGCTTCCTCCAACATTTAGAGAGCTTAAAAACTGTGTGTGGCGGTGTTGTTGGGCAGTGCTTCTTACATTGCCTTCCAGGTTTCCGATTTTAGGGGGCCTCAAACTCTCTTCAAGGTGAAATACCAAAGCCGAGCTCTAAATCAGTTGTGGCAGCTTTCAACACAACGTTAATACTAGTCGCTTTGAACTTTGAGTGTCAAAGACAATATGATCCATGGGGCATAGGTGTTCAAAGCACATTGAAGTTAGTGATATAACATTCCGTACATAAATTCTTTATTGAAAGGGTTGTTCATAAGTATTTAGAAAAGTAAGTATTGAAAGCTGTTAAAAACTGAGTTTATTAGTGGGAAATTACTTCAAATTCTCATGCTTTTCATAACATAGAGTTTTATTGTACCTTATATATATTAACTGTAGCTATTACAACATGTGAAATCAAGTCATTACAATTTGTGAATGAAGTAGTAGGGTAGGCTGTAGAAAATTCACACAAGAAAATAAGGAGAAACATACATGTATATATGCACACACACATGCACCCCCACACACACACACCATTTAAATACACGCCAAACCGCAGACAGTATTTAATTTTTTTAAATAATAGGTCTGATGGGTCACATCATGTAGATAAGTTAGCATAGATTTCAAACAAAAAAAAATACTTGCTTAGGAAAAGGTAGCCTTTATTAATAGAACGTTGATTAGTTATTGGAAAAGTGTAGTGCTACTTAGAGCCTCCCCGCTGGCCCTAATTCTGGATGATGACTGCCTT
>CM053767.1:25847208-25861822 GCA_028658305.1 Pachyuromys duprasi | reverse complement strand
TGTTGGCTAAGCTGTTGCTGTGGCTTACTAAGTGAGCTTAGGTCTAGAGCTGTACTTCCTCTGGAAATGGCTCCCAGCGAGTCCCAAGCAAAATCCAGCCCAAAGGAAACCATCCTCCTCTGAGGTTTGCTGTGTGGAAGATGTGCACCGCACTGCTGCCCGGCTAGGGGAGGGGAGTGTGGAGGAGATGGGGTTGGTTCTAAAGGGCAAACACTCTACCAGAACACCCTACTTTTCATTTATTTCTCAGAATCTGGCCATCAGCTCATGGAGCGAAAGCATCTGCTCCCATTTAAAAATGAGTTACAGAGTATTAGATTCGGCTTTAAACAAGAAAGAAAAAAAAAACCTTTAAATTTTGGGAAAAGCTTTTGTTTAATCACATCAAGTCTGTGTCACAGGCTGAAAAATGCCAGGAAATTCCAAGCAGAAGGCAAATACTTCATCCTCAACTCACTCCATGAGGCTTATTTTGTTCTTTCACTGGGTTAAACATGAGAAAAACTCTGATTTCTTCTCTTTTTTTTATTTTTCAGTCATATCAATTCATGTCATAACCTTGGCATTGTTTTCTCTTTTAATTTAATAAGAATATGAGATTAAACTGATCCTGCTCTCCTATTTCTCATTAGTGCTGAACAAGCACTTTTGGCACTCACGATTCAAATCACTGGCACGTTTCTCTGTGCCGTAGTATGTTTGGCTATGAAGTAAAGTGTCTTGACCTGTCATCTATGTCTGAGGCCCAAGAAAGAAATCATTTCAACATTCTTGCTCTCAGCCCATACATATAAATCTATGCTCAATGACACGTCTGCGGCTCTGAAGTTAACACAAAACCATGAGGCTGGAGGAGAGGGGAAAAATAACAAAGGCCCACAACAGAAGGGTGCTAAATCTCTGCTTTGTGGTCAGCCGTGGGTGCTGGGTTTTATGAGTGAGATGAAGAATGACTGTGCCTCCCTCTTGAATGTGGAAAGAGTTCATTTTTCCAATCTGAGTGCTCTGGATTTCTGTATACATTTCGAGTTGTACGTAATAAAAACATGGCGCCTGCCCCAGACTGCATAGTTCACCTCATGAAGAACTTGAAAAAAAACATGCTCACTTTGACCAGCTGAGAACAAAAGGAGAAAAATGAAACTAACACACAGATAGCCTTTCCCATGATAGTTGTCAGACATTACCAAAGAACAGACCTGCCAGAGAATTTGAATTACAGCCTTAGTGAGTAGAACGTGTCTTGTAACTGACCCTACTTCAAGATCAGCTTCCCATCAATCAGTAAGGACTTATTTGAGGACCAATGTACTTTACATACTACAAAGGCAAAGTATAGAAGATGTTTTCAATATGGTCCTCAACTAATTTTAATACTTTACAGGATACAGAACATAAGATATTAAGAAAGAAGCCACCAGAACTTAGAAATCTGTGTGTAGAAACTGGCCAAGCTAATACAGCATCCATTCCTGTTGTGGAGAAATCCATGTCTGAGCTACATGGAGTTGGTATTGAATGTCACCTTACTTATTCCTTCAATGATATTTCCCACGTGGCTGATACACATCCTGCATTTGTCTTTGTGGTGAAGCAGAAAATGATGAAGCAGAAGGAATGAGAGAGAGCTTTCATGGAGGTGTATGACTCATGTTAGCCGCCATGCAGGCACCCCAAAGGGTCATATGGTAGAGAAAATCATACACAGTTGCTATGAAATGGATAGAGTTTAAACATGACCCCTAAAGTTGTATGTCTAGACCTTGGCTCCTAGTTTGGTGACACAGAGTTAATATGGAACTTTAAGAAGGATCCCACCTGAGATCAATGAAACTGTGCCTTGAGAGGAAATTACATTTTGAAATGTCATTGCTTTCTCCTGCTTGTGGCTTTTGCTATCGCGCATAAGGCTTTTTTTTTAAAGCACCAGTGTTGTCTGCAGGCTTGGCGCCTCCAAAACAACAACTAGACAACAGTGATGGACAATCTTGAAAGACTACTCAGCAGATCCTAGAATCCCCAAAAAAGGTTTTAGCATCCCTATGAGGTATTATCTAAATCGGAAGAGCCACTTTACATGCGGTTGGAACCACTCCTTGAACTTTGGTTCTAGACCGCATGAAAAGGCAGAGAATTGGCATCCTTCACTTCTGCTTCCTGACTGCAGGTGCATTGTGATGCTGCCTCGTGTTGCCATGAATTCCCATAGAATAGATGGTGCCTTTGAACTGTGAGCCAGAATAAACCCTTTCTTACTTAAGTTCCTTCATGCAGAATATTTTTATTATAGGTATTATAGATATACTTTTGTCAAAATATCCCAAAGATGAGACGACAAAAAAAAATGTGTACATACCTTATTACTCCCAAAGAGTCAGATCTTCATGGATAAAATGTAGGTGATGATGTCATCCTTAGAGCATCTGGGAAAGCTAAGGAATTGGTGAAGATATCAAGCTGCCTTATGGTCAAATTGTATCTAAAGATCTGTTAACCCAAAGGTTATAAATTTATATAGTCTACTTTGGTTTGGATAGTTATTGTCACCCAGTCTGTTGAAGGTATGATCCCAAACTGGTGGGTCTAGACATTGAGAGGTAACTGGATCTTGACTGTTCTAATTTATTCCATGAAGATATCCACAATTAACGGTATTACTGGGAGATGGTAGAAACCTTCAGAGAATGTCTAGTTGTGTGTAGTAGGTTTCTGGGAATATGGCTTTGAATGCAGAGTATGCATCCTGTCCAAGGTCCCCTTGTCTCATTCTCTCTGTTTCCTGGACACAATTTACAGAGAACTAAGAGTAAACTCCAATGAGTAAAACATCTTCACTATGATGTTATACTTAGACCCGGAGATGGTACCCAAAACCATGGATATGAACTCTGAAAGTCTGAGCCAAAATAATTCTTCCTTCTTTTTAAACTATATTTTCTATGGCACTTGTCACAGTGATGACAAGCAAAGTAGAGATAACATCTATTCTCTATATGCCTTGCTTACTGCCTCATGCTTAAGGAGAATAATCATTTGCTGTGTAAGAGCTCAGAATGTTTTTACTGCATAGGTAATAATGAGATGTCTTCTGAACTCAGGATCATGAAACCTGTCTTTTTATTACTGTGGTACATCTATCATCAGAAAGCAATAAACAATTTTCCCTTGCTAAGACTCAGTTGTCTTATTTTTAAGATGAAGTATATTTTTTAACACAATTATCTCATTTCCTTCCTCAGAATTCTCCTCATATTAGTTAGTTGACTTAAAGATATCCATTACTATGTATACAAACAGACACAAAATATTGGGGCAGTTAAGATGATAGATGCATAAAAGACATAGTCAGAAAACTAGACATGGGCAATACGTATGTGAAAGGCATGGGTGGGGATTAATTCAGATCGTCAATTTATATTCATGGAAATGCTCTTACCGGATTTTAACGAGGAAATGACTTGTAATTGTTCTAAGCTAAAATACTACATCTTATGCCAATAATTCATCAATTATGGGGCAAGATACACAAATAGATGAAAGGAAAGGAACTCACTTTTCAAGTGCCCCTTGCATACCACGGTCTGAATGCGCTGTGTCTGAAGCCCCCACTGTAGGGAGAAGATACTGTTTCCTGTTATGCTTCAGAGAGTGCAAGTGTGGAAATAGCTCTGAAGTTGCTTCAAGTTGGGTTTTATGGTTTTGTTCCTCTGTCAACATGAGGAATTGTAATTGAATGTGAATGCATTAGTTAATGCACATTAAAAGAAAGCCCGTGCTAAGAAGAATAGATAGCAACAGATTCCAGGAAACGTTGCCTGTGGTACAGTTGTGAAACTTCATACAGTGCATGAACTACATTCATCAAGTGAACAAAGAAATCACAGCTATTTCTTCTATGTTGAATGAAACTCATCAAAGAAAGAAGAATAAATTAAATTTGAAATGCATATTTTTGAAGAGAACTAGATAATTCTAAAGTAAAGCAGGGAAAGAATGGCTTGGGAGGAAGGAGGAGCCAAATGAATAATCTTTTGTTTGTTTGTTTTTTGTTTGTTTGAATTTTTTTTAATTTGAATGGATCTTATATCCTCTTTTATGGGAGAGATAGAGAGATAGGCAGAGAGAGGTCACTAATAGGATTTATATATATGTAAGAACAGGGCAAAACATTCATTGTTTCAGAATTTTGAAGTCATTGAAAACATATTCCAGCAGATAACGGAAAATAAAAAAGTGTGTTTTAGTGAGGAAAAAATATCTATACAGAAGTGACATTTTGAAAGAAATAGGTTGTCATGTCATTTAAAGTTATTTCATGATAGAGAAAAAAATCTCATGGTTTGTCTTTATCTGGTTGGAGTCCGCAGGTAAATTCTTGTTCTTTTCATGCGTTAATTCCCAGCATCTCAGGATTTGTTTTAGCAAAGGCTATAAATCAGCAGAGGAAAAGACACACATTTGTAAAGAACTTGGGTTTTTTTGTTTTTGTTGCTGTTGTTGTTCTGTTTTTTGTTTTGTTTTGTTCGTTTGCTTTTTTCTCTTGGAGATTTCATATTTGAGCCAGCTTTGGAAAAAAAATGCATGAGCCAGTCCAAATATCTCTTTTATATCCTTAAGAAAAATGTTCTCAGTTACCAAGTTCTAATTTATTAACACTTGAATGAATAATTCCCTCCCTGACACTGAATGATCCAAAACAAACAAGCTCATTTGTGTATTTAGGGAGGTGAACTTTTGAACATTCTCTCTCATACATCTAATACTATGTTGAATTTATACAAAGATGTTGACCCCTAAGGACTCCACTGTTTGTCATCTCCCGGCCAACCACCACATTGTCCCTTTGGTGTTTCCTATCATGAAATTGTATATATGTGATACAATTCTCTCCATTGTAGTCACAGTGTTCCTTGGAAGACAGGATTGGAATGATTTCTGTACATTTGTCTGGGGGAAGATGTTAGATGCCTATTTTCTGAAACAAATCCTTGGTAGTTACTGTTAGAAGGCTGATACTTGGTCAAGACACTTTCAGCCTCACATGTTATATGGTGGGGGTCAGGCCTATAAGCCACAGATCACTCTAAGGCATGGTCGTCTAACTCAGAGGCTCTCAACCTGTAGGTCGCAACTTCATTGGGGGTTGAGTAACCCTTCTATTGCCTAAGACCATCAGAAAACACAGATATTTATAGTCTGATTATATATATATATATATATATATATATACTCATATGTAGAAATATATGAGCAGCAAATTTACAGTTATAAAGTAGCAACAAAATAATTTATGGTGGTGGTGAGGGTTACCATAGCATGAAGAATTGTATTAAACGTCACAACGTTGGGAAGGTTGAGAACCACTGGACTAATGAGTCTGATGACATTTCCCCTTCCTCCCAACAAAAGCCCTGCTTGATGCCTCAGTTTGGTCCTTGTTATACAATCTTTATGACCACTATATTAATCCACTTCTTATTACTGTAACAAAATACTCAAGGCAAGGTACATTTACAAAGAAAACAGATTTGCTCACTGTATTGGTAGCATCGATAGAGTTTGAGAAAAGAGATAACATTTTGAATCATTCATATAATCAGCAATAACTAGATGCATAATCAGCCATAGATAGTCATTAAGATGTTGCAGTTAAATAAATTAGTGGGCAAATAAATGCTTGATGAGGACAGTTGATTTTATTCCATTTACAGGGAACCAAGAGTAAAATCCAATGAGTTGCCCTTTATGAATTTATTTGGTTCCAATCTGAGTGTAGCAGCACACACCTTTAGTTCCAGCACTCAGGGAGGCAGAGGCATCCCGATCCCTGTGAAATAAATACGTCCTGTAGAGAATACTTCTGATTCAATGTGTACTGCTAGCACATTTAACCAATGATGCTCATTACTCTGAAATAAAGCTGCTCCTCTTGGCTGAGAAACTTCAAAGACCACATGCCTGAAAATTATTACATTTGCTGAAAACATGGCTTTCTGCTGCACTTCAAATATAAAGGACCTCTTAGGATTCGACACTGGCAATTCAACTGGCTCTCTGAGGAAAATGTTTACAGTCTGCTCTATGGAGAAGCCACCAGCATGGAAAGCCCAAAGTTCTGACTTTTCTCCTCTCTAGATGAAGAGATGAATCAAGCAATGGCGCATACCCTGTGATGTCACACTAACTGGATTTTGCTAAAGGGATTTCTTTTGGATGCCCTTTTCCAACTTTTTCCAGTGTCTAGTTCTGTAAGGCTTTCTTCCCACCCATGTCTCTTAATGTATGCATATATAAAACAGAATAGGTTTCAGTTTTCATGAGGAGACAATCATATAGGAAAGTGAAATAAGGACCGTGGAAGCAGGGACCGTGATGTCAAAGCTCCTCTTGAAAACCGTGCTTGGCTAAAGTGTAAGATCATCAGTTTTAAACATGAAGCAGGAAGAGTTTATGTTTAAACTCTGTCAACATTAACTCAACCCTCTAGGGCACATACTTTATTTGCCTTTTATCTAGAATGTAGATGTTAAGCACTTAATTAATAAATCAGAGATGTGCTTAGAACAGATATTTAAGATGTCTAATTAGAATTAGCCCTGATCTTGTTAAGCTACAAGCCCAAACATTCTACCAGACAGGATACTCAACCTAAACAATTGAAGGTTTCCTGAGTGAGTGTGTATTAATTGAGCCATAGCATTATCCCTTTTCATTTCTCTTGTCAAATGTACTAAGGATGCAAAGCAGAACTACTTGGCAGGTGGCCACTCTGTAAAGCAGCAGGATGCCTTTGGCAGATTTATTCTGCACACTGCCAGACTTTCTCCATTTGGCTAGCCAGCATGTTTCTTTCTCATTTCTTTCCTTTTATAAAAAATATGGTTTATTCTCAGCAGAATTATGTTTCATAGCTGTGATTAGCATTGTGTTAATTATTGACAATTACATTGAAACACGAATTTTTAAAAATATTTTTTAAGCACATGGACTTTTTTCAGGATTTTCTTAGGATCTCATCACATACAGTCATCTTTAGTGGGAAGGCTTTGGTTGGTACTGACATGTATTTATTGCCAGTGTACTTGCTATAAATTATATGTAAATCAAAACATGTAAATCATGTTTTATATAAGTAAAAATTATGTAATATATGCACACAAAAATACAAAAAGATGATTTTTTTCCTTTAAAGTAATAACATTTTCCATTATGAAAATGCATTTTGACTACTTTGGGGAGCTATGTTGAATTCCTAAACTGAATTCTTAAACCTCTTTTTAAAAATCATGTATAGTTTTAAAATGTAAAATCCTGTTCTGAGACCTAAGCAAGAAAGCTCTTTGCTACGAGGTCCATGTTTTAAACACCCGTGGCAGCAAAAGAATAATTCTTTAAGGAAAACCCAGGAGGTTGTACCACTTGAGGTAAAGAGCTTAGGGCAGGAACGCAAACAATCCCTGAAGCCGCGGCCGCCTGTCGTCCAACACTTTCATACTCAGTCCTGTGTCCTTAAGTCAAAGATAAGGGCTGGGTTGTGCATCCGTAGAGCATTTGCTTGGCATTCATGAGACCTTGGGTTTTAAAGAAGGACAGTCCTTTTGGTTTGTTAGATGGTTTGGTTTGTTAGCTGGTGGCACTGTGAGGGAGGTTGTGAAACCTTTTGGTTTAACTGGCAGATTAGAGCAACAGGGCAGAGCTAGAGGGTCCATACTCTTCATCCTGGCTGTCTGAGAGGTGTGAGGAACTGTCTCACACTCTCGCCACCCGAGAACCATCTTCCCATAGGCGCAGTCCTGCCTCTGTGCCCTCCACAGTCACTACCCATGAGCCAATAAAGCTCTCTTCCCTTAGTTGTTCTCTGCCCATCATTTGGTCAGAAGAAAAGTTAATTAATCAGCGGCGATGGTGCTAACGTGCCATGGGTATGACTTTGACTAATCTGTGCTGCTACAATACACAACTACCAATGGGATAATTCCATGTTTCCTCACTGTTGCACAACATGGAAGCCTCAGGTCAAGAGAGTAGCGTTTGGTGACTGGTGAGGGCTGTTTCTCTGTATCTTTCAGGGAGGTTATGCTATTTCTACACAAGAGCGAAGGCAAAAGAGCAAGCCACCCAAGCACTAACAGAAGCTTCTTTTGTACGGGTCTTGAGCCTTAATACCACTCAGGAACTAGAAACCATAGCTTTGTCATCTCTTTTTAAGATTTCTTTATTTAATTTCATGTGTGTATTTGGCCTGCATGTATGTATAGCACCATATACACGATTGTGTCCACAGAGGTCAGAAGAAACTGCGAGATCTTCTGCAGCTGGAAATATACATGTTACAAGCCACCATGTGGGTGCAGGGAACCAAACCCTGGCCCCATTCAAGAGCAGCCCGTGCTCTAAGCACTGAGTCATCTCTAACCCCTATTTCAGGTCTCAGAGCAGGATGTCAGTATTCCTAAAAGTTCATCACTTTATTTTTTTTTAAAGACTTACCAAATCAGTTTGGGAACACAAAGGCCCCATCTTACCCTCTTTAACACCTAATTGTGTACTCCCAGCACCGACATTGCAGTTTTTGTTTGACTGCTGTTGTTTGATTTTTTTTTTGAAACAGCAAAGCTTTATTTATACCTTACACCAAAAAAGGAAAAAAAAAAAAAAAAAAAGAAACAAGGCTGGTGATTAGAATCTGAACCCCTGACAAGAAGTTTCTCCTTCCTTCCTTCGTCCTTCCTTCCTTCCTTTCTTTTTCTTTCTTTCCGTCTTCTTTCTTAAATCTTTTTCTTTTTCTTTTGATAACGTTTAAAAAAGTTTGCATACAATGTATTTTGATCCCTCTCCCAACTGTTCCTGGATCTTCCCCACCTCTGTATCCACCCAACTTTATGTTCTTTCTTGGTATCATTGTCTCTCTCTTTCAAAACAAACAAACAAAAAACAAAAGCAAAAACAAAAAGAGCAAAACAAAAACAACCCCGAAAAAAACACAGAAAGGAAAACCAAAGAAACAAAATACCAAAATACCAACAACAAAAAACAATGAAACAAACAAACAAACAAAAACTGCCCAAACAAAGCAAACCTAAACAAAAAGTCTTCAAAAATACTGTTGAATCCATTTTTCTGACAGTAGACATGTATAAAGACTCCTTCAAAATGAAAGTTCCTCATGAGGCAACCAGCAAGACAAATTGTCAAATCCTTCCTCTGAACGCACAAATCCAGATTTTTTTTACATAATAAAATATCATTTTCCAGAAATAGAACATTAATTTTTTGCGTGTGTGAATGTCTTACCCGCATATACGTCTATGCACCGCATTCACGTTTGATACCTTTGGAACTCAGAAGCTTTCAGAGGCCCTGGAGCTAGGGTTACAAATGGTTGTGAATCACCATGTGGATTCTGGGAATCAAACCCAGGTCCTCTGGAAGAGCAACAAGTGCTCTTAACCACTAACCCATCTCTCAGGCATGTCATAGATTTTTAACTTTAATTATGTGCATATCTTTGCATGTGTGAGGGTATGTAAAAATGAGTACAATCAGAGTTTATGGAGGCCAAATGAGGATGTCAGATTTGCTGAAGGAACAGTTACAAGTGATGTGTGTGCTGGGAACCAAACTGTGGCCCTCTGCAAGAGTATCAGGCCCTCTTAATTGCTGAGCCACCTCTCCAGGCCAGTGTTCAATTCTTCATTTCTATGTTTGTTATTCCAAAGATAAAAGACATTAGCATGTTACACTCAAAGTTGCATGCTGGTCAGTAATATTCTTAAAATATAAGTATTTTCTTACAATGTTTAGTAAAGTTGTTCCAATTTATTTCCTTAAGATAGTGTGTATGTTTTAGCACTATTGAAGGTCATGAAATCTACATGTAGCTGGAATCTAAAATCTATTCTCAACAAATTTATATTTACACATCTATTCTGTTCTGTTACCCCTGGTACCACTTTCAGACATGTAGAAAGGGTCCATTAACTAGTGAATAAAACTCTAATTGGTAAGTTCAAATTGTGAGTGCAACAATATTTCTGTGTCTTATGACTTACCTTATCTACGAATAGTGATATTTTCCTCACCCCTCTTTTTCATAGCTGTTATAGGGCGTAAGGTTAGTGGAAATGGAGAGTTGAAGGTCAAATTGACAAGATTCAAAATACAGCATCATCACATAATGAAATTTTACAACAATGTTCCACTGTTTCCATTAAAAAGAGGAGAGTGTACCTGCAATGATACAATCCAATATGCATCATTTCAACAGAGAAAAAGCAATAGAGACTGGACTACCTGAATTAGACCATATTGAGTGAAAGCATTTTTCTATAGAAATCAAGGTAAAATCTTGAGGAAAAAAATAGGAATCTCTATAAGGTTTATTTTAATAACAATCATGAAGACAGTTAACCATAAAAGAAGAAATGTGATTACCTAACAACATGATAAAAACACAATGATACACATTCAGGAAACAAGTGAAGAATAGTTGGCTGTACAAAAAAATGCAAAAACAATAACTCCCTATGTTTATTCAGTCACCAAGAAATTTTTTCCTAGGGTACTATGTCATCAAAAGAAAAATGAGCAGCAATATTTCTAGACTTCCTATCTCTTTACATATTACTTCAGGACATTATGAAGGCAAAATTTTAATCTGTAGTCTACATTTGCAACTCTGATGCTTTTAAGCCTTCTCTGTTTCAAGACACTGTGTGCAGATCTCTAACAACAGCAAAATGTGGGTTGTTGTCTTCTGTACTTGACAACTCTGACAGTTTCTTAATTCCCAGTGACTCTGTGGCAGCTGGTTGTCAGAAAGCAATAATCAAATTTTATTGATATAATATTGGAAATAATAAACAACCATGTAAACAAACAGTAGAGTTCATCTTGCAATAAATAAAACTTCAAATGACATTTAGGAAGAATTAGCAGAACTATGTCATAACCATCTTGGGAAGTTTAATGTTTTGTACAATTCAGTGGAGATCCTTGTATATTTATAGCATAGAGAAAGCTATTGTAAGCTTTCTGTCATTATCAGTCATTATTTAGTGTCATCATTATCATTATTTTAAAATACCCTTTAAATGAGAGTACATAATTTCTATAATTGAGTAACTTTTTAAAGTATGTGTACATACTATGTCACTATGTTTTTGCTCAGCTCTCCACACCCTGTAAACACTGTCAAATGTGTTCAAAACAGATATTATGCATAGTGCAGGAATCGTGAAGTAGTAAATACTACAGAATAACATGAGGCACTCTCAAGGAGGAGACTGTACAACAACTTAAGGAGCCATGGCAGAGGAAAATGCTCTTGTGGTTAGAATGGATGATTACCATGCAGATCACTTTGAAGAAAACATACTCTTCTGAGGAGGGTGTGGTCAAAGACCAGAGAGAACCTTGTGTTGGCGCACATGTACAGTAGGCTTTAAAGAGCATCCTAAAGTCTCTGAGAAGAGCTTCCTTGAGGGCTGTTTTTCTGTCAAGTACCTGATGGCCTCAGTTGGATTAACTCGTGGGGGGAGAAGATATGTCATTTTTCTTTGATAGGATCACTCTGCTGGATAGTGATCTCACAATCTACAATGCCAATGTCTATCCAGAGCCACAGATAGAACTCTTTTTTTTTTTTTGACCCAAACTGTGTAACAGAGAAGAAATTGCAAAGAGTTTTAAAAAGAGAAGTAGAAATAAAACTACAGAAATAACCATTTGGAAAGTGATGAGATGTCTTGGTGGGTAAAGAAACTTGCAACCAGGCCTGACCACATGGATTCAGTCCTAGGGACCCATATGATGGGAAAAGAGAGCTAGCTCCTGCAAGTTGTCCTTTGACCTCCACACACACATCATAGCACTCCCAGGCTTGCTCGCTCTCTCTCTCTCTCTCTCTCTCTCTCTCTCTCTCTCTCTCTCTCTCTCTCTCTCTCTCTCTCACACACACACACACACACACACACACACACACACAAGTAATTAATCAGCTGATCAATAAGTAAAATGTATAAAACTGTTTTTTATGCTATAACGGTGCTTTACTAGGAGGAGCTAGTCTTCCTGTAAAGGTCTTCAGCAGTGCCCTGCTAACTCCACCTCTTCCTTTTTGTGTGGTTTTAAATCTTCTAGAGGGCTAATAGTGATGCTTCGTTTATTCTTTCATTGGTCACTGTTTTTCACATAGAAAATCACTGTGTCGCTAGGAACATAGGAGATAGGACCTAAATTTTTTTGTGAGGTCTACCTCTAGTGACTTTCTGTGGTCTTCAGCTTGTATATTCCTCAGTAGCTATCTAATGCTACCATGAATCCCTAAAGCACATCTTACCCTTAAGTTTGCCTTGTCAAAAATAAGCATAATAGTCCACAATAGTAACATTTAGTTACATCTGTGATATACACACATGGGTAGAAAGCTCTTTAGAAAGGATAATCGAAAAGAAAAGCATTTTAGCTTGCCTTCATACCATCAAACCTTTTTCCTTCAAATACGCATGTTGATGCTCAAAGCAAAATCTAATGTTACACATGAAGTTTGCCATCTCAGGTTTCTTTAAACAATAAATGCTATTGCAAATTCATAGGAAGGTGGAATTACAAAGATAAATTTCATAGGAAAAATAACATATGAAAACTAGTAAAAATTACACTGCATTGGGAAGAATTAGAGTAATGCTGTGTTCAGATTTGTTTTTATATTTGCTTCTCTTTCTTTGTTCATATCTAATGCTATGTAACTCAGACATTCTGTTTGTGGTATATTGTATATTATGTTTGCAATCAGAAAACATCATTCTTTAATCCATGAATTTGCAGACTTCATAGAATTCTGGTTTTTTCAAACTTGAGTCATTCTAATTATTTTGGTACTAATTAAACCTAATCAGCATGGAAATTGCAGTCTAAAAACTATTTAGAACTTATACATATTTGTGTTATTTCAACATCGTAGTCTCATTTATCTTCAATAGATTATACTATGAACACGAAGAAATCAAGTCAAATACAGTGTTTGAGGACCAAATTTCTAAGAAGAAGGGATACAATCTTTCAGTTTTGATTTCTTTGAAATCACTGTCATTCATTCATTTCTATATGCATATTTGAAGAGAATCCCCAAAACAGCCCATCTAAGTGAAGCTTATCTTACAATGTATTATCTAAAAGGCCAGATAAGCATGAATCTCCATTACTTAGCTAATAGCATTAAGTGATGCATTTTAAATTACTAAACATATTTAATCATGTTACAAGAATAAGCAAATGTTTATATTTTTCCTGTCTATGCAGTTTTGTGGATGAAGTAGTTTAATCTCCATCTATCAGGTTAAACGTGGTACAATGTTCATTTTGCTGATAATTGTAATATATCTCATGACATGTGACTCACCATCAAAATTCAACAGAAGTCAAATTAATCTATACTGAGTTCAATGACATGAGTCACAAGATGGAAAAACAGAACAATGTTAAATGAAGAAAAATCTTACTGTCTGTTTTTAAGTCCTGTACACATTCCAGAACATGAGATGCATAATCCTGTATTGTACATTCTTTAAGCGACATTGAACCATTCTGGCTTTCAGTTCTGTTTGGGCTTATCTTACTAGGTATGAGCTCTAAGTCATGCTAGAGGATTAGGTGATTGAAGCTCATGCCTGTACATGAGATGCTAGGATGTCTGCTTAAGTCCTTACCGTCCTCAACAGATAAGATTATGGATGGTGTTCATGTCATAATTGTGCAGAACTTTGTGGACCCAGAGATGAAAATTAGTTCCAAGCAGGACCAGCATTTCCTAGAAACAGTATGCAGACCAGTACATATTAAAAGATGAGCGAGTAATGATCTGGGGAATTTTTTGAGATAAGTTTTAGAGATATTTTTTTTTGAGAACTGGCACTTTGTAACTATTGAGAAAAGTGATAGAATGAGGAGAGCACAGATATTATGGCTCTATTATGAAGGGTGAATTTCAAGGTAGGACGTGTCAGGAGAAAAATCTACCACAAGACTGAACCTACAATGAATGTCCCTCTAACAGGGAAAGTAAAATGTTTCCCTTTGGATAATTTGCCTAACTTATGAGAATGAGAGTCAAGCTCGAATGAATCATCTTTTGAACGTATTACTATGTATTGATTATGCAGAGTGCTAGGTTCCACAGTGGCATTTTTCTTCAAGTGTGTCATGTATTTTGACCATATTCCCTTGCACAGTACACTGTTGTGTCTTGCTCCCTCCCACTTGTCTTCTTTCCAAGTAAAGACCTGTACCCCTTCCTTGCATGTCAAAACTAGCACTCAGCTGCAGTGCACCAGCTTTTTAAGGTCTTCAGTGGTTCTTTCTGTCTTTGTCACTTCTACTTTTTTTTTTTATAACTGTCTTCAATTGTCACGAGAACTTTTAAAAACTGATCATACAGTTAGCCACCATTTGAGATTCTTGCCTTTAACCCTCGAACCACACTCAGCTTTAAAATATGCTGCTATTTTCACCAAAAGAAGAGGAAAATATTTATGTATATATACATTGAATAAAAGACAGCTTCATTAATAACTGTGGATGGGGAAAATTGCATCTCCACATGGAAAGGATTGAA
>CM053767.1:25790738-25846708 GCA_028658305.1 Pachyuromys duprasi | reverse complement strand
CTCACAGTAAGATGCAAAGGGTGTCTTCTACTAGAGCACAAATGTAATGTTAAATCATACCCAGCTATAAACTCTGTGAGCTACAACCATGACTGGCCTGGCCAGACAGGATCACTGGTCCAATAGTGACATGACCATCAGGGAGTAACCAATTGGTTTTTGGTTGGATTTAAGTCCCATTCCACAAGATGAAATCCATTCCCGCACCATAATTGGTCCAGGAACCTGTGGCCAGATAGATCATAGCCCTAGTGGAAGAACCTAATACTATATGCTCTTAAGTGGACATAGTATTAAGCTAACTCCTAGTGAGTTATTATTACCTCTGTCCTGAGAAGCTTCAGTTTTGCAGTAGATAGTGATTACCAGAGAAACACAATTGACCAAGGTGCAGAGGATAAAAGATTGAGAAATTCTCAGTCCTAAAGTATCATGGGAGTAGCAAGAATATAAGAGCCAGAGGCAGTGTTTGACAACCAGGAAATATATTCTGGACTTAGCAGGGCAGCTGTACCTATGACCTCACAGTAGTTGTGACAGCATGCACAAAACAAGCCCAAGCCAGTCCGAATCCCAACGTAAAAAGCAAATTGGGCACATAATCCTTCCCCTATTAGTGGAGTAATTGGCAGTTGTTAGTGGCTGGGAGAGGAGGGATCAGTTTCCTCTATGAGTGTATTTCCAGCAGAGAATCAGACATCCAAGAAAATTTGAGACAGAACAAATTGGTCTTGAAGGATTTGAAGAAAAGGAACAGAATCTTGAGTGGCTAGGGAATGGAAGCTGGATCTGGGAAGAGCTGGAAGGTGAATATAATCAGAGCACACTCTATTGCAAAACCCTCAAAGAACTAATAAAAATGTAAAAAGTAAATAAAATTTTTAATTAAAATACAAGACATAGGAAAATGCTACAGGGTAACAGCACAGTTCCTGGGTCAAGCTCAAAACTAGAAAATGCCAACAAGCATTGTTAACTGAGTTACATTCACGAGTTCTTGATTGCAAAGCAGGTAGAGCAGAGTCAGCCTGTAAAATGAAGTGTACTGTCTTTGCCATCTGAGTAGACACTTAAGAAATACAAATAGCCAACAATAATATTAAAACAAAGCCCATTTGGTTGTCAGGTAAATGAAAAGTCCATTGAGATCCCATCTTACCTACATTATAATGGATATTATTAAAACGGTTGGTGAAGATTTGGAAGAAAATGAGCTTTTATGCATTGTCAGAGATGTACAGCCATTGTGGATAACAGTGTGGAGGTTTCTCAGACCCTGAAGATAGAACTACTGTATCATCCAGCTACTGCATTTCTGTTTATATATATGAAAATGGAGGTGTGTACAAAACAAATGTGTGTGTCTGTTTCCTGCGACATTCGCAATGGCCTCAGTGTGGAACTAGCCTGTGTATAAGAAATAGCTGGATGAGGGAAATGGTGTGTAAACAATAGAACTATTTAGTCAGAGAATAAGAGTTTGTAACTTTCAGAAAAGATGGATGGAATTGGGAGACCTCATATTAAGTGAAACTATGACAAGTCTTACATGTTTTCTTTTACTTATGGAAACAAATGGCTAAAATTAGAAGAGGTGCTATTAGGAACTGGAAAGGTAGCCAACAGAAAGCAAGGAGAAAACAGAGAGTGAATAGACATGATTGATACATAATATATTCATATATGGAAAACTCACTGTGAACTTGACTCGTTCAGTAATGATAATGAACTGAAATGTGTCAGATATGAAAAAAAGAATACTTAATATATATTTGGTTTAGAATTTGAAACAGCACCCTGCTCTGATTTGATTGTACTTACCATTTAATATCACTACATTTCAGTGTGACGTGCTGAATGACCATCAGAAAATACTAAACATAATCATCTTCCTTTGACAGTTATTAACACTTCTCAGTAGCCTTAACATGTCACTAGAAGAATAAAAGCTATGAGCAAGTATCCAATGATCACTCCTTTTAAACAGAAGTCTCCATATTGTATTCAAAGAATTGTGAGAGTTTCCCTAAGCAATTTCAATTCATGAGTGTTTCATCAGGGTTGAGAATGCCTAATTGTGCTTGTCCTGTGACCATTAACTAGTCAATGAGGAAGGTGAGAGGTGGTCAAGTCCAGCATTGCAGGAAGGAAGGCTAAGGGGCAACAATAAATTTCTGAGAGTCACAAGCTCCAAATACAGGACCCATGGCCTGTATCCTCAAAGAACTATTTCAGGCTCTCCAGTCTATTACCAAAATCAGTCATAAAGTTGACCAAATACTGTTGTTCACAAATTGTATCAGTTCTTATGCGACAGCTATAATTGCCCAGCTATGTTAGTCATAAAGGTAATTGTCGCAGAATATCAATAATGAATAAAGCACGATCTTTGTATTTCTCAAATGAATTCCTCTCTTAAGGGAGAGACCTGAGAACTACTCTCTGGGCCCTCAGTGTTCCCTCCAACGCCTACATAAATAAATTGCTTGAAGATTATGAGTGGAAGTGCTCCCTGAGCCCCAGCCCACCCCTCAGATACAACTCTGCATTCAGTAGCTGCCCATTCTTTTGTTTTACTTTTCAGTGTAACTTCCTCCTCCACCCAGGTTACATGGATGAAAGTTTAAAATAACAAAACCTACATACTTCGTGTTTGCTAATATCCTCCCAGATGCACGTCACCTCTTTGATCTATTTCTTTTCTGTGTGCACATCTGTTGTCCATTTTAATAGAAACTGTCTTTCAGGGTCTTAACTGTTACTTTTCATTCAGCAAGACGTTTTTGTCTATAGAGGATCCCAGCATGGGGCAGCTGACATTAGGTTTCATGGGGGCTGGAGAGGAAGAGAGACCCCCTAAAGAATGGATGGCATACTTGTTTTGATATCTTCCTGTGGAGTTGGGAAGATATTCCTGAAGAAGTAAGATGGAATTATAGTTTCTCTTAAGGGATTTCTTAGGGCTCAAGAACATAGAATCCGAGAGGTGAAATGTCTATATTAAAAAAATAATCCAAGATTGAAACATCATTTGTGATCAGAGTGTGAAAGGATTGCCCAAAACAACTTGTGTAACATTAATAACATAAATTGTATGGAGCAAGTATTCATGCTTATATACATGTATAAAACATGAAAGATAAAAGTAGAAGGATTAGACATCAAGTAACCAATTTGTCTGTAGTTTCAGAAAGAAATGAGTCATATAACCAACTAAAATATTTACTTCCCAAATTAATTGCTAATGTGTTACATCAATATTTTATGCAATTTCTAGAGCAATGGGAAGTTTAACAAATAGATACCAAATGGATTCTTTTACTTCCTTCGTTGCTGATTTTCTAAAACCATCTGACATGCATGTTTTCTAACTGTATGCATGTTTTGAGTTGGTTTTCTACAGTGGCCGTGGTCATGGTATGGCTTGTTCTTAACACCTACACCTAGTAGTTTCATGTACCATAACACATATTTATGAGACAGCTGGGTGAGGTAGAGAGCCTTTTCATTTATGAAAATCCATGCTATCATTCCTTAACAACCCGGCAAGCTCATACTAGTACTGTCTTATCTCATTGTTTGTTTAGAGACTGGGGAGGAGTGTGTCACTATGAGGCCTGGGTAGGCCTTGAACTCACAATCCTCCTGCAGCTCTGTCTTTTGAGAGCTGTGATTCCAGGTGTGCTGTGCCATATCCAGCTTTACTGTAATATGTCCTAAGAAGACACTTGCTCTTCTTTCAAAGTCTATTTATTGGCCTTTGGAACCCCTGCTGTTATAGTTCACCCACAGAATCTTTTGGGAGCGGGCTCATCTAGGTCCCTTATTTTTTTTTAAATAAGCTGTGTGTTCAATAATTCTAATAATGTTTCTTATTTTTCTTCTTATTTCCCAAGCAAAACTGAATAGGAGTCCTAGTATGAGCTTGTGGGTTCATTAACAAATGATCACATAGACCTTCATAAGTGAAAAAGTTCTCTTGTCTCCTCCAGCTGCTTCACAAATGTGTTTTATTGTACATAAAACTACTAGACACAGGTATTAAGAATAAGTCATGCTATGGCTATGGCCATGGTAGAATAACAACTCAAAACATTCAGACATTTAAAACCATATGTGTCATCTACTTTTAGAAAATCAGTAACAAAAGAAGTCAGAGCATCAGTTTCATATCTATTTGTTAAACTTCCTATCACTTAGAAATTGCATAAAACATTCAGTTTCTACCACAAAATTGTTCGTCCTAATATAACCAATTTAGTAATAATACCATGAGGTGCACATGTTTAGGTTTAAGTATACTGTGGTGTGTTCCCTCCAGATGCTTTATATGAATACTTCAAAGTACTTGACTCTGAATGATGAAGATTCCATGTCTTATTGATTTGGTTGCTAGAAAACTAGGGAATTTTAATTTTCTGTGAACTAGTGGCATTTGAGAAACACATGTGGGAAAGACTTGAACAATTTATATACATATGTGCATAAACTCAAATGTATTGGCTGTGAATAGAGTGAAATCTTGAGGTTACTTCTTCCATGAATTTTAATTTTTTTCTGGTTATTGAATGCTGGAGAACTAAGGTATATTGTGTTCATTTTCAAAATGCCACATGGAAAATTGTGGAGGCTGTAGAATAATATAATGCAAAAACACAATAAGACCCTTCCTCTTTGAGTTAGGGACGCTAACCAAAGGTAAAATACCTTATGTATTGAACAGCTTACCTGGCGGGGAGTAGGGTAAGTATTAAAGCTGGAAATCTAACCCAGAATGTCTGACTCCAATTGTTCAACACTTAACTGAAGCCTGAGGAGGGGAGGGGCATATGCTCTAGGAAAGGAGTGCTCAAGAGAACGCCATGATGTGTGTCTTGATGGAATAATTTCTGAAGCCGCTAATGTGTTTCTCAAAGTCAGCACAAATTAGTTTCACTGCCCGTGTGTCCAGCGTTGTACATATTTCCACATCTTACCTTACAATTGAAGATTTTGAATGTTTTCCTTTAGGAAACACAAATTATCCCAAAACTTTCATAAATCTTGATGAAAGTCATAGGCTGAGTTGTACAAAATTTTATAAAATTCTGTATACATTACACAATGAATAGTCAAAGCCAGTAGCACTAAAGGGGATTGTTTGAGTCAGGGGCATCAGCCTAGCCAGTTGATAAGACCCCTGTGAAGAAGTGGGTTGGAGAAGCCTGAAAACACACGTGCTGTAGAGGATGAAAAGTGCCCAAGAAATGGCTTGACAAGAAGCAGTTTCCTGAAGAGCGCACAGGAACTGAAAGTGATCATAATTTGGGATTTTTGGAAGCACAGCCTTATAGGTATTCATAGCCTGAAGGGCAAATGGCATTTAATTATATAAGGAAGAGCTTCTTGCTGTCAGAGGTACCCAATGATAGCATGAGTTTGCCCATCACTCAGTAATGAGTCACTTTTCTAGGATCTGGTGGGCATCTGGCAGCTGAGCTGTGGAAACTGTTTCCATATGGGTAGGATTTCCAAAGCTCCCTTTCACCTGAAGGCTCTGTCAGTTTCTAAGTCTAAATATATTAGGCTTTACAAACTTCCATGATTTTAAAGCAAAGACAGTTTCTATTTGTTTGTTTTTCTTAAGACCCAGGGAACAAGAATACCCCCTGAAACAACTTTTAATATAGCTGGATGCAGTGTTTACACCTTTTGTGCCTTCATGGAAATGGCTCTCTCCCTTTCTGTTTCTTTTCCTTTCCCTTTGAGAGGCTTTAGGTGAGAGGGAAGCTGTTAAAGAGGTGCTTTGGAGGGAAGGTAATTGAGTCTTAATACTATCATATTTTTAATCAGCATCTGGTGAGTAATACTTGGGGAATACCAATCCTATACAGTGCAAAGATTAAAATGGTTCTGTTTAAAATAGCAATAGAAATAAAATTTGCTCTGATTTCTACAGTGTTCTGCACATTTATGGTTCCAAGAACATTTCAGTCAGAGCCCGAGCAATGTGGGGAAATAGAATTATGGCTGGATTTTCCAGGGTACTCACATGTGCGATCAACTTCGTGGCTATGCCTGGAATCTGCTCCTGGCTTGGGATCAGATGCATACATAAACTCATACCACATTCCCATCCTATCTGCTTCCAAGAGTAATTCTTCACAAATGCTGGAAGTCTGCTTCACGTTTTACTCACTTATTAATGACCCATCCAATCTGCAATTTTTCATACCTTGGGAGACTTTAAGTCTAGCTGTATCTTCGCCTATCATGTGTTTCTGACTTTGTTTTTGCTTTCAAATCTTTAAGTCTTCTGGCATGTACTATGGTAAAATATCAAAATAAATGCTCTTAAATTTCACCATTGTTTTACAGATTTATTCAGAAATACTTTTTGGTTGATGTTACTTATTTAGTTATTTTTGGAATAATGTCTTACTATGTAGACCAGGCAGGCCATGAACTTACTATGTAGCCTGGGCTGCTCTTCAACATGCAAGGATCTTTCTGTTTTTGCCTTCTGAGTGCTGAGATTAGTAGTGTATGCCATCATGCCTGTATACAAACATTCATTTTAAAGCAAAATTGTGGTGGGACAGAGGTGAATACATAAATAGTTGGCAGATAGGCAAGGCATAATCTTAACATTCCTTAGTTACTCTGCTCCCAACACTGTTGACAAAAATTTTACTTGTTTATATATTTAAGTTATTACCACGTTTTATTTAAGGTAGCCTTAACACTCAGTCACCTTCCACCCAAAGCAACTGAAGTTGTTGCTCAAAATCTCTGGCTCTGTTGTCAGTGTCCTTATCAAGAATCCAAGAAGCAGTAAAAATAAGTTTTTTCAAGTAATCTCCAATCAGTTCATGCTGGGGTTCCTACCACATCTACTATGATTTTAACAGGGATGAGTATCTCCATTTTCCCCCTTGAAGGATGCTGACCTGTCTTCCCTTCCTGTGGGCACATGTTCTGAATAGTAGCTGCCAATTTTTGCCTGACCTTGCTTCCATGGCTGTATTATTTTTACCGCTGGTAACATATCATTTAAAAAGATATTTGGCTGGTAGTAACCAACAAATATTTAAAAGCTTATGCAAAGGAAAGAGTTATCGTAAGCATTCTGGAGGCAGACAGTTGCCCATGTTGGCTATAATAGTTCAAAAGGTTTGTGCTTACGTCTGTGTCTCATTAGAATTTCTCACCTTGGTATCTGCTCATGGTCACTACTGCTTGTTGCAACTCAAACTGTTGTATCTGGTTTAAAAGGAAAGTCAAAGAAAGAAGGCACTAGCCAAGCACCGCCTAACCCTTGAACCTTAAACATCAGAGGAAATGGCTTTGCAGAGACTACCACAGCATGTTCACTTGAGGTCTCATGGACAAGTGGGCTTCAGGGATAACTCCATATAAAAACAGAAGATGCTAGAAAACTATAAGCCAAGATTGTAACATTCTGCTTAAAAGAATCATGATTGATTGCACATTTGGCCCAGAATGTCTACAGATAAACTCAGGGCTCTGTTATCAATTACAGAGTTGGAAATGGACACTGAAAAAGCAGATCTAATGTTAGATCTTGATTGTCAAACTGATGAGGGTTAAAATCACCCTAGGAATAAATACCTGGATACGACTTTGAGATATTATTTAGAGTTGGGTTAATAAAGTGAGAGTCATCCTACATGTAGCCAAGTACCATTCCATGGGCTGGGTGCCACACTGAATTGAAAAGTGAGAAAGAGAGCTGAGTACATTCCCTCATCCCTGCCTCCTGACTGCTCGTGCAATACCACCAGCAGCTCCAAGTTCTTGTCGCCCTGATTTCCTTATTATTTTGTAACCTTCAACTGTGGCATTAAAAAAAAATCCTGTTTAAGTTGCTTTTGTCAACTTTTTTGCGGTAGCGAAAAGAGAAGTAACTAAGCCAGGAGGCAAGCTCCAAGCCTTGACACATCAATGATTTGCCTGTGGGTTGGGCCCTGATTCAAGGCTGGCCGCAGAGGCCTTTATCAAATGTTGCTTAAATTCTCTGGCTCAAAACTTCCTATAATCACAGAATTTGTCTAAAAAAAAGAAAAGAAAAGAAAATGGGTCAGAAAAGGAAGATCATAAGAATAAAAATAGTAAGTAAATTGCTTGAGTACTCATAAAGTCATGAGGAACTGAGCTCAGATCATCAGCACTCAATGTGAAAACTAGGCTATGATGGCACACTTCAATGGCCTCAGTGCTCATAGGCTAGAGACAGACAGGTTCTCACCAGCTAACAAGTCTTTGTAAACTGATGAGTTTCAAATTGAATGAGACTTTGTTTCAGTAAATACATACATACATTTATATATAAATGTATGTGTGTCTGTATGTATACATGAATACAGCCATACTAATAAGCACATACACTAAAAATACACAACACGCATACACATCAAAAATAAGAAAAAGGAAATGCTGATGGTCCTAATTTTAGAGTCATTACTATGGCTAGTTTTACTCAAGCCCTTGCTTATAAGAATAAATTGATTTTTTTTTTTGTCTTGTTTTTCAAGACAGTGTTTCTCTGTCCTGGACTCACTTTATAGACCAGGCTGGCCTTGAACTCACAGAGATCCACCCACCCTGCCTCCATGAGTGCTGGGATTACAGGTATACACCACCACACCTGGCTTAGTCGATTCTTTATAATGGTCAAACTGGATCAATTTATGTTTCTGTCTTTGAATAACAGATGTCTAGGTAACTTATTTGTCAACAAGTCTTCTGTTGTCCAATTTTGATCAATTATATGTGGAGTCTTTAGTCATGTATCTTGGGCACTAATCAAAATTAGTGATATTTCTTCATTACCCATGCCACAAAATTCCAAGAATTTATTCTCTTAAAAGCTTTCCTAGCTTCTCAGTACTCCTAGATTTTACCATGCCAGACTGCATTCCCCATCTTGTTTACACAGGTAACTTTAGAACTTCCTCAAAATTCAACTCTGTTTCCATAGTCCACATAGGTGGAGTTGTGTCTTCATCAGGGAGAATTTTATAGACAGACACGGTTTAAGCAAAAGTGACTCAAGCAACCAATCAAGCATTTCAAAGGGGGCTGGGGGAACAATTCCAAAGAGAGTTAGCTGTCCACTGAGCTCAACATTGTGTATCTTAAAGTTCTTATGAATATTTATGAGGTGAGTATCATAGTCATGAAACAAGGTAGACAAATTTCTTTCCCAAACCCTGGTAGACGAGATCTTCCTGATTGAATATTGCTTCCCATGATCCTATGAAAAGCCCACAAAAGTGATCAAAGTACAATGTAAATAATATTGTAATGAACAGTTTTGTTACTATGATTACATAGTATAGTTTGTGATCTGGCATTGCAAGACTTAAAGCTATCTTTTCACTTTGGATGTTTAGGATATTTTGTGCTTCCGCATAAATTTTTAGATTGCTTTCTTCCAATTGTGTGAAGAATGTAATTAGAATTTTGATGGTAATTACATTGATTCTGAACGCTGCTTTCAATAATAGAAGCATTTTAGAATATCAGTTTTATCAACTCATGAGTATGTGGAATCTTTCAATTTTCTAGTGTCTTCTTCAATTTATTGCTTCAGAGTCTGTAAGTTTTTATTTTTTAAGTCTTTCACTTATTTGATTAGGTTTATTTCTAGGTTTTTTTCATAAGTATTGTTAAATGTATTTTTCCTGATATTTGTATCAGAAGGTTACTTATTTGCTATACATAAAGAATATTGATTTTGATGTGCTGATGTTTCTATACTTGTGCTTGGTGAAAGAATTTATAGACTCTAAGCATTTTTTGGTAGAGTCTTTCAGGTAGTTTAAATATAGAAATGCACATCTCCAAATATGCGTACTGAACATTTTTCTATTAGTATCTTTTTATAAAATTCTTTATTTTATCTTAGTCTTCTAGCTAAGACTTCAAGTATGACATAAGTCTGACAGGGAAAACCCTTGTCTCACTCTTCATTTTATAGAGGATGCTTTTGATCTGTCTTCATTTAATACTAGATTGGGTATTGGTTTGCTATATAGAGCCTTTGTTATGTGCTGAGATACCCCTCCTGGTCCTATTTCCTCTGTGGATTTCGTCAAAAAGAGACATTGAACTTTGTCAAAGGCCTTTTCTGTGTTTAGTGAGATGGTTCTGTGATTTTTATCTTTAACTTGTTTAGTTATAGCATTTTTTTATACACACTGAACCCACTTTGTGTCCTTTAAATGATAGCAATTGGCCATTAATTTTCTTAATGTGTCTTTGAATTCAAATATAAGAACTTAAGAAGTTTTGTGTCTGTGTTCATCAGTCTATACCTGTTCTTTTTTTTTTCCTGCTTTCACTTATTTTATTATCAAGGTAATATTGACATCACAGAATGACTTTGGTTTATTTCTTCATTTTCAATTTTGTAGAATAGTTTTGAAGATTAACAATTTCTCTTTTCTTTAAAGAGTTGGCAAAATTCAGCTATTTATCTGTCTATTCCTGTACTCTTCTTCATGGTTAAATTTTTTGATATTGTTTCTATCTTATTACATGTAAAATCTGTTTAAGTTGTTTATATCTTCCTGACTTAATAACGATGGGTTTTATGTGCCTACACATTTATTCATTTCTAGGTTTTAATATGAACTTTCAAAATAAGTATTAGTTAACTCCGGGATTTCATTAGAATCTGCTATAAAACATCCTTTTTATTTCTTTTTCATTAATTTGTGTCTTCCCTTCCTTTTAGTTAGTTTGTCAAGGGACTTGTCAATGTTATATTTTCTTTCCTTTATTTATTTATTTTTTTAAGATAACGTCTCCATACCCAAGCTGGCTTCAAACACTTTATCAGTATGTAACCAAAGCTAGTCTTCTGCGTGCACTTCCCAATCACTGGGTTTACAGCCATGCCTCCAATATGTCCAGCCTTTAATTTCAATAAGTAGCTTTTCATTTGATTGATTCTATGTATTATTCTTTCAGTCTCCATTAATTTCTGCCCTGATTTTTATCTCTTATTACCTACCAGTTTGGGACTTGGCATCTTTATTTTACTGAGCTTTTGAAGTGTATCATTAGGCTATTTGTTTTCAATCTCTGACTTTTTAATTAGGAGTTCACAGCTATAAACTGTGAGTTCCTCTTCAAACTGCTTTTAAGTGTGTCCTATGGAATCTAGTAAGTTTTTCTTTCATTTTCACTTAATTTTCAGAAATTTAATTTCCCTACATACTATCGGAAATGACTGATCACTGAAAGTGTATTTTTCCTTCTACAAATATTTATGTAGTTTTTGTGTTTTATCCCACTGTGATTGGATATTATTAACAGAAGAAAATAATGTAATTATTTTGTATTCATTCAGAGTTGCTCTGTAGCCCAAAATGTGGTTTCTAAAATAAGTCACAGAATCCTCTATAAAATAGAAGGCTCCATAAGCTTACAAAGATGTATAAGCTTAAGTATTTGAGATAGATTATTCTGAAGAATCAAAGTCCATTTGGACGGTGGAATAGGTTAATTCTGATGTCTATTGACTTTTAGTGTGACCGGCTTATTCAAAGATAAGGGTGGGATATTAAAGTCACATGGTATTAGTATATGAAGCCATATGTATTTGCTTAATGAAGTTAAGAGTGTTAACATTTAGTGAATACATATTTATAATTTGTAGGTATAAGGTTATTGTGTAATTCAAATGCTGATGTCTGTATCCCTCATATCTGTTTGCAAGCCTTGTTCTGAGAATCTCCTGTCTCAATGTTGTGTAAACTCTGCTCCGCGATGGTCCTCTGATAGGCCAATAAAGCAGCTTACAACACAATAACTGAGCAGCTATTACCCTATTCTTAACCATTTACACGCCTTTGATTTCCTCTCAGCATGCATCCCAGGGATATTTGCATTCTGTAGTCTTTCTGCTCCAGCTCCTCTGTTCTCATCTTTCCTGGACCTCTTCCAAGGCTGAATCCAATACTTCCTATCCTCTACCTCCTGTTCCCTTGACTGGCAGGAAATCTAGCCTATTCTCTCCCCTGCTCAGTGATTGCCTGTAAGCTGCTTTATTGATTAATTGTTCTATTTATTGATATGAAGTACATTTTGATCAATTTTTGACTAGTTCCAAAGTAGTTTTTTTTCAGATATTAAAATAGCTCTTTACCTTGTTTTCAGCTTCTATTTACTTGATGGTACTTTACCTATGACTCTTAGTATGTAAGTATCTTTCTCAGTGAAGGGGGTTTTTGGAGACAACAGGTGGTTGGATCTTATCTCTTCAAGTCAGTCAGCTATCTGCACTTCTTTTTCGCTGAGGTAAGCCCTTTGTAATTGAGGATCTTCTTGTGAGATATTAATTAATTCTCAATTTGTTGGTTGCTTTCCTGAAAGATGGAATTATTATTTTTTCTTTGTTTTCTCTGTTATAATTATTAGGTGTTTGCTGCATTACTGTATTAGACATGACAGATTCCTTGTTAGCTTGGTTCATCTAGTCATCCAAAGAAATATATTCTTTCTTGTGCCCTTTTGACTCAGGCTTAGCTGAATGTATCAGTGGTGGTTGGCAATTATTTACTTTTGGATTTAAACTATGTCATTTCACATGCTCCTGGCTTTAAGGGTTGCTGGTGAAAGATCTCTGCATTTTTCCTATATAGCTTTTAATGCTATTACTTTGCATTTTCTACACATTGAGAATTATTCTACAGAGAAATTCTTTCTTTGGTCATATCTATTTGAAGTTCTGAATGGCTCATCCATTCCTTTTTCTACTTTTGGGGGATTTTCTGCTGTCATTTCATTAAAAAGATTCTCTCTGCTTTTCACTTGCCTCTTAGCCCCTTTATGCCACTGATTTTAAGATTGTTTTCTTGATCATGTTCCAGAGTTCTTGTGCACGAAATTCATATCGATTTATAACTTTTCCTTATTAAAATGTGGGTATCATGTTTCCTCAGTTATTCATCCTAATAGTCTTTAATCTGCTTGTCAAATCTATTAATGATGCACCATGCTGTGTTTCTGATTCATTGGGCTTTTTATTTCCAATGTTTGTTTCTTTTTTCTTTCTTCCTTCCTTCCTTTTTAAATGCTGTTTCCTTAAATTTTCACTCATGAGCTAATTCTTTTTTTATTTTTTAATTTATTTTTATTTTTATTAATTATAGTTTATTCACATTGTATCCCCTCTGTAGCCACCTCCCTTCTTCCCTCCCAATCCTACCCTCCCTCCCCCTTCTCCACCCATGTCCCTTCCCAAGTCCACTGATAAGGGAGATCCTCCTTCCCTTCCTTCTGATCCTAGTCTATCAGGTCTCATCAGGACTGGCTGCATTGTCTTCCTCTGTGGTCTGGTAAGGCTGCTCCCTGCTCAGGGGAAGATGATCAAAGAGCAGACCAGTCAGATCATGTCAGACCCATGACTATGGAACCCACTTAGACACTGAGCTGCCAGTTGTGGTGGAACTAATCCTTTTTCTTCCTTTGAGACTGTTGTTTTAGAGTTTCAAGATTTATCTTCCTAACATTGGCATCAAGTGCTCAATAATTTCTTGAATGAGATAAAAACACAGAACTAAATATGCCTTATTTCATAGCAAAAACTTTATTTCCGGAAATTATATGACTTTCAAAAGCTTATAGAACTAAGTGTGGTTTTTTCTAAGTTCACTGCCTGCTTTATTATACAGTAGCCAACTTAATTGAAACTGTCAGATGTCTTACTTAACTGAAACATTATAAGTGCAGCACTTTATCTACTACTCCATAGAGTTCCCTGAAATGGAAAGTTACATTTCTTCACATGATTTTTGTTTTTAGTGAATCTGTGAAGATTCTGGAAACAAAAATCACTGCTTCTTTTTATTTCTCCAAGCTTACCAACCATCTGTTTGTAATCTACTGTGATCCTAAATGCCTCCTCTGTTTATCCAAATTGCCTCTATTCACTTTTTGCTCAGCTTCTTATAATCAAAGATAATATGAGGCCTCTGCAAAGTTTTCACTTTCATAAAGATTTTGTTTAGAAGCTCTACAACTGAAAGAAGGTCAGTGTGGCCTCTATTCCATTATTTTGCTAATGTAATAGAAATAGTACTGTGCAAGTTTAGTATCAATCATGACTCATTTCTTGTTATCACTTTTTCATCTTTTAGTATTTAAATTAACATACAGAGAAACGGGTTTCATTATGTTGCTTTCATACATGTGTCATTATACTTTTCTTATACTAAGTCTTCTTACCCTACTGCCCTCTCACCTTCCCCATAATTCAGGTATGCAAACCAGGAATATCTTTCTATAAATCACTGACGGTAGTAACTTTAACATTTATTTATACGCAGAAAGGACCCACAATGTTACATTTCAAGCAAAGCTCCACTGTTTGTCAAAAATTGACAAGCATACCAAGTTCAATGCTTTGCTTAGAGTTCAAGTATATTTGGTATGATGAAGGATAGATGAAGATGGACAGAGGAATTAAATTCTGCCCCAGCCTCTCTTGATGTTGTCACTGAAACCTGATTGGTTAATTTGAATGCTTGAGTTCCCACCTGATCCAGGTAGCATGTTTGCTCCCCCCCCACCACCACCACCACCACGGTTACAGTATTCAATTTAGAGTAAGAACTGAACAGAAGCTTGCTAATTGACCAGGCCATTCATCTCTGCCTGCCAACTGGCAGTTTTCATTAAAGAGAGCGCATTGATTATGAGAGGAGAGACTCAGATCACCCTGAAGTACTTCCATCTCCCAAGGAAAGCACAGCAGAGGATTCCAAGATTTAGTCAATGGGAGTGTGAACACCTAGCTTTTCCTAGAAGGAGAAACATTCCCTATAAAACAGTAAAAATAAAACTAAGAAATCCATATAAGACATCCCTTTGCAAAATCCACACTGTGACTGAAGATTACATCTATGCCCAAATCACCTAATTTTAGTACGAAATAAACCTTAGCAATCAGTTTTCAGTTAAAAAGTTTCTTGGATAACAAAGAAATGATGAGACATATTACATCACTTGTATGACTTCATAGAAATGACTACACAATTATAATAATTGATGGTATATTTTGTAGACACATTTACACATTGTATAATTGATTATACATTTATAGGAATATTCACTTTTATTTACTTGAGAAAATATCATAAATGTAAGAATGCTCCTTCCTAGGTTGTTAGGGCCTTAAAGCTGTTAAATAAAGAAAAAAAAACAGTATCCTTCCAAATTTAGAAACTTAAAGTCACGTATTTCCTCATTTAATGTTAACTGATATTGTTACTCGTGTCTGCACAGGGCACTAGTAATGAGACTGAGAAGGACTCTATTCCATTATTTTCCTGGTTTTATAAAGGTGTGGTAAAATGGACAAATATGGATTTACCTTCTGCACACAGGTCTTAATATTGTTAATACCTCCTGAAAAGCACAATCCTTCATTTTTATATGCATTTCATTGAACATCATTTTATGACTCTAGGGTTGCTGTGAAGCTTACTAAAATTATCAGATCATGTCATGCTTTCAAGAATGCAAAACTAATGATGTTATTTAAATTAAGTGGTGACCAAGGGTACAGGACACCAGTAAAGTTTTGCAGGCTATAAAAAAAAAAAAAAACATAAGTTAATTACCTAAGCAAGAAGAAGGACCCCGGATAAGATGTTCAATCTTCATTCAGAAAGGCAAATGGGCTGGACATCAAAAGAAGATGAAAATAAGGAACAAGACAGGAGCCTACCACAGAGGGCCTCTGAAAGACTCTACCCAGCAGGGTATTAAAGCTATTCTTAGACTCATAGACAAACTTTGGGCAGAGTACAGGAAATCTTATGAAAGAAGGGGGAGATAGAAAGACCTAGAGTGTCTGGAACTCCACAAGGAGAACAACAGAACCAAAAAATCTGGCACTAGGGCTCTTTTCTGAGACTGATACTCCAACCAAAGACCGTTCATGGAGGTAACCTGGACTGCCTGCACAGAGGTAGCCCATGGCTGCTCAGTCTCCAAATCGTTTCCCTAATGAGGGGAGCAGGGGCTTGTCTCTGACATGTACTCAGTGGCTGGCTCTTTGATCACCTCCCCCTGAGGGGGGAGCAGCCTGACCAGGCCACAGAGGAAGACTATGAAAAACAGTCCTGATGAGACCCAATAGGCTAGGGTCAGATGGGAGGGGAGGAGGACTTCCACTGTCAGTGGACTGGGGAAAGGGCATGGGAGGAGATGAAGGAGGGAGGGAAGGCAGGATTGGGAGGGGACAAGGATGGGGCTACAGCTGGGATACAAAGTGAATAAATTGTAATAAATAAAAAAATTATATTAAAATGCATTGATAATCAAAGAAACAAAAAGATAGGATGAAGTGAATATAGTGAGCCACAGTTCAAGTATTGATAGAGATAAGTTGGGTTATCAACTTAGAACAAGAATAGCATTTGCCTATATTGAGTAGAGTTGTCTCCCTGTATTAGAGCATGATAATTTTTAAAGGGAGGTGTGTTTCCTTCATATGGAATGGAACTATAACCTGTGTTAGATTATTCATAGAGGGAGGTGCGCTTCTTTTATATTGAATGAAACTGTGTTTCTAAGTTAGATCATGATTATTCTTAAAGGGAGGGGGAATTCCTTCATGAGAAAGTTTTAAAAATTAGACTTCAGCCTCTATAAGATCTTTTTGTTTTTCTGTAGGTTTATTCACTGATATAAATTACTGAGAAAATAATTTGCAAAGGAAAATGTGAAATACTTGTTCATGAGAAATCTTTACCCCACCCAAGGAAAGCGAAATGGTACTTAAGAACTACTCTTTAAGAGTAAGCTGTTTATTGAAATAAAGGAGGCTAATTGTCAGAAATGATGAGAAACAAATGTGAAAAACTTTCTGTTTGGTGCTCTGGCCACATGGAACATTTAAATAAGCATATGTTGTGTTTAAAAGAAGAGGAAGTTGCCATTCTTTAGAAAAAAATATTCGGTATAAGAGAAAAAAAAACTGCTTGCTTACGAACAGCACTTCATGAACATGGGGGAGGGGGAGTAGATCATGGGTATACCACTTGGTCATCAGTTCAGCTTTCCTTCTTCTTTTTTTTTATAATGCACGCTAATACCACAAAGCAGTTTTACTTGAGACATATGCTAAAAGGCTAACATGGGAAATCCTCTAGAGACAGGAGAGAATGTTCCGTGGATAGAGGATGCTTAACTCTGTTTGGACAAGTTCTCAATCTTTCAGATTTTTTTCTTTAATTCCCCATATTTTCGGAAGCTTTCTGAAACTTTTCACTGAGGCCATTTTGAACAGATTACCCTTTGTTGAGAGAGCACTGTCCTACATGTTGTAGGTTGCTTAGCACACCATGGCCTCTTTACATGAGTTTCTAATGACAATTTCCTTCTGGCTGTTAATAGTGCAAAAGGTCTCAAGATATGACCAGTGTTCCCAAGGGGGCTCAAAGAGGGAATGGGCTGGTTTCTTCTGACATATGGACTGCTTACAGGATAAAACATTGGTTGAGAATGTCCAAATAAACTATATTTTATCTTTACAACTACATTCAGCAAAAGAAAAAAAATCATTTGGAGCCTACTAAAAAATGCAGAAAAGTGGTTCTTCCTTTCACCTCCATAATGACCCTATTTCCAGTAATTCCATAGAAAATCTACAATCTGGAGCACTAGAGAAAGGTCTGGGCTTTGAAATAAAAACCTTCCGGATTTGGGTCCAAGCTCTATCATTTATCACTAGGCTGGTTATGTCACCTCTCTGAGCCTCTGCTTTTATCAACATTGTTGTTGCTGTCATTATGATGAACACCAAGTAAGTCAGAGCTGAATTCAAAAGATTGTGGCAAGGATTAATTAAAATAATGTGTCTTAATCCTCACACTTGCTAATCCCTAATAAATCCTAAATTATTATTACGTGGTACAATAATACTGAGGTTCATTGAAGTAGGTGTGTCGTCTCTTCCTTCTGTTTAACCACTAAGCCAGTCATGAATGACAGATCTTGTTAACTGGAACATATTTAAATTACAATACAGTATGATCTACAGATAATTACAGCTCTCTTTAGATTTTACTTTGACTTGCCTCTTTGGCCACCCTCATCTTGGAGCACATTGATACCTTCTTTCTGCATCATCAATCTACAGTTTTTGTTTCAGTGGGGTTATCTGATGAACTATCAACCGTTGGCTGAATCTTGACAAACCGCAGAACCATTTTGACAAATTCAAATTCGCAACATGTTGAGTTGGGTGCACTGAGGAACGGGCAGATATTGACAGAGAATATCCCCTTTAGGCCTCACCCACTACCTCTAACCCAGTCAAATCACTAAGACATTCAGGTTGCTCAAAGCTTTACTTTAAACGGGAACACACCAGCCACAGGAAAGGTGACTGGGACTCTACTCTCATCACAGACAACAAATGAAATGATGCAAAGAACAGGACCATCCGGGATATCTCCTGCTCACCTCTGCTGAATTTTGTCCAAACACTATGCTGCTTAGAATTGTGAAATGAAACCAGTGTCTACTAAGAAAAATGAAATATTCTTTACAAAAACCTCACAGTGGAGTCACGGTGTATACAGCGTGTGGGGGAAAGCAAAGCTATTTATCTTCCAGTACAGTATGGGGGGTAAATCTAGCCCAGGTAACAGTTCATTTCCTCTATGGGATATGGGCTGGGTATCTCTCCAAGAGTGTTGTTATCTGAAAAGCTCTCTGAAAGGTACGTGAAAGGACAATGACTGTTCTTCTACAGACATCTCCATTTGGAATCCGGATCTGCTTCAACAGCTGTACATCCTCAGAAAGACCTTATCTAGGAGCCAAAGGGAAACATCAACTTAATCACAGAAGACAAAGAAATGACCACCGGTTCACCTCTCTTCCATTTGCAACTGCAACTCCGGGGTTCTTTTTCATCTATATTTGTGAGTACCTCCCAGGAACAGGAAACAGACATATAACTCATGCCAGTGCAGGCCAAAAATATTCATTCAGTGAAGGAAGGATAGAGTCTGTTCCACCGGGCTCAGGAAAGAGAAAATTTGAACTCCAGCTTCACCGTGTGAATGTGGAGGGAGGATTTCTCACAAAGGATCCCTGCTGTAGGTACATGCAACAGAGACCCACCCTCCTTTTGGTTTCCAACAGCTAATATTAACATATATGAATACCAGAACTCACATCGGTTCACCACCTGCTATAACGAGAACATGCTCATCCACCTACATCCTATGGCTGTTTGTGGTCTATGATAATTTTGCTAAATACTTGTTTGTGCTGTCTAGTTTTGTGTCAACTTGGCACAAGCTCGAGTCATTTGGAAGAGGAAATCTCAATTAAGAAAATGTACCCACCAGACTGGCCTGTGGGCAAGCCTGTGTTGCATTTTCTTGATTGAAGATTGATGTGGGTCAGCCCAGCTCATTAAGGACAATATCAAACCTGGACTTGTGAACCTGGGTGTTAGAAGGATGCAGGCTGAGCAAGCCACCAAGAGCAATGTGAGTAAACAGCCTTCTTCCATTGCCGCTGCATCACTTTCTGCCCCCAGGTTGCTTCCTAGAGTTTCTACCTTGACCCCCTTCAGTGATGGACTATTACCTGTATGCAGAAGTGAAATAAACAGTTTCCTCTCCGAGTTGCTTTTGGTCACAGTGTTTTATCACAACAGACACCCTGACTAAGACATTATTATATCGTCTATGTCAAAGTCTGTCACTATTATCCAGTCCTTTACAGAAAGAAAGAAAAAAAAACTGGTGTTTATCTCTGTTTTGAATTATTCCCTTAGGAAATATCTGTATTTCCAATCTGGTTTAAGCAAGATGAAAGTAGTTACAGAATGGTTGAAACTTTCTAAATGTTTTCTTAAAAGGAAAATCGCTTATATATGTATTACTGTTGCTTACACTGAGGCATTGTGTTTATGGCCTCACTTTCTCAAAGCAAAAGCACATGAGGCAATTATTTACATTTCACAACTTGCCTTGCACCATGTAGACATGTTAATTTAAGAATAAACACGTAGGCTTCACATTCATTCTAAACGTTCAAGAGCCACGTGCATTTGTGGCTATGCTCAGCTGCTTTTCTTTTCTTTTCCTTTTTTTTAAAATTAACTAACTAATTTCAAACAATAAACCTTTTATATATTTGAGCATCTTACAAAATCTCAAAAAAAATCTAACAGGAGAAAAATATGTGGACTCTGTTTAACTTAGTGATAATGAGTTAATGTGTTTTTTCGGGTTTCACCTGATGAATGTGAAAGTTAGGGACTTCCTTTGTGTCTGTTTTATTCTCCTTTTGCTTGTTTTAAGGAGGAGTGACTGTGGGTTGCTCAATGATCCAGAATCCAGACAGGCCATGTCCTATTCCCTCTGATACTTCCTAATATCTTTTGACTTAATGATCAAACAGAGGCAGTTAAAAAGGTAAAGTAAAACTAATATAAAAGTCTTGAAATTACATGCCATCCGTTTTTTTAAAGGATTTTCTTGGAATTAAAGTTATTGATAGTTTTAACATGATTTTTTAAATTAAGACTTTATTTGATTTAAAAACAAGTCAACAAACAAAAGGTGCTGGATGATTGGTATATTGCCACAGAATATTGGATTGTCTCCTTCAGTCATGAAAATATGAACATCAGAGACAAAGTTAGCCCTTAGGAAACTCTCCATTCTGGGCAGAACACAAAGAACAAATCCTAAAGGGAGTCAAACTGAAAAAAGAGCATCAACAGAAGATGGGAGAATGCCGTGGGCACGTAGTGTAGAGAACAATTAGTCCAAATAACTGAGAGCGGATTTCAAAAGCTGTTTTACAGGGAACACATTGGAGTTCAGTGTTGAAACTTCTGATTGATGGGTATGGGCTGAAGATCCAGCTTGCTGTCCTTTAGGGAAAGAGAATATGAGCAGAAGCAAAGCTGTGTGTATCATAGCCACTTCCATGCCCCGCCGAAGTGCATCCACTTTCCCCCGTGATTTAAAATCCTAAAATAACATCATGTCTTCATAATACTGCCCGCTTCCACACAGCCGTCCCTTTCATTAAGCAGTGCCTCTAGCATTTAATAAAATCTAACCCACATTTATTTGTTTTTAGTTACTAACCTTTGGGGATAATGCTTATACCGCGTGATCTGCATTCTTTTCTCTTTGGTTTGCCCAATGCTAGCATGAGCTTTTGTGAATGTGTGTCCTATGAAATCAACTCCACCACATGATCACCCGAAATTGTCTTCTTTGTGGGACTGCCCAGGACATAGATGCATCAAAGGCTTGGGAAAGCAGCACAGTAGACAGCCATTTTCACTTTCTTGGACTTGAGCCTTTTCTAGCTTGTTCCAAGACACTTGTCTTTTCTCTTCTCATGGCATGGACATTCATTACAAACTCAGCTCTAAAAAGCACGTTTGGGAGCTCATCACTTTTCCTTTTCCCCCAGCTAATATTCTCGCATACATTCGCTTCGTATTAAGCAGAAAGTTTTTACTTGTTTCATTTTCTGCCTCTGAAATAACGATTTGATTGTATTATGTGTCCCATTCCTGAAAACACTCATTAAATATCTTCTTTCCATAAATATTGGGCATCTTTTCTTCATTAAAGTAAAATAATTTGGGCCATATTGTTTTAAGATTTAGTTCCAAGTTTTGTACTTTAAAATAATAAATCTGTGTTGTTTGGATTCACATATTTATTTTTGATGGATAGTTTTTTAAAAAAAAGGTTCAGGAAAGCCTCGTTTACTGGCTACAGCTGTCTACCCCTTTAAAGCCCTCCCTTGGGTCTGTGTCCCCACCCCCTGACCAACCATTGAAAATGGCACAGGCCTGTTATCATTTGTCAGTCAACACCAGACTTTGTTAGACTTAGTCCTTTGCACTGACGGTCCACTTTATACTTATTAGATGTCCAGTGTTACTAGCTGGTCCCAGTCTGGTGATATTTTTGTTTCACTTTATTTTGTAAAATAAAACTATCCCATATAGTCATGATGCCATTTCTTATACATTGTAGGAAAGCAGAAACTAAGAAATTCAGAAAAATAAAAAGATAATAAATGTCAGGAAACTTTTGTTCAAAGGTAAGACACTGTAGAGTAACATTAAAAATAAAAATACATTTAAAATTTTTAATGAAAAACATTTCACTTTGTGCTTGTTCTAGGTCAAACTCTAAGCTCCTCAGTAGCTGAAATAATATTTAATTTGTTTATTTTTATTCTAGGGCTTTAGTACAATGTCTTGTACATAGTGTACTCTGAAATATTTTTATTGAACTGAATTTGGTTTTTCAAAGTACTGGGTTTTATACTAGGAATTGCTTCCAGGAGCACCTGGCTGTTTGATGAGTGATGAACTCTCATAAGCATACTGAGTCTTCACATGAGTGGGATCTGAGCTAGTCACTGGGTGGGGGCAGAGGAGACAGGGCCAAATGACCTGAACCTTAAAGCATTCTTGATACTTTATACTAGAACTTCCAAGAAAAGTCTATTTGCATTAGATTCTTCTTAATGCATTAAGTAGCATACTTATCCTCTGAATTAAAAGCTAGTTGTATCATGTTCTTAAATTTCATTCAAAAGTGGCTGGATAAGACAAAAAGAAAGAGAAATGAGGAAGTAGAGAAAAGATAAGGAAATGGAACAGAGGTGTGAAGGTGGAGGAAGAAGGATGAAAATTAAATTTGTTAACTTCAAACTTTTGTGTTTTGTCTGAGAGTGATTCTAAATTATATTGAATGCCTCTAGATCACTTCTTCTTGAGCTTCGGTATTCTGCAACTGCTTTCAAAAAAGAAAAGCTTGAAAATGTGGTCCAGTTTTTAATGAAATCTAATAGAAAATCCAAACATACAATGTGTAAAGCCATCATTGCATAAAAACAAAAACGTTTCTCATACTTGGTATGCATTCACTTCTACTGTGCTGGTATTTGTTGGCTCCTCATGTAGAGGCAAGGTCCACAGAACTACCAGACTAAGAGCATTGTGCCAACTGCTTCAGCTCAGTTCAACTCCATGTTTCTCTTTTTCCATGTGCCAGTCTTCTTTTTCAGCAAATAGAGTAAAACTGACTCAGGGTGCAATTGATTTGGCCTTCACAGAGCAAAACCTCACAATTTGTTCATGCAGTGTGAGTCTGCCTTTGATTTTTTCTTCACTATTCCTTTCATTTTATGGTTTCAAATCTAACTGCAAACCTCTTAACTACACAAGAGCCCAGTGATGGTGTGGGATACCTCCTTCCTTTTTGGGGGGTTGGGTTGGAATCTCAGAGACCAAAACAATGTGTTATTGTTATTACTCCTAGTTGTCCAGAATAACTTTATGGTAAGACCTTATTACTGAAAACAACCACACATGTTGGTCTCAGACAGAGAAATCAACTTCCTGCTGATCAGGACCCTTCCATGCTGCTGGGTAGCTTCTTTAGTGCTGCAAAGCTCTATGCAGGCTGGGAGTGGGACTTGAGTGAGATGGTCATCAATATTACCCAGCTGTAAGCCCTGTGAGCTATAATGATGAACAGCCTGGCAAGTTATTCTCATTGGTAGAACGGCATGAATGTTGTGGGACAACAAAACACTTTCTAATTGGATTCAAGGCATGGTCACAGGAGTAAACTCAAACCTAGTACTATAAATTTAACTGAGAACCCATGACTGGAAAGGTCACAGACCCTATGAAAGAACCAACTACTAGTATTCTGCTAAAACGACATAGTTACAAATTGCCTTCTACATATTTATCCATCTTATAGATAAATTAATGGCAAGGTGTATAGCTAGCATCCAAATAGTAATTGTTAACATCATTGATAAATATGAAGAAACCTTGCTCCTTGGTATGGGGGCTGCTGATTGTGTGGATGCATTTAGAGCAAATAACATTGTTCTATCTTGCAAGATTAACAATTAAGGATGGGAAGAGAAAGAAGATGAGGATGAAGAAAGATCAGGAAAAGCGAACAAATTAACAGGAAAATCTCATTCTGCCAACACATAGAGTAGTTTAATCAATAAGAATACCAATGCTTTGACACACATTCAACTAAACAAAACTAATGTCTACGAACAGATGTTGATATATTATAGCTTTCCTTAAAGGTGGATGTTCTCAGTCTTTAAACTGTGTGGAGAGGCCCTCATGAAGGTGATATTTTTTTGTTGTGGCTGTGCTATAGAGCAAATATACGGTAGGAAAGATATCAGTGCCGTTAAATAAAAGGTGTCATGCATCTCACCCTTGGTAAATAAGCTTGTGAAATTAAGCATAAGATCAATATGTAATCACTGTAATGAGAAAGAATATCTTACAGCTTTTAAAGTCACTGCTTATAGGAGCACAACTCTAACGTTAAATATTTGGGACTTCTGCAGATAGACTAAAAGTAAGGCTTTATGAAAAAAAAAGAAAAACAACTTTATCCATCTGACCATAGATTAGTATAGCCTTCAGCCCTCATTAAAGAAGCTTCTTTTTGTACTGGATAAAAGTTAGTACAGAGATTCACAATTGGTCAAGGTATAAAGAATAAGTGACTGTAGACAGTCTTAAACAGGACACCTACTATCACACCCATTGTCCTAGGGCTAAGGGTGCATCAATGAAGAGCAGAGACTGTAAGAGCCACAGGTCAGGGAAGACTGTGGCAAGACAGTGGCTTCTGAATACAGCATTGTACTCGTGAATTCACAGAACTCCTGGACAAGATCCAACCAGGAAATATGCCAGCATGGAGCGGGAAAGGACTCACAAGGCCCCACCCTCAGCTGAGGAGCTATGGTATTGACCGCTGCTGGGAGAAGAAAAGTCAGTTCTCTGAGGGATGCAGCCCTGGTGGGTTACCCATGCTCCAGTGGAAGGCGCAGCACTAGTTGTATGGAACGGTTAAAAGAAAGGGCGTGATGTTGAAGAGGAGGACACAATGGAAGAGGTAAGAAGAGTGTTAGGCATGGTCTCAGGGACCCCAATACAGTGTATGTGTGCATAGAATTCTCAAAAATAAATTATATATATATATATATATATATATATTTTTTTTTTTAAGGAAGAAATTCAAACCTTACTGTATAAAAAGGGTTTCCTGTTGAAAGTCATTACTGGGAAAAAAAAAGTTCCATCACTCTAAGTGGCAAAGAAATTCATCCCAAGAGCTAACTGTTGTTTTGATATTTTGATAAGAGATTGAGCCAAGTACAAATGACCTAAATTTCCTAAGTGATCCTCAGCATGGTACAATACCAACACAAACAGAATCTCTATTAAAACAATCTTCAGGTGTCTTGGCACATAAAATAGATAAATTTTTTAATTCAAGAAGAAAAGGAAATAAAGTGACTCATAAGCACTGGAGAACACCTCAGAGAGTTCCAATTTTACAAACCCTGTTCTTATGGACCTCCATCCTAAGCATTCAATTTTTGTGTAAGTACTCCCTAGATATGTTGGGCTATTCAAGAAAACACCTAACTTTGTAGAATTTAACATCTGTATAGAAATATTTCTAATTTATCATGATTTTTGTAAGATAATTTATTAATTGCAGATCTATTGCTTTAAAATATCTTTTAATCAGTAACTGTAATTTATCAATATATTCTACTCTCCAAAGTTTTCTTTCATTATTGGGGACCAGTTGCTAAGGCTTATAATTCGGTGACTAAGTAGTGAAATCAGCTATCCAAAAACCTGTGATGGGGTACTCAGAAAACATTACTCTTGTAATGTTTTCGAAAATTACACAGAATGACTTGTCCTGATCTAATTTTAAAAATCACTTTGTAACTTAGAATATTTCTTTTCCTGTTTCTGTGGCTAAATTTTTTCTTTGAAGAGCTATGTCCCTGTGTTCTGGAGAGGTGGCTGAGCAGGAATGTTTTCTGTTCTCACAGAGGACCAGAGTTCAGTTCTCAGCACCCACATGGTATCACACAACTGCCTGTGTATTAGCTTTGGAAAATTCGACACTACTTCTGACCTCTACAGGCTCCCGTACATACATACACCATATACATACACACATGCCCACATGTGCACACACCCACACACATACACACACAAAATTATAAACATTTAGTTACCTACTTTATATTGGTGAGCATTTCATCTTTTTTTTTTCCACACCTGGAGCTTTAATCATTTTTTCCTGAGGAAATAGTGCTTTATCTGAGCATGTCATAATTCCAAGTAACCATGCACATCAAATGAGAGAAAATTGTCACTGTATGTTTTTAAAATCCTATGTGACTATTTAGATTCTGGGTTTTTTGTTTGTTTGTTTTACTTTTCTTTTTCTTTGTAGAAAAGCAAATTTTGCAGCCAACTAAACATCAGATAACTGTCAGCACCTGATCCAAAGGGCTAATTTCCAAGTCACTGTGTTTCTTGATTTTGGACAAAACAACGTCATATCTTATGACAAATTCATACTAAATGCAGTTAGCATACGTTATGACATAGATCATAGATCACTGATATAACCAAATTACCTTCTGGGATATTAATTTATATGGAAGTACATTTAGAAATAAGTATGAAGCTATCTCTTGCAATGGAAAGTTTACTTCTCTTAAGAACATTTCTGTTAGAAATATTTCTGACATGAACTCAGTGGCTGGCTCTTCACCTACTCCCCCCCACACACACACCGGAGGGAGGAGCAGCCCTGCTAGGCCACAGAGGAGGACTTTGCAGCTAGTTCTGAAGATACCTGACAAACTAGGGTCAGATGAAAGGGGAGGAGGTCCTCCCCTATCAGCGGACTTGGGAATGGTTAGGGAGAAGATGAGAGAGGGAGGTTGGGATTCGGAGGGAATGAGGGAGCGGGATACAGCTGGGATACAAAGTTAATAAACTATAACTAATATTAAAAAAATAAAAAAATTTAAAAAGAACATTTCTGTTTGATACTTCTTGGATGGTTTTGGTTTCACTTTTAGAGTTAACACAAGTCAACAGTTAATGATGCCTCTAATTGTAATCAAGACCAAAGGATAAATATCAATAAAGCGACTTGAGAAAAACCTTTAGAATAGCAGACTAGCTGGATTAATAGCTGTAATGATGATGGAGATGATACTTTATGTGTCCACAGTGGCATTCATTCAGCATCTTAAAGGTTGATTTTACTGATAAATATTTTTATTTTATGCAAATAAGCCTGATTTTGGATGCATAAGCACATCTATAAAGTTGTTTCAAATATTATCAATAGCCCCTGGATTTTAACATTGAATTCACTTTTGCATTCCATCAATTTAAAGAATATTGGTACACTTTTTGATTTTCTGAAGTAGTGCGTGAGGACCCTCTATAGTAGGTGCCCATCCTGTTCCCTCTCTTCCACTGCTTCTGGTGTCTGTCCTGTTTGCCATTCTGAAGGAGATTTAAGCATCTTCCCTAGGCGCCTCCTTATTGTTTAGCTTTTTTAGGTCTACAGATTTTAGTATGACCATCCTATAATATACGGCTAATAGCCGCTTATAAGCTAGTGTATACCATGTGTTTCTTTCTGCTTCTGGGTTACCTCACTCAGGATGATCTTTTCTAGTTCCATCCATTTACCTGAAAATTTCATGATTTCCCATTTTTAATAGCTGAGTAGTATTCCATTGTAAATGTATGTAAATGTGCCACAATTTCTGTATCCATTCCTCCATTGAGGAACATCTCGGTTATTTTCAGATTCTGGCTATTACTAATAAAGTTGTAGCTCAGTCTCTATGTGAGTCCCCAGGTAAGGGAAGCAGGGGTTTCCTCTGTCATGAACTTGATTGCCTGCTCTTTGGTCACTTGCCCCTGGTGATGCCGCTTTACCAGGCCACAGAGGAAGAGGATCCAGGCAGCCCTGATGAGACTTGATAAGCAGAGGAAGATAACTTCCTCTTTCAGTAGAGTAGGGGGGAGGAAATAGGGGGGAAGGAGGGGAAGGGTACTAGTTGAGGAGTTGAGGAAGTGTACTTCAATCAGGAAATATAATAAATAAATTATAAAAAATAAAATAAAGTAGTACCTGAGCACTGATTACAGGTGTTACCAAAGTTGAACGCTGCTATTATGAGAGATATCAAAACAAGTAGAATTACACTCACCTTCTCTAAGAAAAAATTCAAATTTTAGTCATCAAGAAATTCAAATTTGGGGGAATCTGTCTCATGACGTAAAATTCACTTATTTTAATGTTGTACTTCCAACTTGAGTATTTGAATAGAAAAACTTCACATTTTCAAAATTTCACATTTACCTCTTTGGGCTCTGCGGTGGTCTGACATGTTATAAGAAACTACCCCATCGTATTCTGCTCTGCTGTGCAGGACCCTCAAAGGTTTATAACATTTCTATATGTCATTTCTATAGGATAACAGAGTTCATTCTGGGGTGAAAGGCATCATAGGACCAAGGATCCCTTCCTAGAGTATACTCTCAGACTCCCAACATCCCACCTACAAGCAACCCAGACTTCTGCTGTGGTCACTGAGTCAAAGTTAGAAATACAAGTAGTCTGCCTGGTGCAACTAGTGAGAGGACAAGAAGGACTAACGTTTCCAAGCACGACGCCGGACGCTCTATGTGTTTATAAGACAAGAACAATCTCACTAAAAATAAATGAAACAAAGCACAAGACAGAACAAAACAGAAAACACACTGTGTTAAGAGTTCAGTTGCTACTTTATAGGCAGAACTCTTTGGGTCCATGGAGCGCTCTCTCAGGAAAGACTTCGGGTGACCTATGAGTCCTCTGATTTTAATCAAAATTAGGGATAAATATGTGCCTGGGGATGTTTCTGGAATCCATTTATCACATTCAAGACTCCAAACAGTCCTTTATGCACATGCCATGGGGATCCCTTTACTGCTGAATAGATATCAGTTTGTGATCAACAACAATGATGACCTAACAGGAAGGTCCCCTCCTCTCCAGCTGGCCATGCTCCACAGACACACCACAAGGAAACCCGAGTGACAACACTAGCTTCCTGAGGCTAACCATCCCCCAGTGATTTTAATTGTAAAACAGCAGTGAAGCCCACATGCCACACTACTGGGCCACCATTCCTGGGACAGTGAACTTACTGATGAGTCCTGTTCATCTTTCACATCAGCTAATCCCCCTATAAAACGCTATGGACGGTTGGCAAATATGAAAATTCATAATGCTGGTGACTCTTACACCCCAGAATTTGTAAATCAGCTCTTACTTTGCAAGTCTTTATTATATGTTAGGATACAAGCCATGTCCACTTTCAGCTTCAGAACACACTGGTTAAGTGGCTGGTAGGATCTTATCCAACATTATGTAGGACAAAAGCATAAATCAAGCCTGATAGTTATGGCTTGCAATCCTGTGCTCTACCATATGAGACAGTTTTTCTTAAAGATGTGAAACTTGGCCTTTTCTTCCGTAAGACTACACTTAAAGAGGCTTCTGAAACCAAACACATATTGAGTTCTGTGTAACTCTGCTTTGGGAAATATTTAAAGATATGAAAAGTAACAAAACAGTTCTCTAATGTTCTTATCCTAGATGTGTCTAGACAACCCCTATAAAGCAAAGACAGCCCCTCATGTTTACTGTGCTCAGGTGTGTCTGTGAGGGTAACCTCCTTAGGAGTGTGAACTCAGACAAAGGACCGTTTTAATTTTGCTTCCTCTAATAACTTCAAAATACATCCTTTGACTAAGTCCAATTCTGAAAGAAAACATGTCTTATCTGTGAAAGTATGCCTAACTTTTAAATCCACATGTCTCCTTATCCCACATGCTTTCCTAAGTGTTAGTCAATGTCCCCCCCCCCACCTTTTTTTTTAACTGGGCCTCTGGAGGCTGCCTTTCTATTGTAATCAGGCTGTGGTGTGCTTGTCAAATCACTCTTCCTGAATCGTAGGCCTCATGACATTCATTCCCTTCTCAAAAACAATCCTCTGGTTCTGATCTAGTATATAACACTATTAATCTGAATTCAACCCATCTGACAATTCCATGGGTGTTTTGGGGGGTTTTTTGTTTTGTGTGTATGTGTGTGTGTGTGTCTCCCTATGCCACCTTGGTGGCACATTTATGATAGTTTCTTTCCAAGTTCATGGATCTGCCAATTACACAATTGTCAAAAAGCTACCATTTCTAATGCACTCTGCTAAGCTTAGGAATGAACGTGTGGCTCCTCACCTCAGAGAGCTCATAATTAAGTGGAGAGGATAACAATTAGGTTAATAAATTTACTGTATAACTAAGGAAGAAAAATAGTTGCTAAGATACAGAATAAGCACATAGCCTGGTGGAGGACATGCAGAGATCCATGGGCAATGATTAGGAGAGATACTGCAGAACGCAACATTTAAGTGAAAGGAAGTCATTGTGGCTAAATAGGATCCGGGAGTAGAGAAACTGTGTACTTAAAGAACCTGAAGATTTTGCAAAACTGAAAGAAGCAGAACAGAAATCAGAAGAATGGCCTCTAAGGACATCCAAATCATGCAGATGCTTGACATGTTTGGGAAGACTTTGCATTTTACCCTCTGTAATAAAAAGTCAAAGCAAGGCTTCAAGGAGGGAAATGCCACAATTGTGAAATATCAAGGAGACTTTAATCACCAAGGTAGGCTTTTGACTTTCCTAGAAATATAGCAATAATAAGAGATGTTGAAAAGCACAAACACTGAGGGACTGGAGAAAAGACATAGTGCATCCATTTTATAAACATGTTTATTTAGAATATAAATAAATAAAAATAATAAATAAAAATAATAAAATAATAAAAATAAATAAAAATAAAAATAAATAAATAAAAAATAATTCTAGTAAATTTTAGGGTTTCCTTCTGTGAACCCTATCTACTCAAAGTCTTATAGGCACCATAACCCAATGACAAATATATGTTCCCAAACATGACTAACCACCTTTGTTTACACTGGTATCTCTGCAGACATGAGTAATGTGTTACACTGTGCCACTATGACAGCTAGGACATTCCTAAAACATATATGTAATTTACCCATGAAATAGCGAAACGAGCAGGCCTACACATTGTCTCCATCCATTCCAAGTATATATTTGATATGTTCTCAGTTTCATGTGGGAGGTCCTTTTGTCTTTTCTTAATCTGTACATTATTTTTCAACACAAATGTCAAGCAAACCTTAGAAGAAAAATGTAACAGATAGATTTCAAATAAAGTATCTTAACAGCAAGCCAAAATGCATGCAGGAAACAGTTGTGCTGTGTTTAAAGTCTAGGCAGATTTAAGAATTCTGAGACCTGAGAGTTTGCAATCGACTTTCTTTCAGTTGGGTCCAGATTGTCCTATTGCTGAAAACACAGCTGCCCCTGAATTTGTTGTGTGGGCTAATGTTGACATCTCCAGACTTGCTCAGCAGAGCCCACATTGCTTTTTCTGCTTACCCTCTACTTCTTGTTGTTCTGAATCAATACCTCTATTTTTTTTGACCAAACCTTTTCTTAAAAGCATACAGACAAGATTTAAAAGTGAAAGCACATTTTATCAGAGTCTTAATACGTTGTTGTTTGTGATACAGAATGCTGCTCTGAGCTTGCTGCTCTAAAGGATGAGACCGGTAGAAAGTGACAATACGGTCTCCTAACCACACCTGGCAAGGGTCACAAAGCTCTGCGGTGGTGTACTGATGCATCCTGTGCTGACTACAGCAGGACAGTCAGAGCCGGCAGTCAAAGCATATGAGTGCTGCAGAACCACAGCTTCGACACCCAAAAGGGGGGAAACAAAGAGATCTTTAAACAGTTTTCAGTTGTCTTTATGATGTTAACAGGTTGCTGAGGCAGGAGAATAGGCTGGAGAGTGAGATCCAGAAGTCCTTACACAAAGTCTGCAAAATTAGCATAGGTGAAAACCTGCTGGCCAAGAGGAAGACTGGAACCCCTGATTGGACTTACTAGAACTAGATTGAGCAAACACCAGAACCTACAACTCTGGGTGGAAGCTTGAGGCACGTGATGAATGAAGTTGTATGGATAGCTACCTCTAAAACAGCATTTATAAGAAAGCCTGTGCTGTGTCAATGACCCCACAATTCTCCACTCTGTGGCTTTAAAAACTCCATCTTTTGTACAATAGTTGTTGTTTGAGCTGTTGAACTCTCTTCCAGCCTGTTTCCACACTTAAAAGTAGATCTAACAAACTGTCTCTGCTTCTGTGACCATCTCCGTGTCTCTATCCAATCCTTTGTTCTGGAACACAAAACCCAGAGCCCTTCTTGATGTGGCTCTGTGTCTGTAGTTGTCAATGTCACCCTGACGCGATGTTTTTGGCCTTTCTTCTAGTCAAATTCTTAGGCAACTACAGCAATTCCAAATAGTAGCTAGTTGAATTAGAAGACACTGCAAAAAAAGCTTCTTTGAGCCACCACATAACTGAGAGAAGTGGGTTCCTACAAGACATTGTGTCTTGTGTGGAAAAGCCCAATAAGCCAATAATATTACCTATTACTCTATGTTGGCTCTCTCTGTAACATATCAGCTATGAAATCTGACTACATTTTTCGACAATGGCTACTACAGGTGGAGGTCATTAACATGACACCAAGGAAACATTTAAAAATCCCTTCCACATTGTTATGATATAGTAAATAATTTTCCCTGACTTTTCAATAGCCCTTTTCTTCTCTCTTCAATCATTATCCCTGATGGTCCAACTGGCTGCCGCTTCCAATTCCTAGCAGCCATTCATTATAAGACATATGTCCTTCCCAGCACATGCTGTTGCTCACAGAAATGAACATTACGGAGCAGAGCCAGAGGCTTTTTTTTTTCATGGAAATACATGAAGATGGAAGGTCTTGATTTTCAGTGAGACAAAGGCATCAACATGATGAAGTAAGATTAGAGGATTGGCAAAACAGGTACTTCAAGTAATTGGCAATGAGTAAACTCAAAATATGTTCTTTGTTGGAAGGTATGTAGTTCCTGTCCTATTTTTCTTGTAAGAACATGCTATAAACAATGATTTTCTATTTTCAAAATCTTTTATCTGAATCCAGATTACTTAGCTTGAACCCCGGCTCCATTATTAGGTTTTAAGGTTGGGCACTTGAGTCCACTGTGTCTTTTTTTTTTCTTCACCTTGGGGGAAATCTATGGAGACTGCATAGAACTGCTGAAGAAACTAAACAAATTAACATACACAGCAGACCTGGTTAGCATGTAACCCACCACAGAAAGAGCCATATCTGGGTGGGAAAGTTCAATACTAACAGGTGCCAGTTCTAGGGTTGTAACTGTGTTTGTCATCATGATCATCTTCAGTACTGATACAGAAAACATGGGGCATTTTTTATTTTGAAGGAGAGGTTTCCTCTTCCCTCAGGTGGGCTTTAACTCAATGGTTAGGGTCTCAAATACTCATACTCACACAAAACTCCCAATGAGTCAGTGGCCTCTGAATTCCTGTCTTGTAAATTCAAGCGACGAGATTCATAGAGTCCAGCAAGTGAGCTTTAGAAACAAGTTTATTATATATTCATAGTGAAAACTTAAGAGAGAAGGCAGAGCTCCTCCACAGCAAGAGAAAGTCCAGGAAACTGGAAGCATCTAACCGCTTTGTCTTAGGGCTTTTTTAAGGACTTTGGGACAAATGCTGTGGTGGTGAGGCATGGAGAGGAGTATGAACGGTTCAGTCCAGGTAGTTTACCCATGAGTGTCAATGTCTGTCATGTTCCAGCTTATAGAATACAGGCAGACCTGCTCATTTAGGAGAAGAGATAGTAAGGAACCTGTATCCAGAATCAAGGACACACAGCTGAAACTAGCACTTTGAGGTACCTACCCTACCTGGCCTGTATCTATTTCCAGTTTCCATCATTATCAACTCACCATCTCCAAGTGTCATTGTCTCCTCACTGCATGTTATCTCACGGAATCTACACACCTAAACTCTAAGGATTCCTAGTCTTATTATAATACCAAAAAGATTCCTACACTAAAAAGACTCTGCATTTGCTTATGAGTTAGAGTGTAGCTATAAGCAGAGTCTGTGCCCAAAACCAGTACCGCTTTGAACTTGGAGCAAGAGAATGTACTGCAACGCCATTTGGAGATGCTTCTACAATGTTCTTTATGTGTATCACCTTGTCACCAACTGTGAATTCCAGTGCCTCCAAAGGTCTATTTTCTCCTCCCAGGGTCATTATGTATTTGCTGGAAGAAGTTGCAACATGTAAATGAACTCTCAGTTTTCCTACTCACTTCTTTAGGATTACAAGGTAGTATCTTTCTACTCACCAGGCTGTTGAATTCTGCCTGTTGTTCCCTAGTCTGGGAGGCTGGCATGGTTCTCCCCTTAGGAACTAGCTAACTCCTTCCTTATCTCCCATGGGAATTCACCACACACTGCCTTCCTGTCCCTGTCTCTCTCTTTACCTTGCTCTGAGATATTGCTGCTTTTCTCCCTCAACTAAAGCATCTTCAAAATGTCTTTTCTTTCTAATTCTAAAGATACAAGATCCTCCTGTCTTGTCAGTCTTGCCTTTGCGATTTTTTTTTCATTGATGACCATCTCCCTGACATCCGCAGCAGTTGCCTGCATTCATTCTTATGTCCCACAACAGAGTACTTAGCTGTCTTTGATGCTCACTCCATCACTTTCTCAAGTGACAATGCTAGGAGCTCTCTCTGACTGTATATTCTTCTGTTGGCTTTCAGTCCAGCTGTCCTCTCCAAATCCTCCTCCCTGTTGTCTTCACACTTTATAATGCCAAGCGTCATCCCTGTGTTCATCTTTCCCATGCCGCATTTTCCTTCACTTAGAAAGCTCATCATTCTGTTACCCAGGAGGCAGAAGTTCAAGGCCAATGTGGTGTACACAGTGAGACCCTTTCTCAAAAAAAATGGCAAAAAAGTAAAAGGATCTGTTTTTAAACCAGATATAACTTTCTTTGCTTCTCATCTACATGAAGAATTTATAACTTGCTTTTTCTGTCTTTGTCCTAAGACCTCTTATCTCATGATTTCTTGGTCTATTGACAGCACTACCAGAGGGTCTTACTTTATTCATAATACACTCACAGTGTTAGGAAGGGGCAAACCCAGGGATAGTGTCAGCACCCATATACCTGAGGGGGAAATGGTATTTTTAACCTATCCAATAGTGCTCATTTTCAATGTGGTTTGATTTTATATTTATCCTTTTCTAGGATACTTGCACTTAGCATTCATTTGCCAAAACGTTGAATGTTTCAACATACTTCTGGACAATTATGATTTCAACACAAACAAATTGACAGTCTTAAGTCACAGAAAAAATAAGCCCCAGCAGTTTTTTAAATTCAAGGTCCAGCTTCTTTTGACAATTTTAATAGGGGAAAAAAGTCATGAGAATTTAATTAATTTCATTTGAAACTCTTTTTAAATAATGTCCAAAGGATAAATCATCAAAGATTAATCAGTGATGACTGGGTTGCTTCCTTTTGTTTAAATTGTCTAAGGACCGGGGAACAGCTGGCCCCATCTCTTGTCTCACTTTTTCTGAGTCATCTTATGGGTGATCCCAGAAAAGAGGTCACCTTCTGGTCCTAAATCACATGAAACCTGCCATTTCCTCTGTGCAATCACCCTGTTATTTAGACTCTTGCTCAGCTGAGTCGAAAGCCTTACAGAACCTTGTCTTTGAACTGTTCAGTTGGTCCATCATGCTGAGCCCATTCCTCCTAGGCTATTTGTAGCTTCATAGTAACACCAAGGTATCCAATATACTTGAGTATCTGCTAGGTACAGAGTCCCGCGTAAGGAATCATGTCCAAGATATTCATCATGTCCCTTAAGCAACCGAGATTCTAATAAAAGAAGCTTCTGGAAGTCTACCAGCAAGAACAGTTCATAGTGGTGGTGTCCATTGCTCTATAGAGACTGCCCAGTGAGTGAGTGCCAGTCCTGGGTTTCTCTGCTTACAGAAGCCATCAAAAGTCCTGATTGCTTTGCAGTAGCATCATCCCCATTTTGCAGATGCAGAAGCTGAAGCTCAGAGAGCTCCAGGAATTTTTCCAATAGAATATCAGTGAGCAGGAGCGTCTGAATGAGACGCTTTAGGCTTCAAACTTTTTGGTTCTCATTTAATTTCTGCTATGTCTCCAAACATAAGAGAGTTTTACTCAATTGAAATAAGATACACCTAAAGGAGGCCTATGGGAAAAGATTGTATTTCCTTTGGCAATAGAGGGGCAGAGCAGGAATGCTGGGGGTAGACACCAGCTCTTCATGAGCTGTGCAGGCAGACAAAGAAAGGTCTGTGTACTTCATATACTACATGAGGTATCTTTAGAGGAATAAGAAAAAACCAATCTAGAAATGGAGGAGGGGGAGGTAACATTTGAAGATTATGAGTTCCAAACTTCCCAGCTTGTAATTCAGGACAGTAGACGTTTCCAGGGGAGGAGGCCTCTTCTATGGCTTGTTTATAAACTTAAGTCAAGATGGCTGAAATATACAAATACGACCTTCTAGGAATAAAGGTAGGATTTTATACGCCTTTATGACTTCGCTATAAAACACAAAAGCTTACAACTAAATAGTTTCAAGTTTGTATTCAATGAATGAATAAAAGACAGAGGAAATTCTATGTTTTTTCTTGCCATGGTCTTCAAGGACTAGCACTAGGATAGGCAATGCTAAACAACACGACAGGACAGGCTATGCAAAGCTCAAGGCAAGTTTGACTCTTTCACTGTTCAACCCCCATGTGAATAATCTAAATAGTATCAGCTTTAGTTGGGTCAGATATGACCAAGCAGTCTACAGGACAGAAAATATTCATGAGAAAGCAAACAGTAAAAGAGGCAAATGCTTAAAAGAATTTCAGTGGAATCCACATAGTAAATAACCCTATGGCTCACATCATTGTACCTCCAGCCTACATTTTTTTTCCTCAAGAATTTTGTGTTTCATTTGATTGAGAGGAAGGAAGCAGGCTAAATTCCTATTGTACTTATTGCCTTGTGGGACAGGCAAAAAAAGGTGACATTTGTGTGGCAATGAAGCAATACTATACGCCACAGCTCATGGTGTCACTCTGCATGAAATCAATTTTGAGGGCTTTGCAAGTTGCTAAGACATAATTAATATAATATACATAATTAATTTCAAAGGGGAAGAGACTGAAATATGTGACAGCATAGTTCTTTCAAGATTCATGTGCTCAGCTTTATGACCAGATAAAAATTAGATCTTTCTCCATGCAGAAACTCCCAACTTGTCCAAGTGGTAGAATAAGTATTAGTACAGTGCCTAACTCCAAAAGGGACATTTATGACCTCCCCAAACACCAAAGTTCAGGGACCATTACAGGATAGGAGGTGGAAAGATTGCAAGGGCGAGAGGTCAGAGGTGAAAACAGTGTCTTCTGAACATAACTGGGTGCTTTAATTTGTGTCAAAAGAGAATACTGAGAAAATGTTTGGTGCTCAAAAGTTCAGGATAAGTGACTAACTACATCAAAAAGCCACACCTCTCCGCTGTTTTTCATACTGTTTCTAAATGATCTCTATGTGGTAAGGACTCCAAGTCAGCATACAGCAGAGACACCTACACTTCACTGTTTATGGCATCACTATTCATCACAGTCAAACCAGAGAACTAGACTAGACGTCAATCAGCAGATGACTACTGAGGGGGTGACTACTGAGTCCCTGCAGGTGTCAGATAGTGAAACTCATTAAGAGATGAGAATGAAAACCCTGCGCAGATTGACTTTGTCAACCAGGATCAGACTTCAGGGAGTCTAATGCCAGGTGGTGCATTGTCAGCATGTTTGAAAAACAGTACAGTTTGGGGAAAGGTTGCCAGGCAACAGTCATTCCAATTCCAGGTGCACAATAAAGCTTAAGGTATGACTACATAGAAACTCCTTTACAATGTACATGTGACCATGAAGATGAGTTCCGTAGTGAAAAAGCCTGGAATTTAATGTGTTCTTTCACTGATAGCATGCAGGTCAGCAGGCCATAAAGTACTTGTGACATCTCCACTAAGGATGGGTAACACCAGTCTAAAGGGAAGAGTCTAGGATAAACATTCTGGGGAATTTGGGTGAGGTCTGTCTCTGTAACGAAAGGTGGGTAAGGGCTGCCTCCACCGAAAGCTTAAAGGTCACTAGGCCCTTAAAAAAAAAAAACCCAGTCTCAGCTTTCTGGATGGAATACTATTTGATTTTATCTTCTCCTCGGATGAGAAAATACCCCTGCGTGATTAACATTCCTGCTTCTCTGTGAATTCAAGGACAACTGTGCCCCCAACAAATTACATAAACAGTATATAAAGCAACGAAACTTCAATCAGCCATAAAGAGCTTGCAGGTCTTTCACTTGCAGGTAAATGGATAGAACTGGAGAACATCATGTTAAGCAAAATTAGCCAGATGAACAAAGAACTATTACATTCTTTTTAATTTGAAGAATCTATATTATATATAAATATAATTACAAATACATTGATATTATAAATACATATAACAAATAATATATATGTAACATGAAAGCAGAAGAGGAACTATTTAGGGGATGAGAGGGGAAAGGTAAAAAGAAACAAGGGAGGGTAATGGATGATGAGGAAGAGCCAAATATACGACATAACATATATAGAAATTTCCCAAAGAGACATATCATTTTAATGAAGATATGTTAATGACTTTTAAAGAATAAATTGGAACCAGTTTTCAAAAAAGAAAAACATAAAGAAAAAAAGATGTTCTCTACTTAAGCTACAGACCTTATATTAAATCTGCGGAACACCATTCAAGTTAAAGAGCAACTTCAGCTATCAGAGATTAAGAGATATCAGAGCGGATATCTCCTTCCACTCAGGCATGAGTTCCAGATATTAGACTGAGGTCATCAGACTTTTATGCCAAGCCCTTTTACTAGTAGAGCCCTCTCTGGGTCCCCTGGAAATTTTAAGTTACACGTGCGACTTACATTCTATTTCCCTTTCCCGGAACTTGTCACTGGCTTCTTTTCACAAAATTACTGTGCCTTTGTTCACGTGTGTGTGAGAGGCAAGTGTAAAGATGCTTGGCATGTTCAGTATCTCAAACAAGTGATAAATTCTGTGCTTACCGATAGTGGGAGATAACATTAAACTCAAGACTAAATCTATTCTCTTAGTCATTCCATCCTATACAGGGCAGAACCAGCAATAACTGCAGAGAATTCTGGTCCCAGTAAGATAAACCATTTGCCCTGAATAAATCCACAGAAAAGGAAGGGGGTGGGGCCTGATATAAAAAGATATCAGTCAACATAATGGTGATACGATAAGCATATGTATTATCTTACATTTAATTACATCAGTCAAATAATTGTTCATCCAATCCATGCTCTACATTTTATTTCTGCCTATGTCAAGTTCCATGGGAAGAGAGATGCTCCATGGATACATTTATGTGCCCAGTGCCTTTATTTCAGTGCCTCCTTTCACACTTAATCACAAGTGTTTTCTCATCTCATATTTACTCTGACCAGGAGCAGGTTAGTTCAATAAAACCTAATCTGCTTCCATCAAATACTGACAATCTCTGCGTACAATGGTTCAACTTGATAATTTCCTGAGTTTCCCGTGGTTCAAGAGTGACATGCAGTGATACAAAGACCAACCCTCAAATTACAAATGTTGATTTTTTTTTCCAGCACTAGATATATGAGGGATGACTGGCTCCCAAAATATTGGGCAGAAACAACAAACTGCCCCTCTAAGTCAGTCACATCAACAACAGGGGAAACAATGATAGAAATTGTAGCAGGCTGTGTAGGGTAAGGCTGCTACGTACATTGTTTTTTCATCTTAAGATATTTTCAATTCGTTATGGTACATACTAGGACACAACCCCATTCTAAGAAAAATATCTGCACTGTTCATACCCCTTACCAATCCATTGATCAAGTGACCTGTCTGTACCTCATGTTCTACCCAATAAATTGAAAACAAGGTCCTGAGTGACTTTTAGAACACATGTACACACATTGTTGCTTACATCTAAGCTGATTATTCTGCATCATCTGAAAAACAAATGCTTATTAAGAACACACCCACCTGCTGTAACTGTGCTGCTTCGGGATAGCTATTTTGAGCATCCTAAGAGAACTTCACGCTAACAATTGGGCTCCCTCTAAACATCCTTGAGAATGTTTATTTGAAAAGATTACCCTGTTTCTCTTCAGGGTTAAGACATGGTCACTGAAGGGACACAAGATGCAGAATACTGGCAAGCAGTGTCTGATGGTTCCTCAGAGACTGCCCTTGCTCAACGACTATTCCTGTAGAAAAACAAAATGCATTCTAGCCCACACACGTTAAAGACATTTTTCAAACACCTAGATTAGAGAAGATAGGTATTACAAATAACATATTTGTTGGAGAGAGTGAAGAAATCACAAACTTGCTTGGATAAACACTATTAAATGCATACTTAAGGGGCTAGTTGCGACAGTTCCCCTCTGGCACTCACTGACAAGCTTGACTCTGGCTGTAAATTTGGTTGCAAAACTTCCTTGTCAGAGAATTCACCCTGCTAAGAGGACTCAGCTCTGGCTTTAAATCCACAAGGACAGAAAAATCAATGTGACAGAAAAGCAGTCGCTGTGTCAAGCAAAAGCAAGGAGAGAAAGAGGCTTAAATTAACCATGATTTTAGGATGCAAGGGAACAGTGCAAAGGCACATTCATGGTGTACCTGAAATGGGAAAAACTGGAAAACGGCGTGCTTTGCCTATGCTACCCACAGATGCTCCCTTGATTTATAAACAAGCCTATGTTTACTGTGGGAATAAGAAAGCATTGCTGATCATGTGTGACCAATTAGAATGCATCAAATCTAGATGATTTTAGCTGAAGCAATGGAGCACAATACTTGTCTATATCCACAAATAAGCTGTGGCTAATGAAGGCTCTGTCTCCTCTCCTAGAAGCTGGGAGGATCTCAGGTTCTATAGTAATTTTAATTTCCCACAAAAGGAGTGGGGATGTTGGGTGTGGGAAAGCAAACTTTTTTTGACCAGGCTGATGTTTTGGAGCAGATACTTTAGAACAATCAAAAAATCTGTCAACAGAACTGCTCCATATGATCATGAGATGGCCCAAGGCAAGACTCCCCCACGGGTAGAGGAAAAGCCCTACCTCAGCTATTACTTTCCATGAGCCAACAAAGACCATCTTAATAAGTCTTCTGCCATTATTACCAATTTAAGTAGGCAAGTCTGCATCAGAGCGACCAAGCACCTCCCATCAGTTGTCTGCAGACTGATCTTGTCCCAGAGCCGAGTACCCAAACCTTTTTCATTCTCACCTTAGAAGGCAGCTCAGGGAGCAGATTCCTATACTCACAAGAGTCATCTCTGACTAACAGGATGAGGATTTTTGCAAGGTATTATGGAACCCTGTCTTCCTCCAGGCAAGCTGGTTGCTCATTTGACCTGTCAGCAGGAAACCTGCAAAACATTGAGTCCATTCTCTTGTCATCATGAGTAGACATGAAAGGCCCATGAAAGCCCAGCCTTTCCTCAAATACAGATAGGCAACTAACAGTTGCATAGGGGTGTCCCTCCCTGAGTATACATGCACAGGCAGTTAACAACTGCTGGGAGGAGACATCATTTTAGCAGTGTTAACCACCTACAAGTTGCCTTTCTTCCAGTAAGAGACTCCTCCCCGACGCTTCTCTCAGTAGCCCTAATTAAACGCGTTGGTTCACCAAGCTAGACTTGAATGGAGTCATTTCTTTGGTCCACTGTTGGTGCCCTGCTGGGGGTGAACAGATATTTGTTGTCTCCCTAGGAAAGGTTTATGCCACAAAAGCCTTAAAAGTCACCGCCCGCACCTATGCCAGTTGGTGGCCATGCCAGGATGATGGCGCAGCGACCCCTCACTTTATCTCAAAATGCAATAAAGACATAGCACCAGGCTCTGTTTTGAAAATGCCCTTTGGCTTTCATTTTCTAGACTCATCTCCATTGCATAAAACAACCACAAGGAGCAAAATGTTCTACCAAGCACTGTACAATAGGATTGTGGGGATCTCCTTCCTATCTCTCACCAGAAATGACAAAAGATTAAATCTTCTCTCTGCAATGTGGCAAGTACATGTAAAGTACAGAATAAAAAAAAATAATAAAAAGTCAGTATATTCGAGTATATAATATGTATAATATAGTATGTACTAAAAATAATAAATATTACCACTAAAAATGTCAGTAGAACGTAGAAGACTGAATTACAGGAATGAATAGTACAAATAAACATAATTACTATCACATGCCTTTTTAACAGTGTGCTTTCTAGAAATCCAGAATAAGGAAAAGGTTACACTGATATATATGTTTATTGGTCCTGAAAGTGTGTTAGCAGCAAGACTACTTATCAATGGCTGTCCCTTGATAGATTCTCTCAGCTTTGTGTATTAAGCAGCTTTGACAAGTCAAATCATTCTATTTTCCGGTAAAGAGTTGTGTGACCATTTTTGTGCAGTTGTCTTTGAGCCAGAAGATTGGCTTCGTATTCAGGCTAGCACACCAGACACCTTGTGAGCATGCTCTCAAAGGATCTTTACAGTTTGGACAACTTCTTGCCCATGTTGTGTGGCTTTCCATGAAAGCAGACTCTAGGTGAATCCTTCCCATTACCCCTTCAGCTATCTCATCCGGGTCACTTTGCAGTCACCTGTTTGTTTTTTCACCCTCTTGTTGCTAACTCCTTTAGAGATGACAAGCAGAGAATAAGCCAAAGAGTTAAGACATATTCAACCTTTCAATAGTCCATGAATAAGGTGATTTATTTTTAAGACTGGGCAAAAAAAAAAAAAAAGGAAAAATTCTGTGATCTGCTTGCTAAGACCAAACCCACAGGCCGCAAAGAACTTTCAATATGCCAAGTCTGATCTTGCATCTTGTCATGAAAGATCTTATCCAATCTCATAGCAACCTTTTGAAATAGACATTTCATTGCTTTTTTTTTTTGAGGAGAAAATAACTCTTAGCTTGTCCTCCATATGCCCTCTAAGCTGAGTAGGGACTGGTGGAAGTGAGAGAAGTGTGATTATCTACTTAAGCAACTACAATAAATTATCAACAGCATTGGTGGCCAAAACCAAAACAACTTATTTTCTTTTACAATTCTGGACTCAAAAGTCAATCACAGTGGTGTAAAATGAAGAGGGCTGTGGATTCTTTCTGCAAGGATCTATCGTCTACCCTCTGTCACGCTGGAAGATGCCCTCATCTCTGGCTCACAGCCTGGAATTACATCAACACTTTTCATTCTGTTGCTGCATCGTATCTCCTTGCCTTCTTTATCAAACCCAGTCTGATTCCTCTTGTAAAGACACCTGTGATTACACAGAACCTACACGAATACTCGAGACTCATCTCCCCATCTCAAGGTCCTTAACATAATTATGTCTGCAATATCCCCTTTGCCATATAAGGAGCAAGCCCAAACTCTCAGCAGTAGAACCAGTATAATTTTGGAGGTGCTGTCATTACTTACTCTATGAGAATTAACATTCAAGTTATCTCCCACTCTATCAAGTAACACACAATCTTCTTTCTAGATCAAGCGGTTGTTGCTGAGCCAAATGACTGATCTTCAGCAAGTGGGTTGATGTCTCACATAAATTAAAGAGAAAAGGTGAAATCATTTTTCTGAAGAGTAGTTCAGTGGCAAGAGCCCTGGACTTATGGTTATGAAAGTAAGTTCCCTCCGCTCTACATACCCACATCCTCCTGTGACAGCCTCAGTATCTTGGGAATCAGACACGGTGCAGAAACCTCAGTGTGTCCCAGTCTGGTGAAGAGCAGAGAGACTCCACAAAACTCTGCAAGTTTCTTTGGAAATAGGAAACCCAGTGTTCAGTGTCTTCGAACATAACCTCTATGTAAGCAAAAACTATGATAACTATTGATGACTCCATTAATAACTCATAGTGTGGCTTAAAAATGAAAGAATTACCACAAAAATGTTGCTGGTCTGAGCTCAGAAGTGGTTCCCTTGGGAGGTTCGGACTTGAGTCTCTCACGAGGTTGGAGTCATCATGCAAGCTGAAACTGAAATTATCTGGAGGTCTCTTTGAGACTGGAATGTCATTTCCTAGGTGGTGTGTTCACATGGCTGTTGTCTAATAGCTTCAGTTCTTTGCAACAAGGAGCAAGCCATAGGCTACTGGACTGTCCTAGCTCTGTGATAGCTGCTCCCAGAGAACATGGAGTACAAGAGATGAAGCAAGGCAGCAGTCACAGTATAGTTTATGATCTGGCCTTGGAAGTAAGATAGTCTCCCCAGCCCCTTTGTAGAACAGTATGAGAAGCATTGCTGCTTCCATGTTCAAGATCCAGTGCAATTCACCTTCAAATCTATCCAGGCCTGGGAGTTTCTTTGTTGAGGGATTCTTTATTTTTCTTTTTTTCAATTTCAGTTTATTTACTTTACATCCCAAGGGTGTCCCCTCTTCTCCACCTTCCCTCTTCCCTTCTCTCTTTCCCCCCAGAAAAGAGGAGCCTCCCTTCCCTCCATCAATCCTCCCCAGTATATCAAGTCACATCAGAACTGAGCATATCCTCATCCCCTGAGGCCAGGAATGGCAGCTTTGCCAGGTGGAAGGGATCCAAAACCCGACAGCAGAGTGCATGTAGGAAACAGCTCCTCTCCCCCTTGCCTGCCTCCACTCACCAGGTGACCCACATGAAGATTAAGCTGCCCATCGGCCACATATGTGCAGGGGCCTAGGTCCAGATCATGCATGTTCTTTAGTTGATGTCTCAGTCTCTGTAAGTCCCCATCGGTCTAGGTTAGTTGTCTCTGTTGGTCTTCTTGTGACATTCCTGTCCCCTCCAGGTCTTTCCATCTTTTCCCCAACAGTTACAAAGAAAACCCGGAGCTCCACCCCATGCTTGGCTGCAAGTCCCAGCATCTGTCTTGATCCACTGCTGGCTGGAGCCTCATAGAGGACAATCAAGTTACAGTCCTGTCTGCAAGCATAGCAGAATACCATTAAGAGTATCAGGGGCTGGCTCTCTACCGTGGGGAAGTTAGGACAATTATTGATTGGACATTCCTTCAATCTTTGTTCCCTCTTTATCCCTGCACTTCTTTATTATTATTTCAATCTTGCTCTTTATTATTCGTCTCCTGGGTTTTCAAACTTAAATCTATTTTGTCTAGATTTTCCTAATTTTTAGATTGTTTTTAAAGCATTCTTTAGTAATCCTCTATGACATTTATGCTGTAATATTTTCTTTTTCATCTATAATTTTGTATTCTCCCTCTTCTTCCTTTTTTCTCTTTGATTAGACTGTCAAGCATTTGTTAGTCTTATTTTCATGTCAAACCACTAGCTCTTTGCTGCATTGTTCCTCTGTATTTTTTTTTCTTAGTTTCTTTTTCACTGACCTATCTCCAATTATTTATTTATTTTATTCAAATGATTTGGGGATGAGCTTGTTCTTGCTTTAATAATACGTTGAGGTATATAAGTGTGTCCATTTTGATAATTGCTCTGATTTTATGATCTAGGCGCTGGCAGCAATAATCTTCCTTCTTGGAAGCACTGTCATTGCATCCCCCTGGCTGAAGTTTGTTGTGTTTGCACTTGTGCTTGATGATACAACACTTTTCCATGCAGTTCTTGCTGTCTATCTATCCTTCGACCTAAGACCCTTCTGCTTCCAAGCCGCACATGTGTGCATAGCCTCTTATGTCCACATGCTCCATTTCAAGCTACTGGGGCATCCTTGTTTTGAGATAGGCTTGGCTCTCTTCAGACTATGCCTTCTATTGTTCAGTGCTGCATTTTCCATAAAGATTCCCCAAGTTATACAATAGAACAAAATAATTCCTCCTGGGTTTCCACAGCACTTTGTTTATCTACTTGTCAGTAATTTTCTAGCTTTTTCTTTACTAACTTAATTATGTTTTCCCCAAGGCACTCTGTGAATTTTTTTGCCAGTAAGGACAGTGACCTCTGATGAAAACTAAAATACTAGTTCTTTAAGTTAATGAAAAAACTTCTTTGAATAAGTCACTTTTCCAATATATCAAGTAAGTGATATACTGAAAGCCAACCAAGTATTATATATGCTTCTGGGTGAATATCTCCAGGTTTCTGCCCTCAGGCTACATAGAGGTGCTAATACATGGCCAAAGAGCATGTCCTTGATCCCTTTCTTTCTACATTTTCTGTTTTCTTACCACCATTTCCTGTCTTCCTTCTCAATTTTTCTTCTCCCTTTGACATTTTCTAAGTGTCATTGCAAACATGAACATCACTTATCTCACTGGCAAGGGCCAGTGTATTACTACAAATCAGGATGAGGTTATGAACTGTGTGTTTCCTATAAAACCACATACATATGAGCATTTATTCCCACCTTCCAGACACTATTTAGAAAAACACTGAAGTGAAAAAACAAACACTCACATATCTATAAGGCTTAAAATCTCTTCTGTGCCTGTATTCAGTGTTTCAAGTGAGTCAAATGCTAAAACAAATGCTTAGCTGTTTTAAAAATATTGATTAGAGACCCATCTGTTATGTTAGTAAGGATGATAGTGCTAAATGGAATGTAGATGCCACAGGAAACTCCATTCTTCCTTCCTCCATATGTTAGCAGCTCTTAAAAAATTGCCTTTCACTTAACAATGCATATTGAATATTCATTAAATGTGGTCCGTGAAGATATGCTTCTTTTTTAAAAAATGATCTGTGTTTCCCCATGTCAAGTGACTACATACATAGCTTTTGTCACGTCACTGAACCCAAATGGTAGTTTTTCTCTCCATTCCTAATACCTTCTTCACACTGGGTTCTGTTGAGTATGAGATATATGAAAATAATAGACTTGGGTGACCTTCCATAGCACGAACTGACATGCCATTGGTTCAAGCATCAGCAGTAACACAATCAACATGAAAATTTTAAAAAATCACACAGATGCAAACTGACTTTGATGCTGAACCCAGAATCCTTATCGAGTGATGTTTTACTGTATGAACATGTAAGTTTTAAAATCTATCTTTGATGATGCAAATATATCCAGTAGACTGGCATTCTCTAAGTTCAGTCTCTAAATGCCTCTTAAGAATGTTTATGGGGTATATGAAATCAATATTGACTAAGTATTTATACTATATCATCTAGAAATATAAAGAAAAATTAAAATATATCCTTTACCTAAAGACCTTTAGAGCCTGACAAAGAAAATAGACAATATAATGAAAAACTATAAAATAAAAAGTAAAGTATACAAAGATAGAAAAAATAACCCAACCTATCCTTGGAAAAGCACAGGAACAAAGACTTTCCATGGTAGGCTCTATAGTCATGATTTAGCTGGAGACAGCTGGAAAGGAAAATGTTTCCTAAGTAGATGGAATACCCTGAGCAAAAACAACAGCCCACAGGGAGGAAGCTGAGAGCCAGAGTAGGAAGCAGAATTACATCAAAACCTGAATCTGCACAGTACTGAATAGAAGTCAGGTCTGAGAGGGGATTACATGTCATACTGTATGCTGAACAATGCCTTTACAACCTATGGAAAATCCATGAAAATTTCCAAATGGGGCTAGATAGTATCATCATTCTGATAAAAGGATAAGTAGAGAAGCCCATATCCTTTGGTATATGTAACAATAACTTGTAACTATATTTCACTAGTAATGGCTATGCCTAGGCACAGACAAACAATCAAGCTATAAAAGAAGATCACAGGGCTTGCATGTTAATAAATAAGGAAAATATACTTTAAAAGAAATCTTTCAGTAATTCAGGTGCAAAAATGTGAAAGCGTGAGCCAAAGAAGTGGTGGTGATAGTAAGGGCAAAGAATGAGGCTGATCACCCCTACTGACTAGGGTTGTGGAGCTGGAAGGTGCTCTGCATGCTACCTTATCATCAGTAAGATGGTGGGAATGAAGTTTATCGTCAATATCAGCCAGCTGCTATGTGAGCCTACAAACTGTGACCTGCAACAGGGATCCACCTGTGAAATACCCTGCTATAACAGTGGCACAAAAGATATGAGGGTAACCAACCAGTTTGGTTTTTTTTTTTCGTTTGTCTTGTTTGTTTGTTTGTTTTAGACTTAAAGCCCATTCCATGAGATGGAACCTAATGTGGCTAAGAACCTGAGATTAGATAGGTCATAGGCCTAAATAGAAAGCCTACCACTGCAATTCTGCTACAGAAACAGTAATGCAATGACTCCTAATGGCATATTATTACACCAATAGATCTGTGGCTCACTCAACCCACATCACACAAGCTTCTTCTTAGAGTAGCTGGAAAATCAACATGGAGATCCACAGCTGTATAGTGTACAGAGTGTGAGAGAGTTTGGAGCACTCAATCCTCAATGGGAAGTTTTCATCAGACTTCTGTCAAGGCTCAGGGAGCTCAGTGGAAGAGAAGGCCAAAGGATTTTAAGAGCTAAAGGTAATGAATGACTTCAAGAGCACGGTGTCTTCCAGATACAGCTTGTATGAACTCACAGAAACTGTGGCAGCGTTAACCAGACCTGTGTAGGTTCAAGCCAGACAGCATCTCAGTCCTGAGAAGGGGAAGTGGACATGGGCTCCCACCCCTAACCAAAAAGCTATTTGCAATTAATACCTGCTAGCAAAGGGAAAATCAGTTTTCTCCACTGGAATCTCAATTAGTATATTAAAGTCCCTATGGGGTAGTTAGGCCCCATGCCCAGAAAGAGCTGGCCAACACATAAACACACACACACACACACACACACACACACACATCCCAAACCAAAACACCTCCATAATATTTTTGTAGCCTTTTTTTTTTTCGTTTTGTTTTGTCTTAGCTTCTCTATTTATTTACTTTTGCCTTTTTCTTGTTTGCTTTGATTTTCACTTTTGTGGGGATTCTTTGTGTTTCTGCTTTTTTATTTGATTGTTTTCTTGTTTGTTTGTTTTATTTTTGAAAGAAAGGAAGAAAAAGAAGAACATCAAATTGGGTGAATAAAGAGGTGAGGAGGATCGTGGAGGACTTGGGAAAGGAGGAAAAAACATGATCAAAATATACAGTACAAAAATATTTTTTAATAAAAAATCTCAAATTTTTAAAATAAAGCTGAACTTGAAAGATATTAAAAACAACCTGGAAATTAACTAGATGCATAGAAAGGAAGTCAGAAGCCTAGGGTTTTAGGCTTTGGCAGGTGGCTGGGCACCCCACAGTCAAAAAGTCATAGGGAAGATCAATATCGAAACAAAAGCTGGTGACCTTTGTTTTCATATACTAAAGATGAAGCATTTTGAAGTCTCTCAACCTGGACTGTGTTGAGACTCCAGGAGTCCAGGAGACATCCTTCTTGAGTTTGGAATATTAAGAGGTGCTGTAGGGGTCTATCAGTTTTAAAAACTAGTACTTTTGCTACCCTAAAAGCTAGATACAACAGAATGCTTAGGTATTCTCTGGTGTTGCAATCTAAGATCAGTTAGGCATAGCTGCTTACCAAGAACTGAGTGGGATCATGTAGTGAGGTAGATTCTCCCAAAGAATGCTCTGGAGCAGGGCCAGATTCCTTTCCATCATCTCTTCCAGTGAACTGCTTATCTACATACAAGGGAAAACTGTGAGGGAGACAAGAAAGGCCATGAAGGCACTAACTGAAGATCTGTCCACCACAGAGAAGTGTCAGAAGGAGGGAAAAGTTCTGTAGTGTCTGTCGCACCCAGAGAGACATGCACAGAATCAAAAGACATTCTTTGTAGATACAGACATGGAGCTATGCAAGGGTAGCCTCGAGTAAAGACGATGTAGACCAAAAGCAACAAGACTTGAGTAGCATTACTTTCCTATTGCTACCCTCACTAGTTACCTCTAAGTCAGTGGTTCTCAACCTGTGGGTTATGACCCCTTTGAGGCGTCAAACAACCCTTTCACCAGGGTCACCTAAGATCATCAGAAAATATGTTCACATTATGATTCATACCAGGAGCAAAATTACAATTCTGAAGCAGCAACAAAAATAATTTTTTGGTTGGGGGTCACCACAACATGAGGCATTGTATTAAAGAGTCACAACATTAGGAATGTTGAGAGCTACTGCTCTAAGCTAATAGCCTCAGCAATACACAATTATCATCGAAGATTCTGTATGTCCAACACATTCTCAGTGGGCCAAAATAAAGATGTGCAGGTGTGGTTTCCTTTACAGGATGTCCAAAAAAATAAATCTTTTTGGCCTTTTCCCAGGTTTTAGAGGCCACCTCTGTTCCTTGGCTTACATCCCTTTCCTTCTATTTTCAAAGCTAGTAATGACCAGTTGAGTTATCCAACTGCTCTGCTCTGGGAGCCTCTTCTTCCTCCCTTTGGTACTTCTGAGGACTTTTTAATTGTATCGAACTTGCTGAAAAGTTTAAGACAACTTTCCTGTTTTACAGTCAATGGCTCATCAGTGTCACAACCCTCCATATAACCTAACCTATTTTTCATTTTCAGATGCTGGGACACGGGCATTTTTGGAGGTATGAGAACACTGCTGTTGTTCTGTGCATCACACGGCACATGGCTCCGGTGTTTGGGAGTACTCACTTTCATCAGTTTTCTGTCAGAGCATTTGGATTTATTTTGCAGTGAAAAAATAAATAGGTCACAAGGATAAATTCCTCCAAAAATACTGCCTTCTGCCTCACATTTTACCAGGCAGCTTGACAAAAATAATTTAAGGTCAACATAAGTACTAATTTAGCATTGAAAACCCTATAAAAAGATAAATTATTATTTCTTCCTCATGAAATCATATTCCTCAGGAGAGAAGTAAGTTTGTGTTGGCAAGTTGCTAAACAAAAAGTAAGTGAAAGAAGATAAAATGTAGACTGATTGATTGCTTGATAGAAGATAGATGATAGATAACAGGCAGACAGATGGATAGACAGATAGATAGATTCATTCTTATGAAACATACAAAGCAAATTCGTAATGGAAAACACACATTAGCAGTTGTTCTGGACTGAGGATGAGAGCAGGTAAAGGTAACTAGAAACTGGACTGAGGACACCCTGAGGCACATAGGAAGTCTCCTCAAACATGAGTGTGGCGGCGTTTACCTTACTACATAGTTTTACTAAAACGCCATTTAATTTCTTTACTTATTATAATGGGTGAGTTTGATGGTTTATAAGTTGTATATTCATAAAGCACCCCACGGCAACAACAAATGACATTTACTTTAGAAGGTATCTGTCCCAAAACCATTGTCCATTATGAAGACATAACGGTCTCCCACTTTCATTCCAGTCCAGGTAACAAAGAGATAATTTAGTAAGTTCCTCCTATTTATGAACAAACAATGTCAAATATGGAAGGAAAAGAAAAGTGAATTAAGCTCTCACATGACTCAAACTTGCTAGTCCAGCTCTAAAAACAAGTCACAAAGGCAACCTTTTCCTCATGAAAACGTTTGAGGAAAAGCAATGTGCTTGGTTTAGCATAATTGACCACAATAATTATAGTGCTCCAGAATTTATGTTGTATTTATAAGACTGCAGGGTCTGGAGAGCAAAGGGGGATTCATTGTGGAGTGGGGGCAGGGTTCATAGCTTGAAATCCACAAAAAAACCATGTACATTTTTTAATGGTATAAACTAGCAATTATGGGTTGCAGCAGTATTTGTGCTTGTTCAGAGGTTCCATACCAAGCCATGAAGATGTTCCTCTTCTCAATAAACTCATCTCTGAGGAAAAATGTTAAGTTATCAAATCTATTTTTGTGAATGGCCTCATCTGCAGTAATGGCATACAGACAGAACCATCCTGTAAGAGAGGCCAAGTCTGTTCAAAAGCTATTAGAATGAAGGTATGATTCATGTTCTTGAAAGAGGAATAAGATGCAAGTTATGATTTAATTCTAATACTAAATATTATTGATAGTCAGATTTATAGCATTCGTTACCCACCAATTTTATTTCAGACCAGTAATAGTGACACAAAAGCCGTTTTGCGTTTCCACAGAGCAAGCCTATCTCCCAAACTGTTTCTCCATACACTTCTAATTTTACCATTTATCAAAATAACAGAAGAGCAAAGTCATTAATTTAACCCAGGATGGAGCACAGGACAGGTATGAAGACACCCTCAGTCCAGCATCATCCTTGTACTGTAGTATGAAGTGACATTCCTACAGTCACTGTGAGACAAAAGCTCTGCAATTGAGGCTTATTTCTTAAGCCATCCTGGTGTCGGCAGGTATCCTTACAAAAGGAAAGCTCCCATGTGTTAAAATTCTTTTAGTTTCTTTTTTCTTCAAAGTGAACAAAAGCACAAAGAAAAGGGAGAGCAGGACATGGTAGCAAATGCTTTTAATCCCAGCGCTTAGGAGGCAGAGGCAGGCAGTTCTTTGTGAGTTTGAGGGTATCCTGGGCAGCCAGGTCTACTGAGCCAAGATAGCCAGGGCTTTGTAGAGCGACCCTGCCTCCGAAAAAGAGAGAGAGAATATTTTAACTATACAATGAAGGCGTATAGTAGCTGTGTGATGGTTGAAAACAAGAATTTTATTCTCTTAGTGAATTTTAAAAGCATTCATAAACCCTAAATGTTCAGTCTCTTTCTTTCACAACTGAACAACTAATGAAGCCTAACCCACAATGTGTGTGTGTGTGTGTGTGTGTGTATGTGTGTGTGTGTGTGTGTGAGAGAGAGAGAGAGAGAGAGTGTCTGTGTGTATGTAGGTTCCTGTGGGTGTTCATGTGTGTGGAGGTCAGAGGTGGAACCTCAGGTGTTCATCTAAGGAGCTCTGTCGTTTGTATTTTATGAGACGGTCTCTCCCTAAATCCTGGGGTTCACTAATAAGCCTGGATTGGCTGGCCAGTGAGCCCCAGGGGTCTGTCTCTAGGATTACAAGCACAGAACTACCACATCTTGCATTTTTACATGAGTTCTGGGGATTGTGCTCTGGTCTTCACGCTTGTATAAAAAGCACTTTATAGACTGAGCTATCTCCCCCGGCCTCTTGTAGGTATTTTATGTTGAAAAACTTCAACGGTTATCTGAATCTGACTTTAACCCATCCTTACCTTAATTGAATGAAATTAATCAACTCCTATTAGTGCCGAGAATTGTAGTTATGTATAGGAGGAGCAGACATACAAATAAACCACAACCAACCACTACTTAAGCAATAATCAGTAGATCAGAGGCCCATGACTGAACTGAACTTTGCTTTGTGAGAGTCACTCAATAGCACCATCACCTGCTTCCACCAAGGGTCTACTTTTCATGTATATACTGACTTCTGGAAGGTACTGAATCCTTACCTCCAACACACGCTAATTTATGTAGGAAGGTAAAAATTTCATGGTTTTCTTATGCATTTGGATCTTTGAATTCTTGCACCCTCCCAGAACCCTCTCTGTATTTACTACTTTCGACATCACTTGGCCCTGGCATTTGCTCTAGAAATATCATGGTAGAACAGAACTCATTTTAGTGCAACTAGAAGTTGAATTCTATTGCATCGTGGCCCAATGCAGAGGTAACAGTAATTTGCATTCACACTCGCCATCTCAGTTTAGCAAACTTTATTTTTTGAGGCTCTCTTCTCTTCTAGGTACTGACTTTGAAAATTGTGCCCTGTCACACTCTTTGATTCTATGTCAAGATTTTTCTGTTTTATTTTATGTGAACACTAAGAAAGAGTTAGTAGTACTAAGGAAAACAGCTGAACCTGAGGGTTTTGCCCCGTGAATCATGAACCCGAAATGGTCTTATGAATTGTGATTTATAATGTCAAGATGACAATATCTTTTGAAGTCCTTTTTCTTGGGCTTCCAGTAAGAAGTGCTTCCTAGTCTCCTCACAGAGGTTAGTGGACTCCAAAAGCTTGAATAAAAGCACAAAACACAGTTTTACATCTATTCATAGTGTTTACTTCCCAAGCACTTAGAGAACACTACTCAGCAGAAGACACGTGTACATTTTAGACATGCTACTGATTAAAATTTAGTCACACTTTGCAAGGTAAAAAGGAGACAAGTGACATAAACTTTGGTGACATTTATAATTTAACCAACTATATACAAATCTTGCTTCACCTATCTTTAAAGTCCTACATGTAGCCTACACTTTACAGTACATTACAGTTCAGCAGAACTGCAGTGGCAGTGCTGTGTGGCTACAAAACCTGTGTCTACCACGTTGAAGGTGGGTGTTCAGCCAGCCAAAACTGATCCTCTGAATCATTACTGTCATAGGAGACTGAAACTGGCCCCATATCATGCTGTCAGCTCTTACTTTGAGTGAAGCAAGCTGTCGATCTAAAATAATGTTTCTGAATCATCGATGCTTACAGAATTACACAACCTTGTCTAACGATTTGTTTTCCATTACAGCAAGAATGGTGTAAAAAAAATATATAAGATGTCACAGAAACTGGGTGACGACTTTAATTCTAAACTATTCTACTTTTCTTCACAGAGGATCCTCTCAAATCCTCCAAAATGATTGAGGTAAAACCTGTTATGAGAGCTGAAAGCACAATTATAGTCAGGTTCCATTATTTGCATATCTTATCCCATGTCTCTGGTGGTGCTCTCTCCTTGCCAAAGATCACAGATGCAGACATGAAGCCTGAAGGACTGGTCTCCAATCTCCTGTTAATTAACTTCACAGGCACAGAGTTGCTGACCCTGGAAAGAGAAGCCTTCCTCCGCTGAGAAAGAGTATGGAGTCCTTTCCTGTGTGAGAATGTTTTGCTTCAATGTAAACAAACTGAAGAGGACAAAAATGAGGCTCAGATAATCTCTCATCAGAGTAAACAACCAAGCCAGTTAGGATATCACTTTCCTGGAATGTGTTGTGGATTCCAAAGGCAGGCATACACATGTCAGAGAACAGACTGTCCTCTGATGGACAGAGCCTGAAGACTTAGGTAAATACATTAATGCATTCATGTTTACAGTCTTCATGATGTTTTTGTATATTTAAATATTTTTTGAATCTTAAGAAAAATCAAAGCATGCCAGATACTTGTTTCAAACAACAACTGAATTCTGAGGACAGTCCCAAGGAGCCCTATCTGGAGGCCTTCTTAGGTATTACATCATATTCTGGTATCACTGACGCCCACTCGTTCTTGAGTTTTCCTTTTATAGCAAGATAGATGCAACACAATGAGTAAAGAACCAAAGCTTCCCAAACCACTTTAGTCTATTAGCATACCTGTAACAGAGTGTGTTTATTAAACCATTGTGCATGCTGTAAGTGGACATACATTGCCTGACATTGCAGTCTGGAAGGCCCACCCCATCTGGGCCACCCTGTGAAGCTTTTTCTTGGTTTGTGTAGGGTGAGGTGACCAAGGTATCCATCTCTGATATAAAGGAATCAATGCATGTGCATGCATAGTGTGATATTTGAATTTGGTTCTGTTTCATTCTGTAAAATGTTGCTTGGAGACAGAATTGGGCACACTTTCACTAGACCCAGCATGAATAGCTCATTTGCTCAACACACATCCTGGAACAATACCTTTCTGTATTGAAAAGTTGATCTGGAATAAATGGGTCAGATCAGAATCTGTGTCTTTATGTGTTCTTCCAGTCACCGAAAAGGCTTCCTCTTTTTATTTTGTTAAGAGAACTTTTCTTCCTCCTTTCTCCTTGACTTCTTTGACTGCCGATCTATTCCCTGAGATTTTCTTTTTTTAAAAGACCAATCAAAGATGTTGCCAGCTAGGAGCCAGGAAGTTTGTGTCACCATTCTCCAGAGGTCAGCTGGAGGGCTATGGCCGGCACCATGGGAAGTGGCCCCTGAGCAAGGAAACGCGGCCATGCATTTCTCCAAGGCCATGTGACAACCAAGAATCCTTCAGAGCCAGACAAGAGGAAATATTCCAAGAATGGCTTTGTGGTTAGCTGTATTTTCCCACAAATTCCTCAGGGATTTTTAAGGAACCTGCCCAATCTCTGCATGTT
>CM053767.1:25773978-25790238 GCA_028658305.1 Pachyuromys duprasi | reverse complement strand
TGGTCTTGCTTTTTTCTCTCACCCTCCCACTGCATGGCAGCCAACCCAACAAATCTGCCTTTATATACTGGAACTTGTCTTGCATCAGCTCATTTCAGCACCTTCAATAAGGTTTATCATCCCTAGCATTTTTTTTTCTTTTTCTTACAACATTATAAATGTAAAAGCTGTTTCTTACTTCTTATTTATGTAGAAACAAACCACACACCAGACTGGGCTCATGGACTCTAACAGACTGTAATTCTAAAGCCAAACTTTGCTTTAGATAATATATACAAATTTTTTAAATCATGAGCTGGGGAGATGACTCAGAGGTTTGTTACCCTTAATGCTCTTGCATACCAACAGCACACCACCATTAATAACTCTAGCTCCAGGAGATCCAATGCCTTTTTTTTCATGTGCATGCATGTATATACCCATAGAGAAAAATAAAATAAATAAACGTAGATTCAGAAATCAAGACACTGAATTGTTTAAGAATTTTATTGGGTGTTGGTCCAAAGGTGGAAAACATGTTTTAAAAATATAATCTAAGGTGTCAAGTAAGAGGGTGAATTGTCAAGTTTTTTTCTTTCCCCATTCCAGAAAAATATTAAATTTAAGAAAATAATATAATCTAACGTCTAATTGTAGAGCTTTGAAAACTGAGTTTTTTTCCTTTAACTAAAATTTACTTAAAGGTCATAAAAATATATAATACAAAATACTTGCTGTCTAATGTAGCTTTCAGTGGCCAATAATATATTCTCTATAAATACCAGGATAATGATATCTTTGGGTTTGGTAATCTAAAAGGAGAAGAGGCCTTATCACATCTACAAGGGGAAAGAAACAATGAGAACATTATCTAGTGTTATAGCCACTAATGTAACAAGCAATTAGACTAGTCATTAATACAATTCAGCCAAACAGAAGAGTTTTGTAAAATATAGGGTTGAGGGTAAAAATATTTTTTATCAGAAAAAGTAATCAATGTTGTTTATTAAACATCCTTAATGTGAATGCCCTGGAATGCTTAACAGAGCTGACAAAGCCCCTACTGGAGGGAGAATATCTGCTGAACCCAGAGAGTCAGGACTACCAGTCTGTCCCTGTAATGGCCATGGTGTCAGCAGTTTTATCTCTGGTATCTCTTCAAAACCAAAATTCCTTTAAAGCCTTTATATGAATTTTAAACTCTCCTTTGTAACTGATTCCCATTTAGACCTGAACTGACCTAATGTTTTACCTGCTCCTGAACTCTACCTAATGTTTTACCTGCTCCTCATACCACACCCCCCCGAATTTACACCTCACCTGTGTTGACTCATAGGAGACCACCAAAGGCAATTGAAGACTTTACTTCATTAGTGTGTCCCTGCCCAGGCTCAGTCTCCCTTCACACCTCAGCTCTCCACAGAGGCTTCCTGCTGAGAATCTAGACTATGGAAAAGGAAGGAATGTTAGCTAGTCTTCCATACAGGTTTATGAACCATGTTTATATCAAAATTATGGCAGCTGCAGGACATTTTTAATGCACTAAAAATTGCTTCCATAAAGAAAGCAACTAGAAATCCTTGAGCAAAATTATTATTTTAACCCAGATTTTCATCTATCCACTTTGCCTACAACTAACTTACCTGTGTAAGAGTATGCTGTAGCCATCATAAGAATAATATATTAGCCCCGCTTTAGGAGTTTATCTAATAGAGCTAGACTTTTCTTTAACCCCACTAGCTTCCAAAATAATTTACATGAATAGATAATGATTTATTTTACAAGCTTAAATGTAGAGGAATTTTAATTCAAAACATGGTTTCTCTGGCAAGAGACCACATCTGAAGACCTTCTAAGTCTGTGTGATCTGGCTAGAGTACAAGCATGCCTTTAACTCAAGGGACTAAGGCAAGCAGATGGGAGTTCAAGGCCAGCCTGGTATAAAGCAAGTATCAGGTAAAGAAAAGCTTAGGTCCAGGCATGGTGGTACATGCTTTTAATCCCAAACAATGAAGGTAAAAGTAGTTTGTAGAAGGAAGCACTCATGTTTGAAAGTGATGTCTAATTGAATGGCAGGAAAGATGATGAATCAGAGAAAGAGTTGACCAGAATAGGATATTCCCCACTCTCACAAGATGAGAGAGTAAAAGGAAAGCTACTTAAGGAACAATACAAAGAGAAAAGGCAGTTTTACTGGGAATAGTAATAGAGAGATAGGTTTCAAAGAGAGAATTAAGGTGAAGACCGAATGAGCCAGAGAATGAGAAGGAAGCAGGAGATTAGAGCAGATTGCTTAAATTAGTTTGAGGCCAAGCAGAGCAATTCAGAGGCCGAGAGAAAAGCCAGATTGAATAAGTTAGCTGGGAGAGAAGTTTAAACCAGAACAGCTGAGTTGAACCAGCCAGTCCAGAGCCTCAAAAGAACAAGAAAGGGTGAGCCTGACTATTCAGTAATAAGTCTCAGAGGCTGAAAACATTCTAAACCTGCATTAGATTGTAAGGAGATTAGAAGCTTCCAGGATTTGGCCTAGGATAGCAGAGAGAGGCAATAAACTTCTGAGATAACAATTGAAACAGGGGAATAAAAGTAACTTTTACACTTAAAGCATTGAGTTAGATTTCAACCCTCTAAGCTATTTAACTATCTCTCATCTACACAACCCATGTTACCTGCCAGTAGGTCATCCTTGCTAGGCTGTATCTCTCCATCCACCATGACCTCTTAGTTCATCCGTTCTTGCTTTCTCCTTCCTATTTTGTCTACTGGTCCCTCAAATCCAGTCTGTGAACCCCAAACACCACCTACCTTTCTTCTGCCAAATCCCACGTGTCAGCATTTTTTATTAACCAATCACTTTAAATTAGGTAAAGCAAGGTTTACACAAGAAGGACAGGTGTAACTGAGAATGAGCCCCATCTGGGAAGCAACCAGATCTCAAGGGCCAGTAATTAGCATTAAAATGCATTGCAACAGACCAACCCCCAACACCCTATTTCACAGCTCAGAAAATTGAACCTTAGAGAGTTGAAGGATAACCTACCAACAACAACAGATCTTGAAAGAAGTAGAAACCATGGTGGGTCTGGATTATTTGGCTCCACATGCTGGCCTATTTAATTTTGTACCAATGAGGATGTTTTCTGAAATAAAAATATTTCTGAATATATTTATAATTCTTAATGCTATACTGCTTTGTGCTAAGCCTAAGACTACATCTTCTATTAGTTTTTCCATAAGGAACAAAACTGATTCTGTGTGTGCGTAAAGGGAATTTACTAGACTGGCTTTTAGACTGTGGTGCTCGTAGTCCAATAATCATTGTTTCACAATGGAAAGGCCTGAAATCTGGTAGTTGTTAAGTCGGTGGGGAGGGATGTCTCTGCAACTCGAACATGACACTGAACACCCGGAGGATGGCTGGGGAGTGGCTAGTCTTCAGTTCACATTGGAATCTCAGAGAAGTTAGTTCTAACAATGGTGAAGGAATGATGTAACAACAGAGTAGATAGACATGCCAGCAAGAGTAAGGGCACGCAGGCAAAAAGCAAGTTTCCATCTTCAATGTCTAGGAGGTACTACCATCCACAGTCAGAGTGGATCTTCTACTTTTAAGTAACCCTGATCAAGAAAATCCTTCTCAGAATCATCTCAGTGGCTTGTGTTTTAGGTGATTCCAGATGCAGTCACATTGAGACACTATAGCATCAAAAAGAGACAAGATTTATTTATATTTATTTTAGGTGCATTGGTTTATTTACCTGCATGTATGTCCATGTGGGTGCTGGGAACTGAACCCAGGTCCTCTGGAAGAACAGCTAGTGCTCTTAACTGCTTAGCTACCTGGAGAGAGGGAGTGGAGAAGAGAATGGGGCAGGGGTAGTAAGAGGGCTTGAATGGGAGAGGCTCCTGGGAAGATATGAGGGTGACCCTAGCTGAGACTCCTAGCAGCGGGGAATACTGAGAGAAAAGTGGCCACATCCTGTAGCCAGGTAGGACTTCCAGTGGATGGAAAGGTACACCAACCCATCCACAGAACCCTTGACCTAAAATTTGCCCTGCCCACAAGATGTGCAAGGATAAAAGATAGAACAAAGATTGAGGCAATAGCCAACTGATGACTGGCCCAACTTGAGACCCATCCCATAGAAGAGACTCTACCCCTGACACTAATAACCCTGAGTATTAATGATACTCTGCTATCCTTACAGATAGGAACTTAGCATAAAGGTCATCTGAGAGGCTTCATCCAGCAAATAATGGAAACAGATGCAGAAACCCATAGTCAAACATTTGAAGGAACTCAGGGAATATTGGGGAAGGATTGAGGGGATTGGAGGGGTCAAGGACACCACAAGAAGCCAACCAACCTGGGCCCATGGGGTCTCATAGAACTGAACCACCAACCAAAGAACATGGATAGACTGGTCCTAGGCCTCCTACAGATTTGAAGCTGATGGGCTTCTTGGTCCTCAAGTGGGTTCCCTAACAATTGGAGCGGAGACTGTCTCTGACTTGGACTCTTTTGCCTCCCTCTGAATCTTGCTTTCCTAGCAAGATTGCCTTGTCTTGTCTCAATGAAAGAGGAGGCGCTGATATGACTTCGTGTGCCAGAGTGAGTTGGTAGTTGGGGGTAGGGGTGGAGTGTATGGGCAATTAGGATGTAAAATGAACAAACAAATAAATAAATGAAAAACAATAAGCAGAGAATGTTTCAAGCTCAGGGAGTCCACTGGACTCACATGTAACACAGCACCCCATTGGCTCACACTTTAGAACAAGCTATCTGAGACCTGTACATCCCAGCTTCCTTTCCTGTGCTATATATCTCTGCTCACCAGCTATTCCTCACCAATATGCAAATGTGCAGTGGCTTCAGGTTGTTCCCAAAGCTTTGCCTTAACAAGACACCGTCCTTTCCCTGAGTGTAGTCATTGGAAGGCCTCTTATCTGAACTTGAAATGTCCTGTCATGACACAGACATCCCTAACCCCTGACAATAGAAACACAAGGAAATTACCAGCTGTTGAAATGACAGCAAAGCCATGAGTCACTGTGATCTGTTGTTTAATCCGCACCACACCTGAGGCCTTACCCTGGCATGGTTCGTCATTCCTACCAACCCTGGGAATCATAGGACTTTTTTTGTACTCTAGTAAAAGACACTACACTTCATGTTATCCCAGTGGATTTTCCCCCCTGTATTTACCTCACGATCACCTTCTCCTAACTCTAGTCATTTTTCTTGTTACATATGCATGAAAATGTTCACATCTCACCTTGTTGGATTGTATTAGTATTTTCTTACTGCTTGAAAGAAGTAACATAAGGCCAGAAGGGTCCATTTTGCTCATAGTGTGGATGTTTATAGGCCACTGTGGTGGGGAAGGCAAGCATGGGATAGTAGAATCATGTGGTAGCTGGGCCAGTGATGAGGAAGCTGAGGTCACCCAGAGGTGTGCTAGGTTTTAACAGCACACCCCAGTGCCCATTTTTTTCCAAGGAGGCAATAGCTCCTGAAGGCTCTGTGAAACATTTGGGGAATAAATATTTAAATGCATCATCCTATAAGGAAACTTTCACTTTAAATTTTAACAGTGATCTTCCATAGCATTCTTAACAAAATACTCACTCTGCAATTACCAGAATGGGGTAAAAGGTCATGTGAGATTCCTGTCTCTACATGCTCTTCACATGGGTCCTCCATGCCAAAAGTGCAACAAAGTCAGCTAAAGTCAGATAAAGGCCCAACTCTGGCATGCATCATTACAGACTTGGTAGTAAATAATGAATTATAGATACTAATGAGGCACATAAACATAGCTTAGCACAAAAGATGCATGATAAACATTTTTATTAACCCTTTTTAGAACTCTGAAACTCTCTGGCCTCTGTCAAATTTTCATTGGGTAGTTAGTATAGTAATATTATTAAAGTATCTCATTTTTAATTTCACAGCACGATTACACAGAAGCAGAGAATGCAGTGTGCAGGTTAGCCACTTAGGTATTACTCAAAGTGACCATGCACAATTGGGATAAGTGGCCATAAAAACAAAGAAGGTTCTTTACACAATTGCCTATTTACAACCAAGCAGATAGTGTGTTATGGGCCTAGTTTTTTGATAAGTTTCTACATATACATTTATATACATACATACATACATATATATATATATATATATATATATATATGTTTGAGAAATTTTTCTACAAGACCCTTAATCATCAGCCTAACACTATCTCTTTAAATGATGCCTTTCCACCAATCATCCTTGATTACCACCCCTAACAGAATGCTCTCACAAGAGCGTTAACATAATCTTACTTCTAAAGGACACACTTAGTGTTCCAAGGTAACTATGCTTCCTTAAAATTCCTATGACAAAGGCTTAATCTGGGGAATATCAGAACTTGACCTTGAAAGAGGTGATTAAGCTACTATTGGGATATCAGAGTAAGTCTTAAGCCGGTGGGATTGGCTTTTGAACACAGATCACACTGACAGTGGCCACAAACACCAAGCAGATGCAGTTTAGAATGTGAACATCTACCAGGCACAGAAGCATCCAAAGTGCCAGCTCCTTGACCTTGGATTTCCAGCTTTCAGAACTGTAAGGACATAAAATTTGTGTACTTTAAGAAACTGAGTCAGTGACCTTTTGTTAGGGCAGCCACAGCCAGCTGGCATATTGCACAACTCAAATAATCTCAAAGCTTTCAACACAGAGAGACGGTCCAGACCTGTGCCCAGAGACAGGAGAGCTGGAGAGTAGTTTTTAAAATCAAGATGCTAGTGAAGTTATTTACTTCCTACTGGTAAATTGCAGCCATTATGAAACAGAGACACCGAGATCATGTGGTGAGGATTAATGAGATCACCTCAGTTAAGTGCTCCTTTAGAGATAAATTCTTTAATTTTGCCACCCGGCTTCATGAGTTTTTAAGATCTACTTTTCTTTAATGCATGCTGTATAAAGTTTGCAATGCCAACAGTCTTTATTAATCTTCTCTCTTTTATCTCATTACTAATTAATGTAGCTAAGGCAGAGAATATTGTGAAACAAGAATAAACAAGGAAGGTAAGTTAAAAACCAATGAGTCCATTCATTTATAGCTCAACATACTCAGAACATTAACCCGTCTCAAATTATACCAATTCCATATGTCAATCTGCCAAAGAGGGCAAGAGAGAGGGCAGAGAGAAGAAGAAAAAGAAAGGCAAATTGAACTCATGTGCATGTTCTTCTAGATGGGCATCTTGTTTTGAACTTTAATCCAAGTGATTTGAATTCAGCTCCCACTGGAAATAAGCAAGTAATGATAATGGTAGCTCTTGGTTTTTAAAAGCATCAAAGAGATAGTGTGATATTGAGTAATTACTACAGTAAAATACAGAGACAAGATCCTAAAGAAATTAATCAGGACTGTAGTCCACTTATACTTGGAAGTCATCAGGAGCTACCAGAGAAGAGACTCTGAGAAACCACACTGGTAAGAGTGGTGAACCATGCCTTTAATCTCAGCACTCAAGAGGCAAGGACAAACAGATCTCTGAGTTGGGAGCCAGCCTGGTCTAGCTAGTGAGTTCATGTTAGCCACAGATCCTTTCTCCAAAAGAGAGGAAAAAGAAAAAGAAAGGAAGGAAGGAAAAAGGCAAAAAAAAAGAAAGAAAGAGCGGCAGAAAGAAAGAAAGAAAGAAAGAAAGAAAGAAAGAAAGAAAGAAAGAAAGAAAGAAAGAAAGTTCTATACTTTGCCTGCACAAGTTCCCATCCCAGATACTTTAGGCAGGATGGTTTAAGTCTCTGAAATGTACTTTCTTGTTGCTCTAGAAGCCAGAAATTAAAGTTTCACCTTTCCCTTTCTGGCAAGTCTTCTTGCTTGTTGGCAGGCAGATAGACAGTTGCCTTCTTGTGTCCTCATGTAGCACTGAGAGGGGAAAAAAGAAGAGAGAGAAAAGGAGAAGGACATTCCCAAGTCATAAAGACACTAATCTTACTGGCTCAGTGACCCACCTTATGATCTTATTGTGTTACTTACCTTCGTACTTCAAATATAGTAACATGGGAGGTTTAGCGTTTCAACACATGTATTTTAAAGTGGCAAACACTGTTTGTAATACTGAGCTTAGTGTGAGAACTCACAACCTTAAGGTAAGGGGACCTGGAAATCACCTAACTCTGCCATGGATCTATGGTGTTCTCGGAGGATAGGGAGCAGTGCAGCAAACCTCAGAACTGGGCCAGATGCTCCGGGTGTCTGGGATAACTGTGAGTCTCAGTCAACAGGAGCTAGGTGACTACTCATCCATAGCATAAACCTTGATGTCTAATGAACTATGTAACTATATGCCACATTTTAGTTATCAAAGTTAAGCTGGAATCAACGGAAGTTGGAATCAATGGGTTGACCTGGGAGGAGTTAGTGGGAGAAGTTGAGGGTGAACATGCTCAAAATTCATTGTAGGAAACTACCAAAGACTTAAAAGGAATACTCTGAAAGGTTTGTTAATGGAATACCACACCTATAATTCAGCCTTGTTACTTGAACTTGGTACTGAACTCAAAGAAGGAACACGTGGACCTCTTAGCACCCTTTCCCTTATGTCTCCTTCTTTCTCTGTTTCACATCTTTTCTTCTCTTTGTCCTCTTGACCTTTTAACACTAAACCTCCATTCTTATTCTAGACGTTTTCCCACAACATGAGTCACTGGCAGGTTTTGTCCAGTCATATGGGAAAAATCATGTAAGGATGAGGTTGAGTGAGGACAGAAACATGCCAAGGCTACTTGAGGACACGTGTTCCAGAAGTTCTCTCAGAATAGGATGTTTGAAGGCTATTTTATAATATTTAAAATTCCATCCATTTAAGTGGGTGCTGAGTGATGTGTGACTAAAACTACCCAGATGTTGGATAAAATGGGAAAGAAATGCAAGTCAAATTTCTGCCCATCAAATGTTTCAGTTCTGCTGTAAGCAAAGGCAGCAAAAGAAAGCATATCAAGCAATTACGGAAACAATAGGAATTCCGAGAAGACTGAAAAGGAAGTATGGTTTCAACTGAGAACTGTAAAGTAAGTGATTTGTAAGTGGCTGGGAAAGAACACTTCCCAGAGAGTTGGGGATAAAATGCAAGGATGGGAACAGAGAGAGTATGGGCTGAGCAATAACCATAAATACATGTGCACTGAATGTCTAGTGGATATGTCTTCCGTATATCATTCCACTGTACATGTGAGAGGCATTAATATCATTTCAAAAACAATAAATGGAGAGTTTGATATTGATATTGTAGAAAAACACATAATTTATATATGACCAAGAATAACTTGGACCAATTAGAATATTGTAGATTTTGTCCAATGCATGATATGCTGTACTTGGGACTAAGATGGTAGAGTCATAGAGAGCAGAGGCCAAAATCTGAAAGTCTGTTTAAAGAAGGTAAGAAAGATAAATGAAGGAAAAGTCAAATATTATCTCAGAGATATTGGGATAAAAACTATGTACAAACATAATTACAAACAACAGAGAGAGCAGGGAACTGCCATAAAAGAGGGTGTGTTGGGATCTATTCAGCTTAGAGTAGATGGCGAGAGACCTAAGGCCAGCATGTCCTAAGCACCCTGAATAAGACATCACAGGAGGATGAACAGGAGGCAACAGAGAGATGCAGCATCGGGTGCTACTCATAAGAGACAGACAGCAAGGCACCAAATGACAAAGAATGGGAGAAGCTTCCCCACTGCACTTGGCCTCAACAGCTTTCCATTGCCAGCTTTCTCTCAGTGTGCAGTAAGGGCCAGGCCTGGGCTTTGCAAAGCAAAGTCCATTTCTGCCCATGTCTGTTTTTTTTTTTTTTTTAGATGTCTTTATACTACTTTATACTCTGCCATCTTAAATAATAGGGATGGGAATGACTAGAATATAATAGTTTCAGCTCTTGCACTGATGGTATGATATACTTGTATACCATGTTGTCTCAAAGTAAACATAAGATTAAACTCAATCACCCTAAAAATTAAGTTCTGGAAGTCAGCCTTTCTAATCACACTAACCTCATAGGTCTCTAACAAAGATGAACTTTGCTACATTACTTTGGGTAAAGCTGAGTCACCAAGAAAAAAAAAATTTAAATTTCACTCATAATAATGAAAAAAATAAATAAAAGAGCCTTTGCGGCCTGCTAGGCTGATTCTGATGTCTCTTTGTGGTTTCAGTCCTAGAGGCAAAGGGGCCTTTCCCTTTCCCTGGAGAGGAAGAGGAAAAATGGGGGAAAGTCAGTTTCCTTTTAATGGGACTAACACAGAGTATGTACACAGAACTTCTACCCTCACCTCATCGGCCAGGGCGTGGGAATCACACAAAGGTGACTGGGACAAACAGCTCCTCGGTGGATATTGCTGTGATCTGTTCAGCCTGTAGGAGTCTGAGAGACTGAAGATCTGTTACAGAGAAAAGGAGAGTGGCTGCAGGGCATGTCTGGATGCAATTCCCCCTCCTCATCAGGTGACACTCCTCATTCGATAAGACTTTCCTCTCCAGGTGTCAAGCTGATTTTTTCTTTTCTAATCGACAAATTCATCCTGTGCTGTCATTGTCACACGCCATTTAAGGCAGAGAGAGTGTACCTGAGCTTGCCTTTGCACTACGCACCTCACATTCTATGGAGCTGCTTGCTTCTGAGCCACACGTTTTGGAGACTGCTCTCATGGCACTCATTATGAAATGAGAAAAATGCCATCATTGCTAAGCAGTAAAGCGCACCCAGCGACAGCGATCCTGCCACAGGTTTATAAGGAAAAGCCCAGTCTCTATTAGGTGAAGGCCAGCCGTGAGCTTTGAACCACTCTCCATCCCCCCGCACTGCACCCTTCATCCCCCACCCCACCTCAAGTGAATTTATAATCATATGGATGCACAAGGTGTGGAGGGGTAGTATTTCTGGAATTTGTTTCTCAGAATCTGATCTTGACAGGTGGAATAATGTTCTGTCTCATTAGCTAATAGGCTGTCTAGATTAGAATTACAAGTAGAAGCAGAAATGAACCCAAATCCTGTCAGGTTCTCCTTGGCTTGTTTCTCCTGCAAGAACAGAGGTGAGAAAAAAAAAAAATCAGTAAGGAAAAAAAAAAAGTCAATAAAAATCAAGATACAAATTAACAAACAAGATTAAGAAGTTTGTATTCCAATGACTAATTCTGTGGTTTCAGTTACTGAAAGAAAACAAATGGCCAACACCTTGTGAGGCCCTGTGGTTATCCAAGCCCAGAGGACTGAAACTAGGCCACCAAGTTCATCCAGCCTTTTTTATTGTATCACCTCACTTTTGTGTTATTACCATTTGATGATTTAATTTTACTCTAGGTGTATTACATAGTGGAATTAAGCACATTAACTACATATAGAAAAGGTTTAGGCTTCAAAATATTGAGTCAGTTTCTTAAGAACAATATCACAGCTCCATATTTACTTACTCATTTGCTAATGAGTAAGGCTATGTGTCTCCTGGAAAGCCCATGTTTTCCATGTAAACCATTATTCCACATTATCTCAGTGTGGTAGTAAGCCCTGTTTAGCTGCACGAGGTAGAGTATGCCAACACCCAGGTTGAATGACCTCATCAGCTGAATTAAGAAAATACACAAGTTTTGTCCAATGAGATGTCCTCATAGGCCTACAGCATTCTCGCACAGGTTAATAAATGTGTTGTAAGTGACGATTAATATTTACTATTGATATGTCTTCTGGTAATGCTGCTGTTAATCCTAAACAGCTATATAACCAGATCACCACACAGAGACTATGGCTTATTTAGTTAACCTAGAACACAATGCTGGGCAATAATTAGTCCCTCTTACCTCCAAGCCCTCATAGTTTCCTAACATTTAGATATCCCATACTATACTTGCTTTTAGTGATATGTTAGGTCCAGATCATCTCTCCACGTAGTTCCAAGATCTGTCCTCCAGCTCTGCTCTCCTAGCTCTGCCCTCTCCCTTTTGCCTCCCAGTCTTACCCTGTTCTCTGGCTCCTCCCCTCTTTCCTGTCCTCTGGCTCCTCCCTTCTCCCTGCTTCCTTTCCCTTGCTAAAGATTGTGTCTAGTTGCTTTATTTTGGCATGTTTACACAAAGTTGAGACAGGATGCTTAGAATAAGTATCACAATGCAATGTCCAGATTGAAACCAGAAAGTGGGGGAAAGAAATCAGCATTTGAATGAACAAGAGTAAGGTGTATACATTTCAAAAGAATATTATACCAACATAAATGTATTAAACGGGTTCTTTTCTGGGAGCTGTGAGAGCATACCCTGTAATTCCAGAACTCTCACGGCTGAACCCAGAGAGCTGTGAGGTCAAAATTAGCCTGAGCTGTAGAGCAAGAACCACTCTTACAGAAAACAACAGAGAAGGGGGAAAATATCTTTCAAGTCGAAAACTTAAAGTACTAACATAACTTCATTAGATTTGCAAAATGTCTTGAACTCCTTAAGAGTTCTCTCAAGTCACTTCGTTGCTTACTGATGTTTTATTATCATCTAGTGATTTGCTGTTCAGAATTACAGGAAACTCACAGGGGAAAAGGGAATGAAATGAGCAGTAACTTAGGAATCACTTAAATTTTGTATCAGTTTCAATTATTTTTCATATGCCCAGGACTTTCACACCAAAACTTATCCAAGAAAATGGTAGTGTTTCAGATAGCGCTTTCTATGCTTCCCATCAAGCAACATTTAAATGAACAAAATGCTGTTTTGCAAATCTTATTCTCTTGCGAGGCAGAAATCATCACTTCCATTCAGAAGAGAGACTCCGTGGGAAACAATTCTGCCTGTGAAAATCCAATATGTCATTTTTATCAACAACACATACTCTAGGTGTCTGATTAAACCATCTAAGCACAGCTGAGATAAAATCAGATTGAAATCAAATTATGGCACCTTGTCAAATATTTCCCCAAATAAAAACAAGAAGAGAGCTGATAATCCCTTTCCTTAGATATCAGAGTCTTCAAGTTATAAGATAAATACCATTTAACAAGTTCTAGCTTGAGGGGGCAATGCTTGTTTCCATGTATCCTATGACTTTACAGTGGCCTTAAACTTCGCCGCTGCTTCCTTCCACTCTTGAAGTGTTCTGTACTTGCCTTCATCTATATGCTATTCACTTAGAAATATATTCTACATGAAATCATAGCCTGCTGTTACAGGAAAGTTCCCCAACCATGCAGAACAGGAGCAATATCTTTCTTATTTACCTCAACTAACATACACATGTTCAATAATTTTGATGACTTAGTATATCAATAAAAAAAACTCCAAGACTTTTATTCACCACTCTATAAAAATGGCTTTTGTCAAGGGCATCAATAACTTCCATTGCTAAATCCAGCTTTCAGTTTCCACTCTTTTCATTAATTTTTTAAAATTTGTTTATTTTGTTTATTTGGGGACAGGATTTCTCTGTACAGCCTTGGCTGTCCTGAACTCACTTTGTAAACCAGGCCGTTCTCAAACTCACAGAGATCAGCCTGCTTCTGCCCTCCAGAGTGCTGACATTACAGGTGTGCACCACCATGCCTGGCTCAGCTGTCAATTTCAATTATTTTATTTTGTCCTCCAAACCATGTTGAAGTTGGTCCTCTGACGTCATTGGTTACTAGTTTTAATCATTTTTCTTGTTTCACTTCACCCAAACCTCGAGACTCAAACAATATTCTCTTTGATAGCTTTAAATGACATTTGTATCTGCAACATATCCTAAATGTCAGACTATTCAATGACTGACATCCTTCCTGACTTAGAGTCTTAATGCTAATCTCAAAGTCACCATGTACAGAACTGAATTCCTGCCTCTCACTCTTCTCCCATGCACAACCTCTAACCCAGGCATGCTGTGTTTACATTTGTCTCTGTATCATTTGATAGTTTTTTTTCTATCTGTTACCCTCCATTTCTAGCAACACCAGAGGCACAAAACTATCTCTTCCTTCCTTCAACCTCCACTGTCCATCCCCACCCCCTGCCCTTTCCATTGGCAGGTCCTGTCTAAGAACCAGCAGGCAAGGAAATAGTAGTTTGCAAGCTTCCCATCTCTTTGTACAGAGGACATTTAGATGACAGCAGAAATAGCTACCCAGAGGCATTATGTGCCACTGCCTCCTAATTAGACTGCCTGTTTCTGTCTATAGTGTGGAGTTTTTTTTTTAAACTATGACAAAACATCCCCTTTGGACAACTTAAAGAAGGGAAGATATATTTAGGATCACAGTTCCTGAGTTTAGTTCTACCGTGGCATGGGGGTGGGAAATATGACAGAGACCAGATCACATCATGGTGGCAGGAAAGAGGAGCCATACCACCTGTGCTGGTGAGGTTTCTACTTGTCTCCCATTTAATCCTTCTAGGCCCCCAGCCTTTAGGGCCATGCTGCTCACACTCAGTCATGTTTACGCCCGTGGTTCATCCTCCTGGGAAACATCGTCACAGATACCCAGCGATATGGTTCATTAATTTCCTAGGTCCTTCTCAAGTTGATGGCTGCAATTGACCGCTTCAAGTTCACTTCTGTCACCTTGGTAACCAAAATGACTCCTTAAGTTGAGCACTCTCTTGGCTCTTAGTGTGCACTCAATAGTGTGCTGAGGTCCATTTCTAAATGCAAATCAGATCATATCACTTTTACTTTTCGGTGGTTTTTGGTTTTTGGTTGTTGGTTTGGTTTTGGTTTCTTCTTCTCTGTGTTGCTTTGGCTGTCCTGGACATGCTTTGTAAACAATGTTGGCTTCGAACTCACAGAGATCTGCCTGCCTCTTCCTCCATGAGTGCTGAGATTACAGGTGTGCACTACTATGCCCAGCAATGTCACTTCTATGTTAAAATAAAATTAAACGGAGATCCAAGATGGCTGCCATGAGAGAACACTGTGGCTGAGGAGTAGGAGAGCAGAAACAACGCAGCGACCAGGAGACTGAACTCTGGGACCTAAAACTAAAACACCAGCATTGTGAGTGCCAGGTGAGCAGAACTCCTACGGTGAGAAAATCAAGTGGGAAAACCCTAGGGACACCCAGTTATTACCTGGAGAAATTTCCCGGTGACTAGCGGCGCACAGCTCTGATCTGGACGAGCAGCCGCGCTGGGCGCCCGCACCCGCCATTATAGACTGGATCACACAGTCTCACGGGCAGTCTCAGGAGGAGCCGGGTGCCGTTTTCACTGAACTGTACACTGCGAGCTCGCACTGCACCCAGGTTCTGCTTCAACCCGTGGGTGTGCTGCAGGCTCAGACCGATCATCGGAACCACACCAGACTGAGTGGATTGGGGGACCATTTTGACCAGTCCGCACACTGTGGGGGCTCGAGCCAAACGTTTCTGCCAGCAAAAACTCAGTCAGTGTGTGAGTCCGCAGGCGGGTCTGGGAGGAACCCGAGTTCTGCCTCAACCCACGGGTGTGCGGTGGGCGCGAACCTATCGCCGGAACCACCACAGAATGAGTGGATTGGGGGACCATTTGGACCAGTCCGCACACTGCAGGGGCACGAGCTGAACGCTTCCGCCAGCAAAAAATCAGTGTGTGAGTCTGCCGGCAGGTCTGGGAAGAACCAGAGTTCTGTCTCAACCCACGGCTGAGAGGATCCTGGGACAATCTTGACCAGACCACACACTGAGGGCGAAAGCTGCACGCATCCGCCAGCAAAAACCCCAGTTCGGGTGTCTGTCCACGGGCCAGACAGAGAAGGCCTCGGGCACCATTTCAGACAGCCCTGCATACAGTGGATGGACACCAACCCAAACCCACTGTGTGTGCCCCAAATATCATCTCAGACCGTGGTGCACAGGCCCTGGCACAGAAGGAGGTGCCAAATCTCCATTCCAGGGAATGGCAGCAAGCCCAGGGCGGAGTCCACAGCCCCCAGCTGACATCGCAAACCTGGACACTCAGACTCTAGCACAGAGTGAGGAGTAAAGACTCCAGACCGGAGGGGTGACCAGCCTGCAGTGCTCACAGCTTCTAGCACAGAGCACAAAACTGGGCACACACAGCCCACAACAGAGATCAACTGAGACAAAACACATACCGAAAACCACCGGAAATCCCTGATCTTCTTGAAGAATACTCCTGACACAAGAGATTGACAGATTCAGACTGAAGTACAGCCTTAAAGCACAAACAGCTCCCTGATTTTATATAAACAAATGCCCAGAAATCGGTGAAAGAACTCACCCAACAAAAATCAGGACACCATGGCCCCACCGGAAACACCCAAAAGCAGTGGAGTT
>CM053767.1:25727324-25773478 GCA_028658305.1 Pachyuromys duprasi | reverse complement strand
TACAATCAAGGACCATGTGTGGATGTGGACTGGAACCCCCGCACAGATGGGGCCCATGATAACTCGGTGTAGGACTGAAGACCCTATTCAGGGAAAGAGGGACTGTTTCAGTCATAATCTTGATGGCTGACTCTTTGACCCTCCCCCATACAAGCCAGGGAGTGACAGACTGGCTAGATCCCAGGGGAGGACATTGCAGCCAGGCCTGAGGAGACAGGATAAGCTGGGGTTGGATGGAAGGGAAGGAGGTCCTCCCCTGTTGGTGGACTTGGAAGGGGCGGGGAAGAGGGAGATGAGGGAGGGAGTGGGAGGGTAGGAGGGAAGGGGGGAGGGGGCTATGCATGGGATTCAAAGTACCTAACCTGTGATTGAGATAAAAATAAATAAATTTTAAAAAAATAAATAAAAAATTAAATTAAATTAAATTAAACAATTATTTTCTGTTTATGACTTAAAGACAAAGTACTCACTTTGATATTTATTTTAAACTTGCATATTTTCGTTTTCAAAATCCTTTTCACATATACTTATGTATTTAATTTTTATAATGTGTCTTGGTCTTGAATCTGATGCCGTTCCAATATTCTTATGAAGCCCTGGAGTCTCACCGTGACACACACAAATATACACAGAAGGTTTTGCTTCTTGCAGTTATAGTTAGTCTGGGTCAAACACTACCCATTGCAAGGTTCTCAGCTAAACTATTCCATGTACCCTGAATTGTGTACTATTCTGGGCAGTGCGATGAAATCATGTGCCATGTTGCTCTGCCCATGCCTTCAACCAGTGATTTCATTCTTTCTTGCTAACCACATTTTGATGATACACTAATATATCAGTTAGTAGCTCAACTGTAATAGGACTATTGCAGTGCAGGTTTTCAAGTAAGCCTTATCTCAATACTGTCACCAGAGCGCAAGAGCGGTGATGTTCAAACATCAGATGTGCTTTAAAAAAGAAAAATCATAAAGACTCTCTCTCTCTCTCTCTCTCTCTCTCTCTCTCTCTCTCTCTCTCTCTCTCTCTCTCTCTCTCTCTCTCTCTCTCTCTCTCCCTCCCTCCATTTCTGTTACTTTCAAGAATGTATCTGTTTGGGGCAGAGGAGATATGAGGTAAGTGCACATGCCTGTGGAGGATAGAACACGGCGTCGGATTCCCTGGAGCCGAAGTTACTGAAGGTATGGGAGACCTCATGTGGATGCTAAGCGCTGAATCTCAGCTCTCTGCAAAAGCAGTGCATGTTCTTAACCATTGAGTCATCTCTCCGGTCCCATAAAGTTAAATATTCCTTCAAAAAATCCCATTGATGCAATACTATACTGGAAGGTATAGTGTTAGTATATAAGTATACCACATATATAATATATACATATATATTGGTATATAAATGTATATATATACATACATGTATGTGTATATACGTCAATATATGCATTGGTATATATAGTATATAAGGTATAGTATAATCTACACCATAAAGAATTTTGAGAGAGACCACAATCACATAAATTTTACCAGTCTATTGTTAAAATTGTTTTTTTCTGTGTTATTGTTAATATTTTTGTGCCTAATTTGTAGGTGAAATTTATCAAAAATGTATTTTTATAGGAAAACAATGTAGTATACATGAGGCTCAATAATATTTGCAGCTAAGGTACCTGCTGAGCATCTTAAAACATTTCACATTGGTAATATAGACAGTTGTACTGCTGTTATTTTTATCTTGCTAATACTTTGAATAAATGATAAAATTATGGGTCATTTCAGTACTTTATACCTCATCGCTGTTCATATGCAAAGGCCGTACATTCATGGGTGAAACCTAGTACTGAACAAAATTATTTGTTAAAAAAAGAAATACATATGCTGAAAATATACAGATGTTTCTTGACATTATTCCTTTAAAAATATAGAAAACTTGTTCTTTACATCTTCTTTATATTTTAAAATTAAATATTAATGTAACCTAGTGGTGATTTAAAGTATGCAGAAGGATGTGCTGGTCTTATGAAATCCTGTGCCATTTTATTTGAGACTTGAGATTTGCAGATTTCTGTATATAAAGTAATCCTTATATTAGGATAAAGGATAAATATATCTTTATTAATTTGTTTGAAAATCATTTCCCACTATTAAACAGAAATATACTAATTATGCTACATAATTCCAGAGCATGTTCATCCATTTAACCAAAAATGTATACCTTTGACCTACAATTTTACCCCTCAGGACCTAGCAACAATAATCATTCTGTACTCTGTGTCTATGATTTTGGAAACTATACAATGTTAATATTTCTCTTCCTAGCTTATTTCAGTTAACATGAAGTTCTCCAGATCTATTTGTGTTGTAGCAAACATCAGGGTCGCCTTCTCTTTTAAGCCATAGCATACCACTGTGTGAGGCAAATGTCTGTGTAGGACATTTTCCCCATCCATTCATCCTTCAAGGAACATTAGGTTGATCCATACCTGGATTACATGGATACAGGCACAGTGAATATGGAACATAGATATCCCCTTGACCTTTGTATTTCATTTACTGGAATGCTTACCTGGAAGTACAGCACATGGTACTTCTTTTCTTAGTTCTTTGAAGGAACTACCATACACTTTTCTGTAATAGCTGGGCTAATCAACATTCCAGCCAACAGCATGCAAGGGTTCCTGTTTCTCTGTATCTTTGCTAGTGCTTTCTTTCATCTTTTCAATAATAAGCAGGTATGTGATAGAATCTCATTGTGGTTTCAATCTGAACTTCTCTGATCATCAGTGATGCTACGCATCTTTCTTCACATATCTATGTATCATTGATATCCTTTTTTTTAGAAATGTCTGTTCAGAACTACTCCCGCTTTTTATTATTTGTTTTCATCTTTTTGCTGAGTCAGTTCTTTCTGTGTTGTGCAAAAGCTCTGCAGCCCCACATAATCACGCTTGCTCGTTTTTGCTTTTATTGCCTGTGGTTGGGGAGGAGAACTATTTTTGCTCAAATCGCTATCAATCTTATGTTTAAGGCTTTAATCTATTTTGAGTTCATTTTTGTACAATGTGTCACTTAAGAGTATGTTGCATCCTTTGATGTTAGATAACCAGTTTCCCAACAGATTTTCTTGAAACACCTTCTACTTCCCTGCTCTTGGCACTTTGGTGAAAACCAGTTAATTGCGAGCATATTTTTTCCTGAGTTTTCTACTCTGTTCCATTGGAATAAATGCCTGTTTCGCACTTCAAGCTCTGTTCTATGTGGTCTCTAGCTCTGCTGTGTATCTTGAAAGTAGTGGTAAAGGGCATCTGACTCTGTTTTCATTTAGGTTTTAGCAATCTGGTGTCCTGTGAGGCACGAATTTTTACTTAAGATTTGGAGGGACAAGAGGAGTGTTTCTCGTCTTGTGAGTTGTGATCCCTTTGTGGGTCGAATGACCCTTTCGCCAGGGTCACCTAAAACAAAACAATACAAAACAACAAAAACCCAGAAAACACAGATACTTACATCATAATTCATAACAGTGGCAAAATTATGAAGCAGCAATGAAAATAATTTTATGGTTTGGGATTGCCACAATGGGGGGAATTGTGTTAAAGTGTCTCAGAATTAGGAAGCTTGAGAACCACTGGCCTGGAGTAACAGCAGTAACAAAATGATTTCCCACATTATCTGCTGATACCCATATTTGTGTGAACGATGAACAAGAAGAATTCCAGTGACATATGTTTTTTATATTAAATATTGTCCTAAGCAGAAAGGAAGCATTAGTCTTATTATCATATGATTATGGAATGGCTACAAAATTGCTAAGTCAAGTCTTTTACCCAAAAGTACTTTTATCTCTAAATAACAAAAATCCAAGCAAAATGACTCAAACCAATAGCCAATTTATTAACGATATTAATAGCCAACCATAAAACAGCCCTATAAACAGTACAGCTAGTTCCAGATACTCCAGTTGTGACGCTCTAAATCACTCATTTCTCCTCTGTAATACATTTATTCTCAGGTATCGGTTTCTCGACCCCCACCCAATCTCAACAGGAACAGTAATTAATGACCCTCTTACCAGTAAGACTATGATGGAGTAAGTGGCTCTTTCCCATTGGTTCACCTGGCTGAACTTAGTGATTCCTTTTTCTTTGAACAATCAATAATTCCTTCTTTAAATATCTTGGTTTTGGACACACCCTGCTCCTCAAGCCAGAGACTAGAGTAAACCTCACTCAAAACAGAGAAAAATGATTTTACAATGAAAATTCAAGGTTTTTGTGTTTGTTTGTTTGTTTTTGTTTTTGTTTTTGTTTTTAAAGAAAAGAGACTCTGGGCTGTGATTGCAACTGATGTCTATTATATCTTAAAATCCTCAGGGTTCTGATGAAATTTTAATAATGTATTTAAAGCAACATAGTAATAAATATTGCTGGTAAATTAATTGCAAAGATTTTTTTTTAATTGAGAAAAATCACTGGATGTTGTCTTATGAGACTCAAGCTTCCTGTTTCCAAACCTTTCCAGAACTATTTATTGTATGTGGTCTTGTAAAGTAACTTAGCATGTCTATAGACGTTTTCTTAACTATAGAGTGATAAAACACATTAAAAAATCCTCCTCCACTATGTTTCCCTATTGCCAGCAAACAACTGTAAGTGGGGTGAACTAGGTGTTGTAGCCAACAAAATGACCTACTAAGATGTGCTTACCTTTGCAAGTAAAAGTACGAAGAAACTGCCAAATCTTGTCACTAGCTGCAAAATTATTTAGCATCTGTGGTATTTTGAATAGGAATGGCCCCCATAGGCTCATAGATTTGAATACTTGGTCACCAAAGAATGGCACAACTTGAAAGGCTTGTGAGGTGTGGACTTTTGGGGGTTCCTGTGGTCATGGAGGAAGTATGTCACCATGGGTGGGCTTTGAGGTTTCAAAAGCCCAAGCTAGGCTCAGTGGCTCTCTCTTTTTCATGCTGCCTGTGGACTTATAGAACTCTAAGCTTCTCCAGCACCATGTCTGCCTTCAAGTTAAAACTGAGTCCAGGTAGAGGGCTGCATTCTCTTCGATGCTTTTGCCAGAACTGGTTTCAATATTACCTGAAGAGCTCAAAAAATATAGATTTTTCAGAATTGGTTGTATGTTGTTGAGTTAGGCTCATAAATTTTTGTTTTTATAATTCTGTTGTCTTTAGTTCTTTCTGTTCTCTGATTTAAAACATGTAAATTTTCTTTCAGTTACTATAATTTACACCCTATCAAAAACTTTACATATTTATAGTCTAAGAGAAATTTTGGTTTTAGAATGTATATCCACAAATCATAGTATAGATTTTTGACACTAAAATATGGGAAGAAAAGGAAAAATCACATTCCTCAGTATATTTTGTGTGTTTTCTTCAGAGGATTGACATTTTATTTGACAAGAATTACAATATCCATAACACATTAAGAACACATCCTTTTTATTTTCCCAAAGTCTGATATCAATTCACACTTTTGCAATTGTCACTAACACTCAAGTCAGAATAAAAGTAAAAGTTTTGTTGCTATACCCACAGAGCAGTGCATTGCTCAACCTTCATCAGAGAAGCTTCTTCTTAGAATGTGTAGAGAGTGAGAGACATTGGGACACTCAGCCCTAAATAAGATGCCTTCATCAAATCCTTCATGTCAATGGTCAGGAATCTTTGTAGAAGGAGAAGAAGAAAGACTATAAGAGCCGGAACTGATGACTCCAAGGCAACAGTGTCATCCCAACATGACAGGACTGTTACACACATAGACTCAGAGACTGTGGCAGCATGTACAAGACTGACAGAGGTTCAAACCAGACAAAATCTTAGCATTGAGAAGGGAAGCAAACACAAAAATTCAACCCCTAACTAAGAAGCTATTTGAAGCTAATACCTATTGAGAAAATCAGTTTTCTCCAATGGAGAGTCATTGGTTATAACAACCACATTCCAGGGCAGGCCTCATGTCCAGGAATAGTTGACCAACACAAAACAGAATTCAGTCTGGTGTGTCTGTGTGTGTGTGCCATTTTTATTTTGTTTCGGGATTTTTTTTTCTTACTTGTTTACTTTTTAATTATTTGTTTTGCTTTTTCTTTTTTCTTTCCTTTTTTTTTTTTTCAGGGAGGGTATTGCTGATTTGCTGTTTGGTTTGCTTTAGTTGGTTCATTTGTGGTTTTTGTTTTTTTGTTTTGTTTTGAGAGAGAGAGAAAGCAAAAATCATGCAGTTGGGTGGGTAGTGTGCTGTGAAGAATCTGGGCAGCATTGTCAGGGAAAAATATGACCAGAATACATTGTATAAAAAAATTTAAATGAAAACTTATTATGTGTGTCTATGTGAGAGCATGTGCACAATAGTGCAGGTGCTTGTGTGCAGAGGTTGGAAGTGTAGGTCTCGCCAGAGCTGGAGATAAATTGTAAGCCGACTGACTTGGATGCTGGGAACTGCACTCAAGTGTTCCTCAAGAAAAGTACATACTGTTATAACTACTGAGCAATTTCTGTAGTCACAGGATCTTCAAACTATGATGATCTGCTGATGGGCAGCTCAAATTTCATGTGGGTCTCCCTAGTAAGGGGGCCAGGGGCTGTCTGAGACATGAACTCTGTTGCCTGCTTTTTGATCACTTCCTCCTGGCAGGGCTGTCTCGCCAGACTACAGAGGAAGGGATGTGCTCAGTCCTGATGCAACTTGAGCTGGGATGGGTCCGTAGGGTGGAGGGTACTCTCCTATGCTGAAAAGTAGTGGAGGATAGGTTGAAGAAAAAGGAAGGGTGGGACAAGGAGGAAAGGAAGGAGGGGGTTATGATTGAGATGTAAAGTGAATTAATTAATTTCTTAAAACTATGATGATCTGCTATCAACTAAATCTCAGGCATATCTAGCAGGTCTGTTCCCTTCTATGATGAAAGCCTTTACAGATCACAGTGTATTCGATCAAGCTCTTAAGTTTATGAAACAATAATCATCTTAATTTTTTTTTCTCTGAGAATGTTTCATTTAGATTACTTTTGTTACTGTTTTAGATGTTAAACTCCTATGAGTGAAATGTGATCACCTTGGCACATGGAAACCCTGGGTTCTAAAGTGATATCCTCTCTACTACAGACATACAAGCCTTAAAAAAGGCTGGTCATTCAGACTCCTCTCTATCTATAATCATGTGCTCTAGGGTCATCAAGAACAGTTAACTTCAGCATGACATGGGTTTCTTAAGGAAGGAGTTCTGGGAAAGCTGAGTGAGAAATAAATTTCATTTACACAAATATATGAAAATAAACAACACATGCAACAAACAAACAAAAACACACTCACAAAAAAACCCCACAAAGACTTGAGTGTCAAAGAAGAAATATTCTAAAAACATTTAAAACAAATGATTAGTTCAGATATGCGAGGAACAATCCCTTAACATAAAATAAATTCTAACTGTAAGAAAAAATGGAGATGGTTCCTGCTTTTCATAACAGCATAACACGGGAGTGGTGTTTTATCCATTAATAGAGGGATGTCTTTGCTTTGTTTAAAGCAGAATAAATATTCCAAATCACTAAGTTGTTTGTTTGTTAATTTTATCAGATATTATTTATCCACTGCTATATAATACAGGTCATGGTACTTAGGTGGTGTTTTGCTTCTTTCATCAAGCAGTGTCCTTGTGCTTAGCATTGTCTTCATCTGAGCTTTGACAGAGAGGCATCCTTAGTAGCCTACAGAAAGCATAGTGAGTGTAAGAGCAGAATGCTGGTGAATGGAAGAGGAAGAGGAAGTGCCTCCATCTCCCAGAGTGGTGGAGATAAGGAAAAGAATATGATGTTTGTGGCCATGGCAGCCTAAATAGGCCTGATACCTTCTGAGCTCTAAAGCAGGAGAGAGCCAGGGGTAGGGCCTGGCTAGTGCTTAGATGGGAGATAGAAGAGTAGGAAAGAGTGGCCATGTGTGGAAGGCAAGGAAAAGAACTGGTACAAGAAAAAAAATAGGGTCAGTTTGTGGTGAGTAACTCAAGATGGTTTGAGACAGGGTAAATATGAGGAAAGAAAATAAAGGAGGAAAGGGAGGAGAGTGGAGTTGGAAATGAGGTGAAACACATTTTAACAAGGTTTCAAACACTACCTTCGGGTAGTTGCATTTACCAGTCAGACAGCATTTTAGAAATTCCCCTCCGGCATCAGGGTTGGAGTGAATTAGTGTGAGGGAATGTGAAGTTTGTGTTTGTTTTGTTTTATAATGGGCTAGATTATCTCCATACTGTAGAGATAGTAACACCTAAACAAGGAATTACCAGAGGGAATAGAGGCCAGGTTGGTTTGGAATTTGAGATAATGGCCAATTTGAGGTTCCAGAATCACAGGAAGCTGTCATGGTTCCATTTGGCTCAAGAAGCAAAAGTAGATGGGATGTAGAAAAGCAGAAGATGCTGGGTTATTTGTTTGTTTGATGGTTTGTTTTTTTCAATGCCAAGTTTAGATGTTTGTGAAGTCAATGAGTCACTGGAGAAGGGCCAGTTGGATGAGGGGTATGAATATAGATTGATCAAAAGGCTGGGTACTGAAGATGTTGATCTTGGAAACCCTCCACAGTCAAGTGGGAACTGAAAATGAGAGAGATGACAATATCAAGATCAGTCTCAAAAGTTGTCTGTTGAGAAAGAAGATGGCTTGAGAACAGAACTTGGAGAAAAGTCAGTGTCCTAGGAAGGGTAAGGAATGTCCATGCAGAGAGGTTAAGTTGGACAGATTGAGAGAGAGGTGAGGACTGAATGGTGCACTCAGACAAGAAGGCATTTCTTGAAATCCAGTCTCACTTTGTGCCTCTGGGTGTGGAAACACTGTGTCCGGAAGCATGTGCACCCTGTCTTTCAGTATTGAGTTGCAGGCCACTGATGTTGGAATCGAGTTCTATACATGTATGGGTTTCTTTGAGTGGTAGTGTGGTATGATGTGTCACATGGTGACCATGGACAGGCTTCGAGGAGATAGCTCATTAACCATCTCTATGACCTTGAAGAAAGTCCGTGTAGGCCCGATCCAGCTACCTGCCACCAAACCAACCAAAACACAACCATAAATTATTCTGCAGGACTGAGATTTTAATAATCCCCTACTCCCACTGAGAAATTGGTTTTTATCTGTTCTTCCTACAATACCTCTTATAATTTGTTTATAATCTTCTTTTCTCTCGAGGCAAGATCTTTTTAAGACCTTATTTGGGTGTGTCATATCTCTTATAACTTATCATTTTTGCCTTCTCTAAGTCCTTCTCACCAAAATTATTCCTGCCACAAGAAATCATAACTTAAAAAAAAAAGAAAACAAAGCTTCTGGTTGAGATTTTGGCTAAACATTTGAACGAATAGAGTACTAATAGCAACTACTTAAAAATAAATGGATTCTGGCCTGAGAATACAGCTCAGTTAGTGGAGTGGCAGCCTAGCTTGCTTGAGGCTCGTTTTGAGTTTAACACCCTAGAGATCAGTCCTCAAACCTTCAGGCTGAGGCCGAGATGAACCTTCACATGTTGGATCAGCACAGTTGCCTGCTGTGCAGTCAGACAGAAAGCTCACATTTGGGCAAATTCTCTGTCATTTTCCCCAGGAAATGGCTGTGCTCACAGATACACAATCTTTCCTGCTAGAAAACCATTCTTGTCATAGAGAACATATTTTTATATGGTTTCTGCATTTACCATAGCACCTTGCTATGGAGCTGCTATGTGGATATTGTTCTTTCCGTCTCCAGTCTACATGGCGTAGAAAAATGTCAGCTTTTGTAGTAGAAAGGCTGCCTCTGTGTGGATATCTGTTGCTGATCTTGCATGGCTGCTGGCTGCCATGGGTGGATTCAAGGTCCTAGGAAGTTCACTAGCCTTTTGATAGAATTTTACAGAATTCTTGCAGGCTCACCTTGATTATTTTGAAAGCCTAGAAACTGGAACTTCATTTCTAAATCCTTCTAGATTATAGAAATAAAATTGATGGTTAAAACTAATAAACAACCCAAGCACACACATGTAGAAATGTACAGAAACTGTTTTAGCCAATGCCCTCGGCCTCACTAATTGTAATAGAGGAAGTTACAATAAGTTTTACATTCAGTGTCTCTGTCTCATCTTGTCACTTCTTTATTCATAATTTAAGCCTTTGGGCCAGCAGCAAGATTACTCAATGGGTAGAGGTGTGTTCATGTAGAACTAAGGACTTGAGTTCAATCCCTCGCATGGGGTAGGACTAACAAACAAACAAATAAATAAATAGCACCCATTAAAACAAAATGCCTGTTGCAAAGGTGGCTGGGAGAATGATATTGACAAAAGTCTCACATGCCTTCTGGAATGAATTTTAGTCCATTGGCTATGATATAACTTGTCTCAGGCTTATCCTAGACAACTATCATTCTCATGAGCACCTTCTATGGACATCATCTTATTAAAGGCTATATATCTCTACATGTTGAAATCATATGGTCTTTAAGGTGGTAAAATAGAGCTAAATTCATATCCTTTCTAACTAATATCAGGTATAAACTGATACAGAGACATCAACAGTCTTTATTTCTGTTCATCTCCAGAAATAATCCAGGAACTCTCTCTGTGTGTCAACTGAAAGTAAAAGGTAAAATAAATATACATTAAATATAGATTCTCCACTTTTATTCTTTCTTCGGATTGTCGTCAGTAGGTATTTGCACAAACTTCACCTTTAAATCTTATTCTCCTACTATAACTAACAAAGCTTTAAATTGTATATGCTCATATTATTTTACTGATATAATTTGCATATCATAAAATAAAAATCTTTATTCATTTTGATAAAATTTTTTGCAAATATTATACTCTAGGGTAGCCTAACCAATTTGTAGAACCCTAGAGCCAACTCCAGAACATTTGTTCACTCCTTCTACAGTCAGAATACCTTCCTACATCTGTAGGTACTGCAATTCTGACTGTACAGAATGGTGAGTCTGACCTGTTTGACCTTTATGTAAATAAAATAATGTTTCTGGTTTTTCTACTAGTACTTTTTTTTTCTCAACCTCATTTTTAATTTATCAGGAATTTATTCTGTTTATTGCCAAATAATAGTCATACGTAATTACTTGACAACAGAGATGTGTTTTACAAAATACATTATTAGGCAGTTTTGTTACTTGAATAGTGTAGTATGTACATAAATAAATGAATATGGCCTCAGCATCACTAAACAATACAGTCTTGTCAGATCACTACCACATATGTGGTTTATTGTTGACCTAATAGCATCTTTCACTCATGAATTTATCTATCTGATGTAACATAGGTGACTAAACTTTTCTTGATATTTTTCTGTTATGAATAAAGTTGCTATTATTCTAATGAAAATCTATTCCTGGATGTGTGTAGAATAGATCAGTCATAAGGTAAGCATCTTTTTACTGAAAATAAACAGCTTTTAATAGTTGATATTTTCACCAGCAACCAATGAATTTTCCAGCTATTCCACACACAGTAAGCTGTATAATTATGTTTCATTATCTTGCCCATGAAAAAAAGAATGCTTTTTAGCCAGTCTAATCTAGTTCTATGGCAAAAAGCATAGTTTCTGTGTTCGGGTTGAACAATGAGAATTCTTATATTTATAGGTTTCTTACACTAGAAGTACATGAAAGGTTTTCCTTTCTGGGGTTAAAATAAGAGAATTTCAGTGGAAACCTGGAATCTCTTACCCAAATGGAATTTCTTCACGAGTGTTGTTGCATACTCTTGAAGAAAAAGTTATTAATATTTCTTGACATTTTTATTACCTGATTGCTCATTTAGAGAGACTCTCTCATCCTTGAAGTGTATATTAGGAACTCATGCATCTTTGGCTCTCACCTTGCAGTCTGTAAGTTTGGGAGATAAAAGTATTATCATATTGCTAGGTAGGCATTGGGTGCTGAACAAAAATAGCAGCCACGATAATGAGGTTTTCCTGGAGGAGATGCCTAGACATGAGGCTCACAATTTTGCCTAAAATGAAACTGTATTCCAAGTATCCCTAGAATTAAAGATATTCTGCACCTGGAGATGTAATCACTTGAACTCCCGTTGCTCCTCAACACATCTCAGTGCATCAGTGCTGACTAATGAGCACTCAGCTGCCATGAGCTATTCGCTTCTGGCCTATGCAACATCAGGTGTGTCATAACCAGCTCCACTTGGGGCCAAACCCAACAGATGCAAGATGGTGGAACTTGAGAATAATTTCTTGAGAATCTGTTTCCTACTTGATTAAGCAGAAGCAACCTCTTCTCTACTGAAAATCTTTGTGTATGAGAAGAGTACATCCTGGGTTTTGCTCTGTTCTTTTATAATGGCTGGATTTAATATTAATTAATGTATCATTTGATCAACATTTACTGTGAACTAGTCCACCATAACGATATATCTTAAATATTTTGAACAAAAATGAATATATATTGTGCTAGTAAGTTTTGTGTTTACCTGACACAAGCTGGAGTTGTCTGGAAAGAGGGAGCTTAACTGAAACAAAAAAACAAACAAAAGATCTCCTGCACGTTTTAAATACTTTGAGTAAAGATGGTTATATATTGCACTAGTTAGTTTTTTGTTGATTTGACACAAACCGGAGACATTTGAGAAGAAGAGACCTTCAACTGAAAAGAAAAGGTCTCCATCATTCTGTTCTGTAGGTAAGTACATAGGACATTTTAGATCCCAACTCACCGTGCACAGTGCTACCCCTTGACATGTAAACCGCAGGGATACAAGAGAGCAAGCTGAGCAAGTCGTGGGGTTGAAGATTCAGCTATGATTAAGAAGAGACAAACATTTTATTCCCTCCCTATCATAGGTAAGTTTTAAAAAATAATTTTTAAAATACAAAGAATTTAAAGCACGTTTTCATGGGACACTTGTTTTCTTCTTTTGTGTTTGCATAAATATCTCTTAACTGATGATCTGGGGTGGGAAGGGATGACACACTATCTCCATTTATATCCACTGTCTTCCAAAACCACTTAAGAGCTTTGCAAAGTTCTCTCTGCCACATGGAAATAATTTGGACTTTTTAAAAATTGAAAAAAAAATGTACATAGCCCATAGTTATTATTTCTCAATTGCCATTAAATGGAAAGTTTTTAAGTGAGGAAGAAGAAAAAAAGAGACAAACATCATTGCAGTAAAGTCTTCCAATATATTCTCATAGTCAGCACACAGAAGCTATAGTCCAGAGAGAGCCAAGGTTTCATCCCATGCTAGCAGTCAAACTTGTAAACGTCTGAGAGACTCTCAGGTGATATTTGTTCTGAAGGCATGAAGAAGTCATGGAGAATAGCTGAGGCTTGGCACTCAGCTACTGTGAGAGGCTATTGCTGAAGGCGCAGTCTTTGGAGACTCCAGCATATTGGGAGGTACAAGGACCACAAGTTGACTATCAAGTATTACAGAATGGAATTGTCCTGAGTCTGTGGGAGGAGCTATGTGTGCTGTGAATGGGAGTGCCTGAGAGGAATTGTCTATGTTCAGGATGGGAGATTGTGAGTGAATTCCAGATGCCAGAGCTGCAGGATTTCATTTATACTGTTGGAATTCAGTTTTGCTTTGATTTTATGACAGTGCCCTCAGTCTTCCCTTGGGGAACAAGGAGTAAGTAACTTATCTTTGTATCTTACAGAATTCTACAATTAAGAGACTTGGGATTTTTAGAGATTTGGGATATTTTAAAGAGACTAAACTTTTGAAGACTGTGAGAATTTAAACATTAGAAAAAGCTTTATATATTGATATTAAAATAATGCCTTTTATATTGGTTGCATCCAAAATTGATTGAAGTCCAATATAATAATAACTTTTTATTATGTAATATACTTATTCACTTTACATCCTGATTATAGCTCCCTTCCTCCTCCTTCCCTTCTGGTCCCATCCTTCCTCCTTTTTCTTCCATCCCCCTCTCCTATTCCTCAGATAAAAGGGAGCCCCACTACCAACCCACCCCAGCTCAAGTTACACTATGTCTTCTTTTCCTGTGGTCTGGCAAGGCAGCCCAGCCAAGGGAAAGTGATCAAAAAGATGTTGAAGAAAGCCACTGAACCCCTTACTGGGATACCACATGAAGCCTGAGCTGCCCTTCGGCTACATCTGTGTAGAGGGCCTACATCCAGTCCATACAAGATCCTTGGTTAGGTGTTTCAGTCTCCACAAGCCCTTCTGGGCCCTTGTCACTTGGCTCTGATGGTCTTCTTGTGAGCTCCTGTCTCCTCCAGGTCCTTCTATCCTTCCCCCCACTTTTCCACACTTTGCCCAATATTTTAAAAGGATTTTACATGTATATGACAAGTATTAGATAATTTTACCTAATATACTTCAAATAACTAATCTCTGTCTTAATGTTTTTGTTCAAAAAATTGATTTACTTATCTATATAGAAATATATGGATCTGCACTTGTATTTATGTTTCGAAAGTTCCCAGCTTCATAGCTAATTAAATTTGGAAAATTTAAATTTACAAAATCCTGTAAGCCCATCATCTTTCAAAAGTCTAAAAGGAGTCAGCTACCCATTATCCTTTTCTGGACTCTTTGAAAGGAGCCTTTTATAATAAACAAGAAGTGGTTGGAAGCTGGGTTCTACAATGCTCTTAAGTTAGCAGACACTTTCCCCAGAGACTCAATCAGTAGCCAAGGACATTAGCACTGATTCTACTGTGGTTTTTGTTCTTCCTTGGTCACACATTTTTTTAAATCACATTATGATCATCTCAGATTATGAAAATATATGGGTTATTGGTCTACTCCCTTAGAGTTGTAGAACTGTCTCAGCTATTAGTACCCTCTAAAAAAAAAAAGGTTGATAAGAAGTTTCTCTTAGGAGAGTTGTAAAAATGGATAAAGAAGTAAATAAGAAAGTCTTCTACTAATATTAAGGAGTGGGCAAAATATTTGTTATTCTTTTGAATCAGAAAAAAATCAGATGAATGCTTCAATAAGGTTTGCCAAAAGTCCATATCTAAATGAGTAAGTTATATGTATGGTGCTTTGCTCTGAGTGCTTTATATTAACATGAGTGGATAAATAAGATAGAAACAGAAAATGATATAAATGAGAAAGACAAAAACTGAGAGAAGCTAAATTAAAAGAAAGCACCTGAAAACAAAACACAGCTAGTAGAAGCAAAAACAGATAAATGAAATCAAACATGCTCACAAAATTTTAGAATAACAAATTTCACTCAAATAAACATTAAAAGTGACATTTGGGGGGCAGCCGGAGAGATGGCTCAGTGGTTAAGAGTGCTGTCTGAATTAGGAATAGTGATTCCTCAAGACCCAGCTATACCACTCCTAAGCATATATCCAAAAGATGCTCAAGTACACCACAAGGACATTTGCTCATCCATGGTCGTAGCATCTTTATTCATAATATCCAAAACCTGGAAACAACCTAGATGACCCTCAGTTAAGGAATAGACACAGAAATTATGGTACTTTTACACAATGGAATACTACTCAGCAATTAAAAAAGAGGAAATGATGAAATTTGTAGGCAAATGGTGGGACCTAGAAACAATCATCCTGAGTAAGGTATCCCCGAAGCAGAAAGACACACATGGTATATACTCACTTATATAGACCTATAAGATAGGATAAACATACTGAAATCTATACACCTAAAGAAGATAAACAAGAAAGAGGACCCAGGGTAAGATGATCAATCCTCACTTAGATAGACAAATGGGATGGACAATGAATGTAGGAGAAAACAAGCAACAGGACAGGAGCCTACCACAGAGGGCCTCTGAAAGACTCTACCTAGCAATGTATCCAAGCAGATATTAAGACTCACAACCAATCCTTTGGCAGAGTGCAGGGAATCAAATGAAAGAAGAGGGAGTTAGTAAGACCTGGAGAGGACAAGAGCTCCACAAAGATCAAATAGATCAAGGTACAGGGGTCTTTTATGAGACTGTTTCTCCAGCCAAGGACCATGTATGGATATAACCTAGAACCCCTGCTCGGATATAGCCCATGGTAGCTCAGTATCCAAATGGGTACCCTAGTAAGGGGACCAGGGACTATTTTTGACATGAACTCAATGGCAGGCTCTTTGACCCTCCTCCCACCCCCCCGAGGGAAGAGCAGCCTTGTTAGACCCTAGAAGAGGACACTGCAGCCAGCCCTGAAGAGACCTGATAAGCTAGGATCAGATGGAAGGGGAAGAGGTCCTCCCCTATCAGTGGACTTGGAAAGAGGCACACACACACACCCAACCCAATCAAACCCTAACTCTATCTCCTCTGTGATCTCAAATGTATCTTTCCTGAAAACTCATCCCTCAGCCTTCAGCATGGTGCCCGGATGCAGATTTGGCTCTCATTCATATTTGTTGAGTGAGTAAGTGTGCGATAACAGGTTGACTTCCTGCTGACTGGGCTTTCTGCAGCCTATGGGCTTGATATATGATGTCATTTCTTTCCACTAAGCAGGAAAGCATGACAAATCACTTATCACCATTTCTGACAGAGTTGCCTCTTAGCAGTTCTGCCTCATGACTTTGTTTGAAGTATTGTGGGTTTACACACTATCAAATACATTCAGTTCCAAGTGTGGACATAAAGTTATATTCTCTCATTGTGGGAAATTGTGACACACTTCCTCCAATACAGGAGACAATGAAGGACGACATATTTCTGTGTCCTTCCACTCTACATTTCTCATTGGAGATGCCATGGCATGGGTCCAAACTTTCCTTATGTACCTATTCTCTACATATTCTCTGATCAAGGGAAAACAAATAGTGTGAATGAATGAAAAGTCTGTTTCCAATAAGAGAGAGGAATCTAAAAGAATAAGAACCATCACCCCAATAAGCAGGAGATAATGTGGTAAATTTTTACACTACGTGTTTTAAACTCTAGACAGAAAGAGCGATGCTTCCCGTAGCTCACAAGTCAGCTCCTGTGGTCTGGCTCACAGGAAGCATCTGGGATGCCACAGGTCAGGGGCAAAGGGAGTTACAATGGGCATGTTTCACAAGGAGTGATTAAATGTGCGGAAACTGGAAGTTTGAGAGAATAGGATGTGGATACTTTTTAGGACAAAGGCAAAGAAGCATAGACCACAGATATGCTGAAGGAAGAGCTCTTAAAACAACATTCAAGAGGATTTAAGAGACGAAAACAAAAATGTATAATAACTACTCCCAGCACTGTAACAATGACACAAAAAGAGTAATTGAAAGATTTACATTTAACTCAAAAAGTAGAAGAAACGACCATCTCTGTGAATAACCATATCAGATATGCTTTGTTCCAGAAATGGTGAGAAATGAGGAAATGTACAAGGTTAAAAAAAGTCTTTATCTAGTTTTGGCTTTTTACATTTTTATTGCATTTTATTTATTTATTGTGTGTGCAGAGAGGCACACCTGCGGGGGTCAAAGTACCATTAGGGCTCTGGGAATTTAGTTAGGTGCTTAGGCTTGGCAGCAGGCACTCTTACCTGGGGGCGGGGGGGGGGGAGGGCGTCTCACCAGCCCTTATCATTGCGTATCATTACAGGGTCTAACTGTATAGCTCTAGTTTCCTTGAATCACAAGCTTGTGTATCCCTCCTGTCCTTACATCTTGTGTGCTAGGGTTATAGGTGTGTGACATCACTCCTTGCCAGGAACAGTTTTGTTTTTCTTTTTTTTTTAATATTGGGCAAAACATCTTGCAGCTGTATTAACAGCAAGATTTATTGACATTTTAAAGTGTATCAGACTTCCTCTGTTAGTTCTTATGTTATATGTAAATATTTTCATTTAACTTTTTAAAGAATGATTCTACAAGCCAGGCATGATAGTATACTTGATGCCTTTGGGATGCTGAAGCAGGAGGATCATTTGAGCTTTGATCGTTTGAGACCAGCGTAAGCAATATAGACACCCCACAATAAAGACTAGCAACCTTTAAGTGTCTATTTTAAATTATATTGAAAAGTGATTGAGGGCCAGAAAAGATGACCCAGAGAATAAGGATACTAGCTATTAAAACTCACCACCTGAGATCTACTACCTGGTAGAGGAAGAAAACGGGCTTCACAAAGTTGTCCTCTGATTTCTACCCATGCTCCATGGTACATGCATACCACACATAGACATTGTTATTCACTTAAACCCACAATAAATAAATGGATAAATAAATTTATAAATTTTTAAAAACTCAACAAAGCAGTTCCCAGAGCAAGGGGCATCCTAACAAATTAATACATAATGATAGATCCATGAGAAATTAGGTCTAAAAAAAAAAAAGTAAAGGTCAACTGAAAAGGATAGATATGATTGAGTTGACTCAAACTCTTACAACAAAATACCATGGTTAGATCATTTATAAACAGTAAAAAAGTATTGCTTATAGTTCTGGAGATTGGAATGGGGATCCAGCATAGTAGCAGATTTGGAGTATCTCTTTGTGTTGCACAGATGAAACTTTTTACCCCATCCTCATGGAGAAATGAGACAAATTAGCCACTTAAGGCCTTTTTATGGGGAAATTAATTTCATACATGAGGTTCACACCCTCATGACCTATTCACTTTCTATACTACTATACTGGAGGCTAGGTTTGTTTGTTTTGTTTTATTTGGTTTTGATTGTATGTGTGTGTGTTTTTAGTCAGCATGTGTGTCTGAGTACTATGTGCATGTGTGGTGCCCCAGAAAATAAAAGAATGTAGATTCCCCAGAACTAGAGTTACAGATGGTTGTGGGTGCTGGGAATCTAGCCTGGGTACTCTGGAATAGCAGCCACTGCTCTTCAACACATCCATCTCTCCAGCCCTGGGGATCAAGTTTTAATATGAGTTTCAGCCAGACATAAACATTTAGCTCCAGCTATAGGATAAAGAGATCACTTTGTTTCACAGCTGATTTGTAGATTTACAAATCAAACATGGGTGTAAGGAAATCTGATACATGGATATGGCAGTCTCATGCACTGTGTGTGTGTGTGTGTGTGTGTGTGTGTGTGTGTGTGTGTGTGTGTGTGTGCAAAGCATCCTAAAAGAAGATTAGTTTAGGCTGAAGTTTTCAGCCCATGGTTAGCTGGGTCTACTTCTTTGGGTCTAAGTCATCAGACTATCATGGTGGTGGGAATATGTGGCAGACAAGGCTACTTAGCCTGTGGCAACCAGTGAGCAGAGAAAAGGGAGGTTTGAATACCAAATATATCCTTTAAAGAGTTTCTACCATTAACCTGTCTTGTCCAACTGTGGCTCTCATCCTAATAGTTGCTCAGCTATGAATTCATCAGTGAATTAGTTCCATGAAAGAAGTTTGAGCCATGTGGTCTAATAGTATCTCAAAAGCTGCAAGCAACTCCTTAACAAATGAGCCTTCCTTCAGAATATTTTAGGATGTATCCCAAATAACGGACCCCTGAGATAGACTGTGTTCAAAGGCAAGCTTTGCTATCTCACATCTGCATGACCTTGGTCCATTTATATCCAGAAAATATGGATGGTATCATCCAAATCAGTGGATGGCTAAGTTGGTGAAAAAGGTAAACTGTAGGAAATGGCTAAAATCCTCTCCATAGTGCCATGTTGTACCATAAGCAATAGTAAAGCAGTGGATCTAAAACTAAGACTGTTTGAGTACTCTAGTTGTCTCAATAGTTACATAAGAGTTCCAGCAAAAAACAAACAAAAACCCAAGAGATTCATTCTTTACACATTCAACACTGTACCACACTTTCCATTTCTCCTCCTGAAATCCTCTCATTCTGTCTCTGTCACACTGTTTCCAGTTTGAAATGCCTCCCAGAACACCTGACCCACCTCCAGAAAATTTGACCTGCAGTTCAAATGATAGCATTCTGGCTCACTAATGCTCAAAATCTCCTCTGAAAAAGGATCATGGGCATCATCTAGTACCATCTAGTGTAGAGTGCTCAAGTTATCTCTGCCCGCCCCCCTTCAGCTGTGAGAGCCTTGTGGACAATGCTGCCTCAATAATGCCGTGTACTCAGCACCCTGGTGACACCTGGTAGAGAACCAAAGAGATAAACCAGAGTGAGTTGAATCAAGGTAGACGTTAACCTTGCCAGCACTCACTATCAGACTTGCCATGGTCCAATTGTTGACTGTGCTCCAGGGAGCTCTGCCTCTGCCTGTGGGTATGTACCACAACACCCTCATTTGACCAATAGAAATGATTTAACTGACAACCATGAAAGGGAGTGTAGTGGTTGGATTTAATTCAACCTGACACAAGCTAGAGTCATCTGAAAGGGGGAACCTCAGCTGAGAAAACACCTCCAAAGGATCAGGTTGTAGACAATGCTTATAGGGCATTTTTTTAATTAGTGATTTATATGTAAGGACAACCTCTAAGATGGTAGTTCCGGGTTCTATACAAAAGCAGTCTGAGCAAAGAATAGGGAGCAAGCCAGTAAGCAGCACCCCTCCTTGGCCTCTGCATCAGCTCCTGCTTCCTGTTTTCCGCCCTATTTGAATCCCTGTCCTGACTTCCTTCAGTGATAACTACAATGTCAAAGTGCAAGCCAAATAAACTGTTTTCTCTTCAACTTGCTCTTAGTCATGGTATTTCATCATAGCCATAGTAACTTTTACTTTGAAAGGGAGGCCACACTATCCAGCCTTAAATTTCCAATGACATAAAAGTTTTGTGTTTTAAAGTAACACTATATTTCATCATTCTTATGTACATATGCATAAAATAGAATGCATTTACCTCTTTCTATTACATTGACTAACCAAATCCTTCAGAAAAATTACTATGAATTGATAAGAAGCATACCCTTTTCAAAAAGTTTTTCTTCAAAGACAGAAAATGAAAGGAGTAAATAGGATTTATTATAGTTTGCTTTCTTTTCCAAAAGTATATTATGTAAATGTTTTCTCACTTATGTTTTCCCACATAGCACAACTATGACAATGATTTGAATAAAGTTTGAAAAAGAAATAATTTTAGCTTGTATGAATCATTGAAAGATAGTTGGGTTTCAAACTGAGAAAAAAATATAAGTTGCTATCAGGTCTCAACTACACACATAAATTATGAGGTGCTGGCAGCAAGCTCAACACAGTTGTGATTCAGATTTCCGGTGTTATCAGTAGGTAGAAACATCTCAGCTATTAGTAAACACCATGACTGATGGATACATCCTCTCCCCTACCTACAGTATGGCCAAGATATTAGGGCCTGCCCTGGTGCCGCATCTTGACATTCTAAACATTCCGTGAGTCTGGCTTCTGAGCTAGTAAGAACTTTGGTAAAGCTGAGTATTCTTGTACCTTACCTCAGGACAAGTGATATTTAAAACAATGAGGGAAGAAGCTAAGGTGTTTCATACAAGGGACAAGATCCCATTTGTCCTAGGTATGATAATGAGTAAGACCCAACACAGTATCATGTCTTGTCTAGGCATTTCCTCTCATGATTATGCAGACATGGAAAGCAGCACCAGCCACTAGTCACAAAATGGAGCCCCTAAACATGTTCACATTAACCTAGAAAAACAGCCAGTATAAGGGTCTCTAAGCCAAGATTGAAGAAAGGGAGATAGAAGCAAAGCTTTAAAGCAACTTGTCCTATAGGAACAGGAAGAGGTGATGCCTTCCTGTGGGATGTAGAAATGTTGATAAGATTTTTTAAGATGTTGATAAGATTTATTTTCCTACATAGGCTATTTATCATTTCCCATCATTTCAATGGTCTTTACTTCAAAATTTGGGACTTTATTCTTTGTCCTTTTTAAAAAAAATGGTACTGTGCTGGGATATTTATGTTAATAGATGTGTCAAACAAGAGAAAAAATATCTGATTCATGAAATGAATGCCAATTCAGGTTCTCTAAGCACATTAATAAAAAAGAAAAATGGATGGCAAGCAAATCCCTTTGCAACTCTGTTGAAACACTCTTAAGCACAGGGTGTGGTTCTCATTCCTCCCTCTGTCCTTCAGAACACAAAGCCAAGAATAGAACACATGAAGCAATCATTAGTGATTGCAGATCATTGCCATCACCATCATGAAGATTATTCTTTCTTACTCTCTCTCTTTTATTTCCAGATAAGTCATTGAAAATGTAATCTAGTACAGAGAGTAATATATAAAACATACAATTTGTGTAGAAACTTTTTTTTTTTAAATTTAGGGGTAAAAACGTTTCGTATTCTCATTCTCTTTTGTTCTCTCTACTGGCAGCTCATACAAGATGTGGTAGCCATTAACGCATAGACTCAAATGATTCTCCCATCTCAGCCTCTCAATTAGCTGGGACTACAGGTACACTGTTAGGTGTACCTATAGTCTGATAGGTCACTACTTTGCTCAACCACTTTCTGTATAAAACGTTTAAAAGTTGAAAGGAAGGTATTATGCTATACCTACATTTCTACATGCATCTAAAACATTTCGGGCTGATATCTTACCTAGTAAATTATTATGAACGAGAAAGCTGCAGACTGAGACTCCTAGTAGTAGGGGTGATGGAGACCGAAAAAGGACACCCTCTAACTAGACTGGACTCCAGTGGAGGGAGCAGAACACCAACACACCCACAAAAACTTAGACCCCAAATTTACCCTGCCTACAAGATGTGCAAGATAAAGCAGAGATTGAGGGACTGTCCAACCAATGCCTGGCCCAACCTGAGACCTTCCCCATGGGAGAGACCCAACCCCTGACACTATTAATGATATTCTGTTGTGCTCACAAACAGGAACCTAGTGCAGCTGTCCTCTGAGAGGCGCCACCCAGCAGCAGATTGAAACAGATGCTGAGACTCACAGTCAAACATTGGGTGAAACATAGAGAGTCTTATGGAAGAGTCCGGGGGGGGGGGGGAGGATAGAAGGACCTGGAGGTAACAAGAGCTCTGTAAGAAGACCAACAGAGCCCAACCAACCAGGCCCAGAGAAGCCTGTGGAAACTGAAGTACCAACCAAGTACCATGTATAAACTAGACCTAGGCCCCTACATAAATGTAGCTGATGAGCAGCTCAGGCTACATGTGGGTTCCCTAGTAAAGGGAGTGGGGGATGTCTCTTACATGGACTCTGTTGCCTGCTTTTTGGTCTCTCCCTGCCTGGTGCAGCTGCCTCAACAGGCCACAGGGACACGCTCAGTCCTGATGTGACTTGATGAGCTAGGGAGGGTAAGTAGGTGGGCTCCCCGTTTCTGAGGAATATGGGAGGTAGTGTGGGGAAAGAGGAAGGGAGAGTGGAACCAGAAGGAGAAGAGGCAGGGGACTACCATTGGAATATAAAGTTAATTAATTAATTAATTAATTAAAAAAGAAGGATGCTGTAACAGAAAAAGAACTATTGATATTCTGAAATGCCTATATGAAATGCTAACAAGAGCATTAAATAAAGATAGATGAATGAATGAATAAATAAATGAATGAATAGTTCTCTTTATGGACAGTTAGATGGCTACTTTATTGAAGTGGTTTTGGCAGTTGTAAGCCCCTTGCAAGCTTCACATAATGGAGAAGGCCGGCTTGGTCACTACTCTCTACCATGTTAATAGTCTCTGAGATGGTGATGAACCAAGTTTCGAAGCCAGGATTTAAACCTAGACTGGACCAAGTCCAAAGGCCCTTATGTCTTTCTGCCATAGCACCCTGCCTGTCAACCACACTGATGCTGAAGAGCAGCCTTGTGAAAGGACACCCCACATACAATGGAAAGACTCACACACGACAAGCCATCTTCTGCATTCTGCACTGAGTCCAGTCACTGCCCACCCCAGCGTGGCAGGACAGCTGTTACTGACCATCTGTGTGGTGGCTGCTTCACTGGTACCGTCAGGGCCATTGAAATCGCAGACACATTCACTCAAAGGAAAATAAGAATGGATTTTCTTTTCTTTTCGAGAAAGCTTTTTACACTAATCCATTTAATCCCACGGCTGATTTGCCATTGAAATCTGAAGCAAAGCATCTTTTATGGGGACTTTCCTACCTTTGAACAAAATTTAAATTAGCCAATGAGCTCTTTCTATTATCCCTTCTTTAGCTAAACAATAATATATGAGTATATACAGAGGAGGGAGAGAGGTACAGCAGGAGCAGATGGGTCCTTTCAGCAAAAAGAATATTATTTTACTGCTGAGGAAAAGTACATGATCCAAAGGGGGGGAAAAAAAAGCAAACCACAAAACGTGGATTATTTAGTAGCAATTAATTTAATTTTGGGTAAGATTTTTGGATACATGCCATGGTACATTTATTCAAACCAACACAATGCAAACATAAAGGAAGACTGTCTGTGAACTTCAGTTTCTATGTGACACTGAGGTGTCAATGGAAGTTTACAGACTTAAATGTCGCCACTGGCAGGGAACTTCACTGGAGGGGAAAGAGTATACGGGAACAATATACTTCTTACTCAATTTTCCTATGTTTCTAAAAAAGGGGGAGCTCTGGATTTTCCCAAAGCAGAATCAGCATGACAAAAATAAATAAAATGTCTACATCTTACAATGAAATAAACAAAGTTTTTTTTCAAGTGCAATAATCAGAAATGTATATTTGTGTGGGAGAAGTCTGAAGTTGATACAGTTCAGTGAGGAGAGGTTCTATTTTTATAGGTCTCTGCCTGGGGTTTTCTTGGTCCTGAAGGACCTCAGACTCTCCCAGAGCTGAGTTCAGCCCTGTGCAGCTGCATTCGCATCTTGGGAAATGACAGAAACATAAACTCACAGGTATCACCTGGCATCACTGTCTTAGTTGCTTTTCTAGTTGTCGCTGTGACAAACTATTCTGACAAAAACAACTTGAGAAAAGAAAAGTATGTTTTGGCTCCTAGTTCAGGGTGCAATCCGCTTTCATGGGAAAATCCAGCCAGCTGGGAGGGGCAACTGCTCGTGCTGCATCACAACAGCAGAGAGCCCTGAACGCTTGCACGCTGCTCGTCTCCTTTTCATACAGGCCAAGGTCACATTCCAAGGATAGTGTTGTTCACAGTGGGTGGATCTTCTCACCTCAATTAACTTAATCAAGATAACCCACACACAGAGAGATAGTAGTTGAAACCCATCTCATAGATGATTCTACTCCTCATCAAGCTAACAAGTGAGATTAACCAACTAATCCACCAAGCCAGAAGTTCTTCAAACAGAGCCAAGAGATCTTTTTTTCAGAAACTCTCAGGGTGATTTCTGCACAGGCCACAGCCTGAGATCACTGTTTCAAGTACAGTTCTAATGTGCTGCGTAGATCCAGTGTTTCTTAACCGTGAGGCTAAGCTGCTTTGGGAGGTTGGTAGAGTACCTGCTTAGCATGTGTCTGTTCCAGGCCTAGAACCCAGAAGTTTTTTATCAACAAATATTACAATTGAAAACCAACTCTCCCATTTCACAAGCATGGATCCCAGAGTTAAACCATCTGTGGAAACCCTGCTTCCCAAGATTGCTAAGATAATCAATGAGTTCACTCCTATTAAATGAGTTCATCCAGAGCCTGGCATATAAATTCTCAGTGAGCATTTACTATTCTAATTATTATGTAGCTGGATTGTTCAAATAGCTTATGAACGTAATTCATAAATGATGCTGGAGGGACTGAACTTTGATTCTTATAGCTGCTATGGTGGTCTTGAATGCCTGTCAATTATATATTGCTTGTAGATCCACACAAGCCCATGCTGAACAGCACAATAAGCCACAAATAACAGCCTCTTCTTGGGAAGCTCACTGTGTGAGAGTGATGTCGATGTTGTACAAGGCCCACTGGACAAGATACAGAGAAGAGCTGAGTAATGTCAGAGCTGTTAGACAGACATTGCATTATTCAGTAAAAGAATAGTGAATGGAACCAAGCCATGAGAAACGTAAAGGCACTCTGAAGAAATAATCTGTGCAGAAAAATAAATTGAAGCTATATGGGCTGCAGACACAAAAACAGGATATTTTCTACAACTGAAGAAATGGTGAAGTAAATAAAGGTCAAGGCAGAGATTTTTGTGTGTTGGCAAGAACAAACGGCAGAGATTTTTATTAAAAAAAATTATCTTAACATCAGCACATTTTTAAAAGGGGGCAGTTGAAAGAGTGACAAAACAGCCTTATCTAGTTGGCTTCATCAAAGCAGCCATGCTAAACACTATGGATCTAAGTTGGATATCAGAGTAAGCAAGAATCCAACATAGAATAAGCAGTGTCCAGTGTAGTTGTTTGAACTCTGTGTGCACACATATGTGTGTGTGTGTGTATGTGTGTGCATAAGCACTGATGTACAGAAGCCAAAGAAAGATGTTTGCTGGCTTTCTCTGTAATTTGTCATGTTACTCATAAGAATGTTATTCATTCTTAATGTTTTGTGTTTTTTGTTTGTTTGTTTGGTTGGTTGGTTGGTTGGTTGGCTGGTTTGGTTTTTCAAAACAGGGTTTCTCTGTGTAATAGAGCTCTGGCTGTCTTGGACTCACTTTGTAGACCAGGCTGGCCTTGAACTCACAGATCTCTGCCTGCCTCTGCATCTCTAGTGCTGGGATTAAAGGGATGTGCCACTATACTCTGCCTTGTTTTGTTTTTTAAGGAACAGATTTGTATTTTCATTTTGTTCTGAAGCTCCCCAAAGTTTGGGGCTAAAGTGGCTCTTGTGTTTGCCTTCTGTCTTCGTGATAACCGGCATAATTCCTACTAAATGGCCAGGAAATGGAGTTAAATCTTCTGGAAGAAGATGCTGAGTCAAAGAGCATCTCAGTTGATTGGCACTACCTCAAGTCTAACTTTAAATCACACCATATCTCTTAGAGTCAAGAGCCTCAAACTCACTTGTAATCCGCTGACAGCCTTCAGGGCATAGACAGAGATTGAAACTAGGCATTCAGAAACCTTTCAACATGTAACATCACAGTAACGGAACACAGAATCAGCTTCTTGGTCATACATTCTTATTGACTCTTATAGGAATGTGGAACAGTGAGAGAGACAATGGAAAACACTAGGGCCTTTAACACAGTATTTTGAAAGAACCAATAAGAATGTTTTTCTAAGTATGAATCTGAAACAAGTCAAATATAATAAAGTACTTGAGGTCCTAGGGCATATATGACATGTCAGATCATAGTGCTCTTGGGGACTCTGGGGGTTCCAGTCTCTGGAAAGCTACACTATGCTTCACTTTCTATGAACTCTTGACCATTTGAATTCTGTAACATTTCAAAATCAACAAAGTGCTTAAAATGTACTAAGAACTTTGCTATAATAGCTGCCATAGAAAATACAGATCTTGGACATCTTCCTCCATGTTACTAAACTGAAAATATAAACTCTGAACTAAAATTTAAAACTACAGTAGTTTTGTCTTTTGTAAAAAAAAAAAAAAAAAAAAAAAAAAGAGTTACACATTAGTAAGCAGAAAGCTCCAGGCTTGACCCAGCTTTTCCATGCCTCTGGATGGCCTCCCTGTACTCAAGGAATTTCTGAGTCTCCTGGAGTGGTGGTATTGATTAAAGACAGCACTGAGAACAGACTGCCATGATTTATTTTTTCTGGAACAGAGTTAATTTTATGGACTGTGCTTGCTTCCTCTCTCAGTGGGATATGGCCCTTAGCTAACATTTAATATATGCCGTGTGTATGTGGGTCTAAGTATTTGCCTGTGTTCAAACCAAGATGCCAAAATCATTTGCTGTCATTTCCTCCACGAAGCTTTTTAAGAAGATTTCTATCTAACAGAAATAGTAGAGGCTCATCAAATCATTGCTGAACTGAGTCTTGGCAAATACCATCTGCTATGTGCCAAGGGTTGCTCTAGGAAACCTCATAGAATACATGCTGTGTCTACTAAGACATGGTTGTTGGGCTTTTCATGTTTCACCCTTAGGGGTAATTTCTCTGTCTTGTTACAAGCAATGGCTATGGTTTTACTGTCTAATTAGAGGTTCTCCTCTCTCTCTCTCTCTCTCTCTCTCTCTCTCTCTCTCTCTCTCTCTCATAGATTCTATAGGTTGTGTAAGTGATCAAACACTTCCTCTTTCATCCTGCTTGCTAGCTTGACAATTACCACCAAATGCACAGTCCCTTTGAGCTACCTCTGGCAGCTTCTAGGAAAAGTTTGTATGTTCTCTTCTGTTCTTAGCCATTTGCTACACCATATTCTAGTTTACGTACTCTAGTTTGCATACTCTTTCCTCAACTAGTTACAATTTGTTATAAATTATGAAAGATTTCCACTGCTGCCTCAAAAAGATATCAAGTTAAAAGATAGGGGGGATAGGGGATGTGGAGTCAGCAAAAGAAAGCAAAATGAGAAGAGAAATAGGTAAGGAGGCGGAGCAGGAAGGAGGAAAAGAGAAAGAAAGAAGGGAGGAAGGGAGGGAAGGGAGGGAGTGAAGGGAAGGGAAGAGAAGGGAGGGAGGAAGGGAGAGAAGAGAAGGGAGGGAAAGAAAGAGAAGGAAAAGGAGAAGCCTTATTCTGTGATAAGAAGCTGTACTAACAGTCTCACAGAATTCAGTAAGAATTCCATAGAAAATGAAATACAAGTTGTTGAGGACCAGAATTCATATCAAAGTAATCTGAAAGCCCATTTCTGAAGACTGTTCTCTAACTTCATTATTCATTATCTATTTACTGCTACTTAATAAGGTCCACTTTGAAATGCAATGAGGTATGAAATGAACCTTTCCTTTTTGTTTCCAAAACATAACTGAAGCTCAAATGTAAGAATGAAACTTGACTCTAATCACCTTCCCCAGTCACAAAACATGTTCTGGACACATCCCTATAAGATCTAGTCACAGGTGGCCAAGCTAGCTCTTCAGCCAACAAGTCTTGCAACCAACACCAAGGAGGAAAAGCAGACAATGCTGTGGGTGTTTTTCAAGACCACTGGAAGTAGGAATAGAGAAGAACTTGATGCTCTGTCTCTCTTGCTCACTGAGCACTTCTTTCTTATGCATACACACACACAAAGATCTTAAGCCAAGAGAAGAATGACATGAAAATATTTTTTGTAGAGACCGGCGTTATCTTTTCTGTAGGAAGAGACCGGTCCCTGGTTATCTGCTGAGCACTTAGAGAGCCATCAGATCTCAGATGGTTGCCTCTTCAGAGAAGACTTAGGAGAGCCTGGCATGTGGAACTCTGTCTCTAGCTTCCAGGCTAACACTTTAAGATAGACATGACGATTGCCTCTCCTCAGAGAACTCCAAGAGAGTGAGGTTGGCTAGCAGAAACTGTCACAGAGCCAGAGGACAGGGGCCACAGTGGGGGTGACCTGTACCCCACACAATTTCTAAAAAGTAGCAGAACTGCAGATGATGGACGGGTTTCAATTACATGGAAAGATTGCTGGAGATGGCGGCCCGTTGTGTGGAGGACAACAAGCAGAGGACTCTGTGATAGGAGGAAGGTTCAGAGAGGGTAACTAGTACACATTACCTGTGCGAGGGGAGGGTGGTGTGGACACCCTTGGAAGGGCCTGAACGCAACAGGCAAAGGAGAAACTCTGGAATTCTGCCACAGAGCTATAGCTGGATGCCCAGACAAAGGCACAGTGAGCACTGGGGAATTTGTGGTCCTTTTCCTCTGATACTTGGAATTCAGCCTCAGCTTGAGAGAGAGGGAGATTATATATATATATATAGCAGAAGTCTAATTTTAAGCCTTAATTAAACTTTGCATAGCCACAGAAAAAAAGCACTATTTTTAGGTCCAGAGTGGAAATCTTAAGAGAATGTCTTTGTTTTATAACAGCGTTCTCAGCTTAGGTATTTCCCATAATCATGGACATTATTTTGAAAATTTTGACTCAAAATGCAAGAGTATACATTTTATACATTGCTTAAAACAAAACAAGACCAGCCTGGGAACTTTGTTAAGTATATACATTTGTCCCAGACTGTGAGCAGAGAGTTCTAATTAAAACTAAATTGCTAAAGTCACGGCGCAGCATTGTTTTCCGTTTCTCAGATAAAGAGCTGGCTTTCCCTCTGTGCCTTTCTTTTCTCCTTTCCCAGATTCCCTCACTTTTAATTTGCATGTCTCTAATTAGTTTAATTAGAGTGGCAGGGAAAAGTTGGTAGATAAGGGCAGGAATTTGAGTTTCAGAGAATGAGTTCAATCCTTGCACTGTCAGAGTATCCTATTGAATAGTATATGGTCATGCAGCCATGCAGCACTTTCATACACAGTGAACTTGATTTTATACATGGCACGATACTACATCTTGCTTGAGGGAAACATGGGTCCATAAGAATGACAGGTTTTAGAACCCCTGCACAGATGTAGCCCATGGCAGTTCAGTGTCCAAGTGGGTTCCATAGTAATGGGAACAGGGACTGCCTCTGACATGAACTGATTGGCCTGCTCTTTGATCACCTCCCTCTGAGTGGGGAGCAGCCTTACCAGGCCACAGAGGAAGACAAAAATAGACTAGGATCAGAAGGAAGGAAATGAAGACCTCCCCTATCAGTGGACTTGGGGAGGGGCATGTGTGGAGAAGGGGGAGGAAGGGAAGAATTGGGAGAGGAGGAGGGAGGGAACTACAGGGAGTATAGAAAGCAAATAAAGTGTAATAAATAAATAATAATAAAAAGAATGACAGGTTTATATGGCACACACTCTGCATGTCCCCAGAAATTCTGACTACCCCATTCTTAGTACTGTGGAGGCCAAGAAGTCTCTTCTTAGCAAGCTTCTTTCTCAGCACAACCTCATTTGCTTTCTACATGGAGCAGTGTCAAATGCTCTCCCATTCAGATATAAAATTGCATACTCAGACATCCTAAATCATTTGCAAATTGCCTTCTTAACTGTACTCTAAATTGGACCTTCAATTTTTTTCTACCCATAAAAATCAAATTTTCAAAATGCATATAGTTTATTTTCTTTCCAACTGACTGCTTCCAGCAATCTCCATACACAGGCTTTCTCAGCTCACAGAAGAAGGGGGCAGGAAGCAGGAGAAATGGACCTCAGTCTCCAGTCCACTGAGACTCACCTCCTTTTCAGCAGCTGCTCCCTTGGTGAGTGTATTTAAGCTGAGTCCTCCTCACTAAAGATACTACTGAAGTGACTACTGCTAGATAAACCCATGTGAAACCTCGAAGACAGGTGAAGTTAAACCAGTTATTAATTTTTGTGGAATGCAAGTGAGCCTTTGGAAAGACCTTCAAACCTACAACTGCTTAGTGATGGTTTCAGAGGTGAGTTTTACTTTCCTGGTTACTCCTCATTAAAGTGGTCACCAAGGGCAGTATCTTCCCCCCCCCCATTTTGTGTTTAAGTTTTGAGATTATAATATAATTACAGTCTCCTTTTCCTTTCCTCTCTCCACATCCTCATGCATACCTGTCTTAGTTTTGGTTTCTACTGCTTTGAAGAAGCACCATGACCACAGCAACTCTTATAAAAGAAAACATTTATTTTGGGTTGGCTTACAGTTCAGAGATTTAGTCCACTATCATCATGGTGGGAAAACATGGCAGCATGCAGACAGACAGGGTGCTGGAAAAGAAGCTGAGAGTTCTACATCTTGATCCACAGGCAGCAGAAGGAGGCTTCCACACTAGGTCTAGCTTGAACATATGAGACCTCAAAGTCCACCCCAACAATGACACACTTCTTCCAACAAGGCCTCACCTACTACAAATAAGGTCACACCTCCTAATCATGCCACACTCTATGGGCCAAGCATTCAAACACATGTCTGTGAAGGTTATTCCTATTCAAACTATAAAACCCCTCCTTTCTCGCCTTTAAATTAATTGCCTCTTTTTACAATAATTGTTATTGCATGTATACATCTATATGTGTATTATATTACTTAGGTTTTCCTAGGGTAACAGAACTTAAAGAATGTGTATTTGTGTACATATATGTACATTTATAGACATGGGATTTATTAGACTGAATTACAGGTTGTGGTCTAGATAATCCAAAAATGACTGCCTATGAACAGAAGGTCCAAGAATTCAATAGTTATTTATCCATAAGGCTGGATGTCTCAGCTAGTCTTCAGTATACAGCAGAATCCCAAAGAAGTCGGCTTTAATGCCAGTGAAGTAAAGAATTTTCTACCGAGGCAAGAGCAAACAGGCAAAGAACAAATAGCTTCCATCTTCTGTGTCCCTAATATGCTCCAGCAAAAGGTGTGGCCCAGATTAGAGGTAGATTTTCCAGGCTCAGAAGATCTGGATTAAACATATATTTCCTACCTTAAAGATCCAGACTAGAAGTGGCTCTTCCTACTGCAAATTAAGCAAAAATGCTTCACAGGTATGTCCTTGTATTTTGGGGTTTTAGTTAGTTCCTGATGTAGTCAAGTTGACAAACAAGAATAGCTATCACACATATACATATATGTTCTAAAATACAATGTGTATATTATATATCATATATATGTATGTACATATATATGTGTATATACACAGTCCATATAATGCTACTTGTATGTATGTTTTCAAGACTGAACATTTGGCACCAGACAACTAGTTGATGTGCTCTTCCCTAGTGAAGACCATCTCTCCTCTTCCCAGGTTTCCTCAATTGCTCTTTGTGTATGGTTGAGGCACAATAGGCATTTCCCCATCCAGCTTGGGGAAATGTCCATCTTACCCATCCTTGTTCAGCATATATTTGAACACTCATGTTGGTGAGATTTTACAGGTACAGCTTGTGATGTTGCTAGGAGACACAATCTCACAGAAAACTGCATGATCCTCTGTCTCTTACAATTTTTTTCTGCCCTCTCTTCTGCAGCGCTCTGAACCTTCGGTGTGGGAGTGTTTTGTAAATGTATCCACTTGGGAGTGGGTTCCACACCTCTGTGTTTTGATTTGTTGCAGTTTTCTGTAGTGGTCTCTGTCTGTTGCAAAGAGAAGTTTCCCTGATGAGGGGTGAAAACTAAACTTATCTCTGTGTATAAGGACAAATATTTATAGATTTTTGCTAGAGCATATGTTTTGGTTTAATAAATTAAAGGGTGTAGCTTCTCCTCCAATAACTGTGACTTCACTAGCATTGAGTAATTAGCTAGGTTCCCAATACCAGACATGATTTCCCACTAACTGAACCAGTCTTAAGTCCAGTTAAGGAGCTGTTGGATACCATCAAGGCATGCATGCACTTACCCGTTATGGTAAGTGAGGTGTCTTTTAAGGACATTTCTTTTTTTATTTTCTGTGCCTTAGTTTTTGAGCCTGATATGGAAGAAGCACTGGTTGAGCAGTTGGAATGCCTTATGATGCCACAGTGACAGAGGCACACTGGCCATTGTGAATGGACTGCCTTACTGGACTGAGGGGCTGGGCTTTCAGCTGAGGTAAAATGGAACACCTATTCATGGGCCCTCCAGTGAGGTGGTCTTGCTGCAGGTTAATTTGGTAGATGCTCTCTGCCTAAAGAGCAACCCAGGACAAGCTGAAGAAAGTTGCGTGATTTGTTTTTTGATCTGCCCTCAGATGTTACATTGGCTGTTCACGTATTGCTGATTCTGGGCTACTTGGGCTCTATTCCACAGGAAAGGACATAGACTCCACCTTAACTCAGAAAGTCAAAGGTCCCTGAGAACATGTGTCAAACTGTGGTTCACTTGCCATAATGAAGTAATTCCTCTTTCACTTAATCCTAACACAATGAGGGAAACTTCTGAAATAACATCATTCCTTAAGGCTCCAGACTGAAATATAAAGCATTACATTTAGAAATATACACGATTAAATTATTTAATTTAGATTAAAACAAACACTTTGGGTTATAAAAGATGCTATCTAAAGATATTTTAAACATTTGCACCTAAGTGGCATAAAATCGAATTTTAAAGATTTTGGAGCTCAACATGTTCCGCAGAGACAAAGATCTCTATGAATAATTCAGCTAATGAACTTGTTTCTAAGCTGAGCTATAATTAGCACATTGACACCACCTATTATACAAATCTCCCAAAAACAACTTTTAAAAGAACGTATTTTATTGACATGATAGAAAATATTTTCCCTGTTTTTATTGTTACTATACTTCACGGTTTCTATATGTCATTGCTAAAGTCTCTTTTTCAATGTTATGGCAAGCAAATCATGAACATAACAGCTCACTATACACAATGGCAAGATTTTACATCCATCTCCCTGATCTTACTAAAAATAACTACAAATATGCTACTTCTATAAACAAAACAATTTAATTCCATACACTGCATAATAATGAGCCTTTAAGTGCCTGATGATGCTGAGTTATTTAAAGGCATCTCCATCTTGTTTACAATGGATAAAATCCTTGCGTGCTATTTGATCACGGCAGATTAAAAGGAGAAAACAGCTAATCAAAGCTCTTTTTCCATATAGACAAGACACCTGAGTTACATAGGCACAGCTGGTCTCTCTTACCTGTGGGTTCCATTGTAGCAGATTCAACCAGCTGCAGGCGAAATGTGTTTGTAAAAAAGGAGGTACCATATATGCTGAAAAGTCTCCTGTAGCTGCTTCCTCAACTATGTTGTATAACAGCTATTTGTGTAACATTTATTTTGTTAGGTATTACAGATAATCCAAGATATTCTGAAGTACACTACTTCAGAAGTTGTGTTGAAGTTACCTGTAAACGCTGTGCCATTTTCTTCAGGAGACCTGAGCTTCGAGGGTAGGAGGGCTTCTGGAACCAATCTCCCACATAAGCTAAGGAATGATTCAACAAAATCTTTCACTGGAGCTGCTAATGGCTGGAGGACTTCAAAAACTCCCTTTTACCCAGAATGAGCCTCATACCATCCCTCCTGACCCACCTATTTCTCATGTAGATCAATAACACCACGATGCAAACTTGTGTTTGCTTATTCCTTTTCTCTGAATTCTAGATCCAGTAGGAGCAGAAACTGCACGTCTGTCATCTTCACATCCTCAAAGACTAGAACCTGGAGCACGCTCCATTACACATTGGATTACACCATTTTCCTTGTCTTCATGAACACAGTTTCCAGGGATCTTAGGAAATATATAAGCATGTGTTGCTCATTCAAAAGGATTTAGATTCTTGGCGTTTTGGGTGTGTCCAAGCATTACTATTTCAGTAAGCAAAACCAGAGGCTCTCCATACCAAAAATCTAATAAAACCCTAAGTCCTAACCTCACAAAATCTAATCTAGTTGCTCAGACATTTTTATTATTAAAATCTTTTCATTTTGAAATAAATTTAGGCCTTTGGACAAGCTACAGGAATGAACACTTTCTTCATATTATTAATCCAGCTTCCCTAATGGTAACAGCTCACAAAACTACATTTTCACAACACGAGATCTGAAAGCGCATATGGCTCAAACTTTGAAGTTCTACAATAACTCTAATGAGTACTGAGGTTTGACTCTCACTCAGAGGTAGTTTGTGAGACTGAAGTATGATATGCTTTTCCAGTTTTGTCTTCTAGTACATTGTCCTTGATCCTCTTAGTACTTAGTTATTAATCATGCTTACTCCCATATTTCTATAAATCCCTCACTTCCAACTGAAAACATATTTCTCCTCTGCCAAAGATAAACTTGACTACATCTTGGAATGTCACAACTCAAAGTTGAGTCTGACTTCACACGTATTTGTTTATCTAGACTTCTTTACATCTACTAAAGAAAATATCATTTCGGCATGAACATGAATCCTCGAACATAGTGCATCACTTTGTACTTGCTAGCTTCCTACACAACTTAAGCCTTGGCTTATTGCTTTTGTGTGACAGTCTCAAGTATGTTACTATTCTATTAATTTTTTTTTTACTGAGGATTTTGCATCATTGCTCTTTTTACCTTCTCTTCATTGAACTGCATTTAACAGATGTTCCATTCCCTTGCTACTTATGGTATGGACAAAGACTACCATGGAACATGCATAACATTGGTTCTTGATGTAAAGAAAAATCTTGGAGCCCCCCTAAACTACTGAAACAAAATGCAAATCAATACTTGTTATGGCTTGAACATGAAGCAACTTCCGTAGGCTAATGTGTTTGAACCCTTGGTGTCCAAACGGCAGCACTGTTTTGAGAGGTTGTGAAGCATTGAGGAGGTTTTGTAGATTACACTCACTTCTGCTTTTCTGGTCAGTCACAATCTGAGAAGCAGCAGCCATGTCTCACTGCCACAGACTGTATTTCTCACCGCCATGCACTCCCCACCATACTTCCCCATCAGTACAAATGAAATCATAAGCTACAATAAACCCTTCCTTCGCTATGTTGCTTCTATCAGTTATTTTGTTCCATTTAAATAGAAAAGTAACTCCAAAAATTGGTACCTGAGAAGGGAGGTTGTTGTGAATAATCTAACCGGTTTGGTATTAGTATAAAAATAGGTAAATAAATTAAATGTAACAAGTAATATCCAGGTATTCGTGTACATGCATATAATCAGTTATTTTTCAATGAGGTTGCAAGAATAATTCTATGGTGGAGGGGTGACATCTTTTCTTCAAGTTATCCCAGCACAACTAGACAATCAAACAGAAAAAATAAAGGTGGTCTCTTTCTCCTACAATTCAAAACACATCATCAATCTAAACATAAGAGCTTCTATTTTAAAATGGAAAGTTTAAAGGCTTTGAGTTTTTTTTAAAGCACAAGCCACAAAAAGTAATGATGATAAATTATGTTTCACCAAACTTTAATCTCATTAAGAGTCTATTAAGAAAATCCCAATATAAGCCACAGAGGGATTGAAAATGCTTACATTGCACTTATTTGAAAAAGGGTATCTATGTAGAATTATATTTTTAAAACACTTTTACGGTTCAACAATAAAAAAGAAAAATGGTTCAAGTAAAAATTGAGCTGAATATTCCACAAAAGGATGTGTAGTTTAAAAAAAAAGGCAAATAGAAATTTACTCAATATAATTAGTCATTTGTTGGATACAAACTAAAACCACAATAGGATACTACTCTGTATTTAATAGAAGTGGCAAACATGGACCATCAAGACAGCTCCAAGAACTAAAAATGTACTTCGTATATAAGCCTGACCACTGGCGTTAACATCCCCGGAACCCACGTAAGAACTGGCCACCTTAGCACCTATTTGTATTAGGGAAAGCACTACTATGGCAAGATAGGAGAAAGGAGAATCTTCCCAGAAGCTCACAGACCAGCTATCCTACAGTACACAGGGTAGCATCAAACAGCAAGAGAGACTGTGCCTCAAACAAGGTAGAAGGAGAAGACCAACCATGAAGCACACATATGCTTCATACACTAATGTACATGCCCACGTGTAAACAAAAATAACTATTTTTCAAAGAAAGGAGGAACATTAAAAAGATTGCTTTGGGTGGTGGGAGATGGCTCAGTGATTATGAGCACTTGAGCATCAGATTATATACATCCAGCGGCCACTTAAAAATCTAGGCCTTCATGTGTGGCAGCATATACCTTTAACCCCAGCAACTAGAAGGCAAAGGAAAGCAGATTGCTGGGAACTTGAAGCCAGCCTCGTCTATTCAGTGAGTTCCAGGCCTGCCAGGCTAAATAGTGAGATCCTAGCTCAAAATATAAATGAATAAAATCCAGCCTGAACATATGTGTCTATAACCCGAGGGTTTTCTAGAGGAATGATGGGTCACGCAGCCAGAAAACCAAACACAGGATTTTCTAGATTAGAGTAGGCAGTGGTCATGCCTGTGGGGATTGCCTCGACAAGGTTAACTGATCTGGGAAGAACCAGAGTAAAGGGAAGCAGCATGATTCTCTTGGTTTGAGTTTTGAACTGTAGGAGAGAAGAGAAAGTGAACTGAGCACAACACATAATCCTCAAGGGCTCTCGGTTCCCGATTCTGGATGTGAGGCGAGCCGCTCCCTCAAATTCCTGTCCCTGTGGCTTCTCCACTTTAATGGACTGTGACCTGGAACTGTGGTCTCCAATAAGCCATTTTTGCCACTAAGTTTCTTTTTTCAGGGTATTTTGACAGAGCAACTTAAAAGAAAAAGAAATGCTATAGAGAACATCTGATGCACAGGCAAGCACACACACACACATGCACACACAGACACACACACACACCTGAACATACCAACTATTGCCAAGGGTAGGAAGGAACTGGAATTCTTACCCAAAGCTGACGAGAAGGTAAAAGGCTACAGCCACTTTATAAAACAGTTTCAGTTTCTTAAGCAAAGTGTTGTGCATGATCCACCCATTCTATTCCTACACATTTACCAAACAAGAAAAAAAAAAAGCATTCAAAACAAAGATCGGCACATGAGTGCTTACTGTGCCTTTATTTGTTATAGACAAATGCATGCCTGCATTACAGGTTTTTAATAGAGTACAACATTGCTAAGAAGTTATTTTTAAATGTAAGAGGCTGACACATACAACCTCATTCTGGTTTAAGAAGTTAAACAGCATTGAGTGGGAACTGTATGAATTGTACTTATTTTTAAGTCTGGAAAATACAGGCTGATTGACAGTAGCTGAAAAGCAGATAGATATGTGACTCGGTGGTAGAGTGCTTGATAGCATGTTTGAGGCTCCAAGTTTGAACGGCAGCACTACCCCCAGCAGAAAAGTAAAAGGAAGAAATCCGATGGGTGGCTTCCTGGGATGGCAGGAAAGCGTCGGAAGAAAAGACCACAAAAGGGCATCAGATGATAGGGAGATATTCTTATTACTGTATTGTGATGATTTTCCACAAGCATATATGTCTCAGTTACTGTTTTTTGGGGTTTTTTTTTTGTTTTCTGTGAAGAGACACCATGACCAGGAAACTTACAGAAGAGAGCATTTATTAGGGTTCTCTTACAGTTTCAGAGGGTGAGACCATAACCATTACAGCAGGGAAACATGGCTTCCGGCAGGCAGGGATAGCGCTAGAGGAGTAGCTGAGAGCTTACATCTTATCCACAAGCTAGAGAGAACAAGACTAGATCTGGCATGGGCTTTCAACCTCAAAGCCCACCCCCAGTGACACACCTCCTCTAAGGAGGCTACCTCTTTTATCCTTCCCAAAGCAGTTCTACCAACTGGGAACCAGACATTCAAATACATGAGCCTATGGGGCCATACTCATTCAAACCACCTCAATACACTTAGGTCAAAATTTCTAGCTCAACATATTTCTAACTGCAGACAATGAAACAAGAGCTATATGATATCCTGTATGTATCCTTATTTAAAAATAAATATCTGGGCTGGCGGGCCAGTTCACTTAATAAAGGTACCTTTGGCCAAACCTGATAACCCGATTTCAATCCTCAGGACACACATGATGAAGTGATAGACTAGGTCCCAAAATTTGTCCTGTCATCACCACCTGCATGCTGTGACATGCCGGAGCCTACACATATAAATAAAATAAATGAAATTTTAAAATTTAAACAAATAAATAATAATTGAATATCTAGATTTCTTTGCCCAAATATTTAGACTCAACCATAAGTGTCATAGCTCAGATATCGAGACCTTTATAAAATATATAATAAGATTTCGGAAGCATTACTCTGTTTAGGTCTCCATATTATAACCACAACCCCTGGAGAAAAACAAATAAACAAACAAACAAAAAGAAAAACAACCTAAATTAATACCTACAGAAGCCAAGCAACAATGCCGGAGAATATAAGAAGGAAAAGCAAATTCTTTCTTCACTTCCAAAAGTCACCTAATATTGCTGGCTAACTGGTAGAAAATGAAACATAACCTTATGTGAAAAGCATAAGCGCTGAGACGTGCTTCAGTGGGAAAGCTAACAACTAAAATCCATGTAACTGTAGTAGCGGCATGGAGGGCACAAGTAACCGAACCCAAAGCTTTCCAAAATGGCCTGCTGAAGAGGAAGGATGGGGGCTTCCAGAAAATCATGAAAATGCAGGTCAAGGAGGTGGTGTTCTGGACAACAGATTGGAAGCAGAGTTAGCACCCCTGGCTGCTGCTCTGGGGGGTTGGATGGGAGCCTGGGGGGGGGGGTGTTTCTCCATCAAAACAGTTTGCTTGCCTTCTATCTGATGTCATCGTTTGCTTGTTCTATTATGCAGCACTTAATGAGGTTTTATTTTTAATACGCGTGTTTTATTATTTAAAAAAATGTTTGAAATTCTTTCTTTCTGATCAGCCACGCACATAGCTGTGCGGTTTCGTTTGGGTTTGTTGGTTTATTAATTTTAAGGTCTTGGGGCTTCTTTTGATCTGCTTTTACTATATGAATGTTTACATTCTTTTCACCAACTACTGATTCTTGAGGGATGTGAGAAAACCGGTTCACTCTGCCCAGCCCTCAGCTGTTGGCTTCCAGCCGCTCCCATCAGCACACAGAAGAATTCCTTTAGGAATTAGAAAAGACCCAGAAATTGTTGCTTTCAGCCAACTGTCCTTTCCTAACGGGGACTAACATCTGCCTGAATTCCATGGAAATACTTTGTAGTTACTAATAAATCTACCAGAGCCTGCTAAATACTTCACTGTCAGGGTATTTTAAAAAAACATGTGCACTCAAGAGGGACAAGGAGTACCTCCTGACTCTGTTTGCCCCTCAAACTAATGTGAAAAACTAAAGGTGAAAAAGAAAAGATTTTTCTGAAGAAAAAATTTCATCATTGCTTGCTTACCGGAAATGGCAAAAGAGTAGTTCTGCTTCCAAATGTTTCACATCTAGAATGAGATTTTTCTGAAGAAGGTCCCGGCTTCTTTCTCCAAGGAATGACATTAAGAAGTTCAACTTGACATTATTTCCTACTGGAAATACTGCAAATTAAGAAATAGATCACAAATGGCTCCTAAAGGTTTGTTATATTGGATCAGAAATAGAATAAATAAAATCAAAATTTTCTTCTGTCTGCTGTCATTAAACTATTTCTATTCATTGTTTTTAATCTCTAAAATTATCTAAAAATATAGTTGAGAATCATAAGTGCAAAGAAAAATTACAGTTTTAATCATAGACAATGACCAAAGCTTTGATTTAAAAACTGGGCCTCAGTAGCTACAACAAACAAAAGTGAGGTCTGGAGCTCAAAACCCTGGCACCCACGTAAATGCTAGGCAGGCAGCATGCTGGCCACGGGCAATCCCAGCACTCAGGAGACAGAGACAGGATCCTGGAGCCAGCTATATATCTGGACTAGCTAGAATTAGGGAGCTCCTGGTTCAGCAAGAGATTCTGACTCAAAATTAGAGAGGGATGGAGGAAGACACCTGATTTCAACTTGAGACCTCCAGATCTCCGTACACATGCACACAGGCACAAATGTGTGCCCCCACACAGGGGAGTACACATAACTGCATAGATAATCACTACATACACATGCGCATGCACACAATTTTAGTCCTGGATTCTATGTGGCCATATTTATTAGAACCGAAGACAGAACAACCTTGTGGTGGTTGGTAAAATGCAGGGTTTTTCTAAGCCCACCTTTTGCTCTAAATAATGACACAGCGACCTTTGTATTTATTAAAAGCTTCAGACACAATAGCTGGGCAGATACTGAGCTATTCTAACCCGACAGTTCTGGCCTCACCTACTTCCAAGCCTCATGGCCCATTACCTACCATCTTAGTCTCATCCTAGCTCCTTTTTCTCTATCTGTGTCCATGTCCCATGGCAAGTCCTCTTTCGGGTTCCCACCTGGGATGCCCTTGGTGGGGTCTGAAGTCTTGTCTTATCTCTCTTGCCCAGCTATTGGCTGTTCAGCCCTTTATTTGCCCAATCAGAAGGTAATGGAGAAGAATGTTTATAACACACCTTGTCAGGAGATGCTTCATAATAATGACAATGCCAAAGTCCAGATCTGTAACCAGATCTCTGGGTACAGAAAACAACATTTGAATACAAAGTGCACAAAAACATCCTCCAACACTTGTTAGATTAAGAATGGCCCACATAGGCTCATGTATTTGAATACTTTGTTCCCAGTTAGTGAAACTGTTTTGGGAAGGATTAGGAGGTATGCCCATGTTGCAGGAGGCGTGTCACAGGAGATGGCCTTTGAGGTTTCAAAAGCCCAGTCTCTCTCTTCTGCTTGTAGATCAGCACGTAAAGTTCTCAGTGACTTCTCCAGCTCTATGCATGCCACCATGTTGATAGTGGACTAAATTTCTGAAACTTTAATCAAGTCCTCATTAAAGGTTTTTTTTTTTTATAAGAGAGCCTTGATCATGTTGTCTCTTCACAGCAATAAAACAGTGACTCATACAAACTGTATGACACAGCCTTGATGAATTGGACCACAAAAATGAAATAGGTTCTGATTTATGGAGCAAGTGTGGTGACCAGAAAAAGATAGAAAGGCTTTCATATGCATTTAAGCACAAATGTGATAGACATGAGAGCCGTAACAATAAGACCATGGTGGGAAAAGGAGAGAATTCACAGGAATATTATGTATGTCAATACTGACAAGCAGAATGGTGATTCAGCTACAGAGAATTGCAGACTCAGCCTGCACACTAGACACAGTCATGACCGAAGTTTTAGACGAAGCAGAGGATTTATTATCTAAATAGAATTACTGAGAATAAAAGTGTCACAGTTAAAGTTGCATTAGAGAAAGACATAAACCAGGACTACTCTGCGGGAACCAAGAGCACAACCCTACAAAGAACAGGTGTGATAAGATGAGAGAGAAGGCAGGGATTTCTTAGGAAATGAAATTGGTATATGTTGTATAAGCCCAACTGATCAGACTAAAGGCAAGAAGCCTAATTCTCTATGCCTACAGAGTGAAAGGGTCCCACGGTGAAGTGAAATGAGGGAGAGAGAATAGAGGATGGAATGCAAACAGGTTGCTGGGCACCCAGGTAAGCCATGTGTTGATAAGACCATCAGTGGGAAAAAAAAAAAAAGGAGAGATGAAGGAAAGAAATCTGGGGAAGTATCCAAAGGTAACAATGCTCAGAAAAAAATAAGTATAAGAAAACTACTTATGTGGAGAACATGTAAGGGCATGGTGTAAGATAGAAGAATCCAGAGAAGTTAGCAAAACTAAGCAGAACTGTGAGGGTGGCTACAAGATTGCAATGGTGGCCCTTGTAGACAAGGTGGTCAGAGGTTAGAACTGTGTTTAAGAACAAGAGACTTGCCTTGGCAGACATCACCAGGATGCCTCAATAAGCAGAAAAATCTTAGCTCTAAAGATTCTAAGAAGGAAATATTAAGGAGACAGTGAAGTCATAGTTATGAAAAATGAGCTATGGAATGGATGAGAAATACTTGCAGTTCTTCTGCCTAATTATAAACTGATTGAAAATGTAATTGAAAAAGAGACACGTCACAAAAGTTTGGAGAAATTTTATTGACAGCTATTTTTTTGTTTCACTGCTAATTGTTTTTAGCATGCATAACTCATTACTTTTCACCCATTTGGGAACTTTTATCCTTGGTAACTTTAACCTTTCCTTGGTTTGTTGACTTACAGCTACAAGATCAGTTTTCACTCAAAACTTCTGTTAACCAAGCTTCAGTTCAACTAACTCTCACCAAGCTAACTAAAATAATTTAAGCTATAATTCCCTTTTTAATAAACACACTTCTTATTTTGAATTGGATTGGGTTTGTGGAATTAGACTCATGAAATCTTAATAATATGTTCACCTGAACAAGACACGCACAATAACATCAACGGATATACCATCTCAGATCTCACAAAGTCTCACCCCTAGACGAAGAATTATAAATAATTAATGGCTGCTAAAAAAATTTTAGTTTGTGTTTGTATATACAAACTAAACTTTTTTATGTATACATATGTATATACAAATGTATACATACATATATGTATATATGTATATAAACATGTACATATATGTATATATACATATATACATGTACATATACATGTATACATATATATGTAAATGTAACAATGAAAGAAGCTTAAAGGGATTGGGAGAGACATTAGAGGAGATAGAATGGAGAGAATATGGAATGGAAATTATGTAAATACAGTATTTATGTATTAAATTCTCAAAAATAATAATAAAATAAATGTAAAAAAACATCCTTGTTGAGATATTTTTTAAAAAAAGATAGGAGAAATGGCAGAGTCTCTTGGGCAAGTCCTTCTAATACTCTATGAGATTTAAAACCAGGTTCTTCAGTCGTCTGTAAAGTTTGGATAGGAAAGAATTCCACTGTGCTTAAATTGCTTGGCAGCAATGAGGTCTTATTTTCTACTTGTAGATGCTTAGAAGAGAAGGTCTGGTTACAGACCCCCACATTCACAGTGCTGTGCAATAGGACACATGTAATGCTTTCTTGGCTGTCTTTTTGCCCTTTAGTATAAATGGGTTAGTCTCCTGAGCTACATGAATGAAATGTGTTTTAAAAAAAAAAATCATAATCACATTCCCTTTTAGCTCCTGCCTATCTTTTTCTGAGAACTTAGTCTTCAGTCAAAAGCTACTTGTCTTGCTTTTGCGGGGATTTTGAACACTGCCTCTTCTTCACCACTGGCGTTTGATCTGTGGAACTAGTTTCATGATAAATGTCTACCACACCTGTAAAGTGAATCATGCCTTAGAGTTGGGTTACACACAGCCATACACAGTAGCCCTGGGAAGGCATTGATCATGCTGTTTTCCCTCAGCTCTGATACACACTCACCCAGAAGAGGTAAGGTAAGAAAGGGCCTGGAGCACCAAGAGTGAAGCAAGCCTTCCATAAAACCATGTAACACTCAGTGATAAAATACCAAAGGGAGAGACGGAAATCACAGACTGTCATGACTAGACGCTGAATCCTCTCTAATCCCAGGACTGCCAGCCTCTTAGTGGTGATGTCCTGGCATGCCTAGAATGATGACATGAGCATCACCTCTGCTTAATACTGAAAGAAGCAGCCTTATTCTAGCACTGTATGTTCATAGTGGCTCCACTTACTTTTAAAAGGGATGCATGAGTGATACTTACTTGTCAGTCTTGCATACTCACACTCTCTGATGAATCTGTGAACATTTATTAACTATAATAAGTACTCTTGCTTGATAAAACATTACCATCTTGATAAATAAAGATATTTAAAAAGGAGAGATAAAAAAATCACCTTGGAATTACTAGGAGGATAATTTGGGTTCAGTATATCCCCCTGAGTTTATTCTAAGAAGTTCCAGAGCCAGCCTTCTCTACTCCCCCTTCCATTATACATTAATCTCCCTGACAGCTTGGCTTCTGCCTAACAAGGTGATGTGCTTCTGATCCAAACTCATACCTGCTCCAGGCAACTCTTATATGATAAAAATAAAAAAAAAATTCCTCTGTTCTATTCAATACTGGTGTCTTGATGACATTGACTGTAAACTCTGATCTTTTAAAGAAGTTACAAACTATAAGGCTAAAAGCTAATGTCTAGATGTGACTACAATGTATTAACTGACACTCTTTGCTCTTAGATGCCTTCATCTCTTCACTGTAAAGTTTTCAGATTATCTATCGGCTTTATTTGATGACTGCCAACATCTCCAAACGTAGTCAGTAATTAGTAACATAGTCCCCAGCCTCACCCTTGAGGCTTCTTATGGCTTCATTAGATGCTCCTAACACTTCAAGATGTTATACACTCAAGAAAACTGTCATAAAATAGCTTAAGCCTCCAGCTTGCTAAATCTGTACACGTGTTCCCCCAAATCTTGGCTTCTCTTTGAAGTAAGCAGACAAGAATGCTTGATTAGATTTGCCTAAGCTTCTCTCCCATCCTCAACCCACATCTCTTTCAAAGCCTTTTGTCAGATTTGGGCTGCTTAGTTAAAGGAATGAAGAACATAGAAGTGATCAGGACTCTAAGATCCCTCCTTTCCAGAGACAGAGTGCTTCTGCTATTAAAGCAGCTCTGCAGCTGAATCGCAGTTCTCTAAGCCTGCCTGATACTCAATCCCTTTCAGCAATGTAGGAACCAGCCTCATTAGACACTTAACAGATAGTTAGAGCTATTCTGAGGACTTGCCTTCTATTGAGTAAGGATTTAAAAAATGACAAGAATCCATGAAGGTTCTAAAACAGTACCTTGAGCTCTGTTTGGCTGAACTTTTGGCTGATTCTGCCAGACTTGAGGATCCACAACCTTTGTGCTATCCCAGACACTCACATGAACACAAATGAGATCCTTTCATAAAGAAGCCGGGTATTTTTCTTTCACGGTCTGTGAAGAATTGTGAAGGTATTTTGATGGGGATTGCATTGAATCTGTAGATTGCTTTTGGCAATATGGTCATTTTCACTATGTTAATCCTACCAATCCATGAGCACGGGAGATCTTTCCACCTT
>CM053767.1:25692532-25726824 GCA_028658305.1 Pachyuromys duprasi | reverse complement strand
GGAGATCCTCCCCCGTTGGTGGACTTGGAGGGGGCGGGGAGGAGATGAGGGAGGGTGGAAGGGAGTGAGGGAGGGGGCTACGCATGGGATGCAAAAAACCTAACCTGTGATTGATATAAAAATAAATAAATTTATTATAAAAAAAGAAGAAGCCGGGTATTCTAGAAGTACTGAGGATTGTGGGAAGCAGTAGCTTCCAGGGTCAAAGTGGGTGAAAAGTTCAGGTAATGAAGCTAATTACTCAAGCATGGGAGCAAAAAAGGGAGGCTTTTTCCATGTTCTGTAGGGTGAAATGACCCTAATGTTTTCCTCCTAGTAACTGTCTCTGCCTATACTCTTATACAAGCCCACATCTTAGGAGTAGGTAAAATCTCTAGTTTGTGTGGTACCGCTAGAACACAGCAAGGGCAGTAGGCTGTACACAGTTGTTTCCCACGAAATTATAAAGACTTTTTTTTTCTCAAAGATTCTCTTTCTTAGCTTTCATACGGTGGTAGTCCATGTTAAGAAGTGACTAACATGACAAATAACTGAGCAACGGCCCACAGCCAGCAGGAAACTGGCCTCTCAGTCTGGCAATGCATGAGGAACTAATACTTGTCAACTGACACCTGGGTTTAGCATCAGACCCTTCCCCAGGCAAGCTTCAGAAGAGTTCTAGTTAGCATGATAGTAACCCTCTAAGACATGCAAGCAGACATATCAGCTATGATGAACTTTAGAACTTTACCCACAGCAACTGTGAGCTAATAAAAGATGTTCTTTAAAGCTAACTATTGGTAGATATTTATCTAGCTGTAATTCTCAATTTAAAGTATGCTCTTGGGTCAAGTTCATCTCTTTTCTATGTCTTGCCCAAACTTTTGTTCAGTTCCCACATTATACTTCCTCTTTTAAATCTCATTGTTTTTCCAGTTTGCATGGCTAAACAAACTGGCTCTCATTTCCCTGAAATATAGTGCTAAAGCTCAAAAACTGCCTTTACCATCAGCCCTTTGGGAATGATAACCTTATTTATCTTGTTGTTATAAGGAAGCTTTTTGAAACAGAGATTAATAATCCAGCGTCTGTGTAAGACAAAAACTCAAAATGTATTACTTAGAAACCAATAAAAGGAAACCACGCAGGTACAACTTGTATTACAAAATCCTATAGTGATGTATACCATCTGTCAAATCAAATATATGTGTGTGTGTGTGTGTGTGTGTGTATTCAACCCAAATAGATATACATATATATAGATAATCTTAAAATTAAGGTTAAAAAGTTCATTTGTAAAGGTATAAATGCTTAATTGTGTATAAATAAAAATAGCTCGAGAAAAATTTCTTGATGTACAGAGGCGGCACATAACTATAATACCAGTGCTAAGGAGGCCGGGGCAGATGGGTTCCATACCGAAGGCTTTTGTGGAGCTCTGTCTTACAGCATGAAACATTCCCTAGCTGACGTGGGGGGACAGGAGATTAATCAGGTTCAGGAAACAAAAGAAAGCGTTCTCTATCTCAGATAGTGAAAAACCCACTTCCTGGTGCTACATAAACAATAAACAAGTCCTGGGGAGGGAGGGGAGATGAAAAACTTTTTGGTGACATCGTTTCCAGTTTTCCTGATTTATTACCCTCTAGTTAGCATGATAGACGATAGGGCTTTTCAGAGGTACAGTTGTCTTTCAGGTGCCCACATGCCTGTATGTTTATAGTCTCAGGAAACACATTGTCTTATTGAGTTGGATTTGAATGAACAGTTTCTTTGGTCTTTTTTTTTTTTAATTTATCTGGGATGACTAGAAACAGCCTCTCTAGGAAACAACACGCAAGAGTTGGTACTTGAGCAGTGACTACAGAATCAAAGATGGAAGAGTTGCATGATCCCTCCATGGATGGTGAGACATATAAGCGATGTTGAGCTATATCTGAGTGACTTTACACGGGGGAGGGGGGGGCAATCCCACTACAGCCATCTTTCCCTATGTAGTATGGGATGGTGACTTCTTGGCTATAGTGCCAATTGCATGGCCTTTGTCATAAAATATGTCACAGATCCTAAGCTCTCTGAGAGTGGAGTATCCTTGGGCAGAATTCCCAAGTGACCATGTTCCTCTGGTGTGTTAGATGGTGGCACATCCCCTTGAAGAGTGGAGTCTTCCATGAAAGTACAGATGTGCCTCACAAATAGCTGATGGACCAGAGAATATACAATGAGCCCGGAAATCAGTGTGTAACAGGACATGAGCTTTTCCAAGCAGGAGGAGCTCTGGTGTTTCTGCATGGTTTAGACTGTAGATTAGGTTTTCAAGGTACTGACGCTCTCAGGAGGAGAGTACAGAAAAGAAGGACAAATTGACAACAATATCTGTCCAGGCCACCTTAAATTAAATGTGACAATTTGTGCCCAGTTGAAAGGAGTCTCCTACAAAAAAAGAACTGGCAAAGTTTAGTGTCTGCAAGTCTCTGGGAAGCTTTGATGCCTGAGCAACAGTACACCAAAAGGCTTAAAAAACACGCATGAGATAGAGAGGTAGAGGTAATCCCTCTCATGGTGCAGGTGTGCCTTGCTTCACTTCAGTCCCTAAAAGCATATGGGCCCATGAACAGCTCTGAATAGAGATATAGAGACAACAGTGAAGATGGAAAAGATTAGTCCTGTACTAGGAATGGCCCCCAAGAGTATGCAATAGACCTTTCTCCGGTTCAAGAAATTATATTGGGAACACAAATTGTTCACCCTTTCAGCAGCTAGGGTTGCAAAGGTGCCACCGATCCAGGCCATTTGATACAGAGAATGAAAGAACAGGAGAGGAAATATTTTGTAGCTGTTTCATGCAGATTAAACCTTTCCAACTTGCAGTGACAGAAGGGGCTTGTGAGGTTCACAAATCATAAGAAACCAACAAGTTTAAGAGGTTTACACAACTTACAAGACTCACACAGCCTCTGTGGTTTTATAAGCAGTAAAATGTTATTAGAGGTGAGGAGGATGGGGTGTAGCTGCCTACTAGTTGCAGAAACACTTCAGAGATGCAGTTTTCAGCAGTGATGGGGTGAGATTGTCTTCAGGGATGCAGCTACCTTTGAGTCATCTGTGTTCCAGTAAACATCCCCTCATCCATGATCCTGCAAGTAGCCCCAATAAGCTCACCAGATGAGCAAGCTGGACTTGAATTAAATAACTTTGATTTGGCAGTGTCCTGTTTATATGTGAAGAGAAACAGTTTCTCTTGGAAAATTCATGAAGCAAAGGCTAACTTGGAGTAGACAACAAGACCCTGCTTAAAAAAACAGAAAGAAAAATACAGGAAGTGAAGAAGGAAGGTTGTAAAGAAGGGAGGATGAAAGAAAGGAAGTAGAAATTTGTTTTGCTTTCATTTTTTGTTTTGTTTGGGTTTTTTGTCGTTGTTTTTTTCCCTTTCCCCCTTAAAATTAAGTACATCTTTTCAAAATGCTACTCACTAGAGAGTTTTTTTTAAGCCAAAGTAAACAAAAATCTATCATTGGAAATTATCTTTAAGAATAAAGATAATTGCTCTTTTAAAAAATTGACTATATTTTAAATAACTCATTCACAAATACAAAAGACTCTTCAATATTTAATCCTATGTAAAAAAAAAAACCCTAATCCTTATTAAATTACTCATACTAATGTAAAAGAACAGTAGGGAACAAAAATGCTGGATTTTTAGCAATGACATGATTTGCAACTTCAAAGTGAGCTAGAATGAGGCTAGAATTGCCTCCCTCTGACCAGGCTTCTAAAATTACTTGGGGTGCCATGTGGATCTAGGGGAGGTGGTGTGACCCACCCGGTGATCCTCTTATTCGTAGAATGCATCACAGTCCTGCTCTGAGACACATAAACTGTCATTTAACAGTGCAGAAGACTTAGAGCATTGTCTGTGTCTGTGGACTATGAAAATATACATTGTTGACTCCAAAGAGCAGCTGAAACCACACAACCAAGAATGGACAAATTCTAAGTTAGAAAGAAGACTGGTGGATAACTCCTCATTCTCTTCTTTTTAAAGGAAAATCAAATGATTTTTATTTAGATGAGCAAATGTTGGACACCCATTCCTGGCCGAGAAAGGAAAGGGTTTGCCAATCTGAGCAACTCAAGAGAAATAAACAAAACCTATAATTACATGTTTTGTTTTTCTCCCACTAAATGTATCCTCTTCTTTGCTTGCTATAAGTATCAAGATGGAAATTTACAGAGAATTGAGTATGTTAGAAGCATTTATTTGTTTGTTTATTTATTTATTTAACTGACCATTTTATTTTCACAGTTCACAATATAAGTGAAAACTGCACTTTTTTTTTTTTAATCCCATTTCTCCCCTCCAAAACTCTTCTCTTTGATAAGACGTGTGGAAAGAAGTTGGAAGGAAGTCTTCTTTGTCTTGAAGCTAAAAAACACTCCGGCTCAGCACCGAAATCTCCTGGTGAAACAGAATCCTTATCAGTCCAGCTGAGTGGGCACCATCATAGAACAAACACAAGGTCTCATCATTGGAGGCACAGGCAACATGGGCTTGTGGCCTCCTACGAGTAGCCTCATTGCAGGAGCAGGACCCATGAGCGTCATTCCAGGAGGAGGAGGAGGTCCCTTCATTGGTTTCATGGGAAGGCCTCCCATATGAGGTGCAGGCATCATACATCAGGGCAAGGAGGACTCAGGACTCGGGAGACTAGAGGTAGGGGAGGAGAGCAGCCAGGATCATGGCTCCTGTAAGAGGAAAAGCAGAGAACGGAGCTGAAGGCATATTTTCCTTGTCGAAATGCACCCATTGTTGTTTTGTCCGTCATGCCCTGGGCCGGCTCTCCCATCCATTTCTGGTAGAAGTGTCTGGTGTTCTTTTGTCTTTCCTAACACTGCATTGTGTCTTTCTCTCAGCTGAAGAATCATGGGTAAGATACGTATCACAGTATTGCAATAAAATACGTATCACAATAAAACTTAGGCATTTTGCTCCGCAGGCAGTTGGACACTGTGTTGTTCCATGCGGCCAGGAAAATCAAAGTTAAATATTTAAAATCAAATGGGCCAATGCAACCCGTATCTCCAAGAAATCGTTTTAAAGGCTATGAGCTCAATAATGTCGTTTCATTTCTCAGTGTCCTTAGCTCCAGACTTTGCTGAAGTCACACTCCCTTTTGCTAGCAGTTAACTAGAACAAACCTAAACCATTGAGCAGTTAAAAACCCTTGCTAATATTTTTTTTTTCGTTTTCTTTTCTTTTCCTTTCCCTGAGGAGGCTGAGAGGATTTAGCTGTGGGAGTTCTTCCCTAAACATGTAGTTCTGGTCGTACACTAGCTTTCATGGATTTATCGGACAAGAAATGACCCGGAATTCCAACCTCTTCTGAATCCCTCCATGAAGAGCTGAGGGAGCCGAGAAGGAAATGGGAGTTTCCGACTGCACAGAAGCAATGTTCCCTAAGCATTGATTGCCCTAAGAGGCTGAAGCTCAGCCCAGGGTTCTTCTCAGCTGCAAAGACCCCTGGGTAAGATCTCAGAGTGTTCGATTTCCTCTCCCAAGCTTGAGAGGAATTCGTTTCCTTGAGAACGAACGACCTGCCGAAGAGTCGTCACTTTTTCTATTGTCTGTGAGAATCTAAGAATACTCAGGGGCAAGGACCAAAAATGGGTGGGAAGGGCAGGATGGGAGTAGGGCAGTGAAGGGAAGGATACAAGTGAAAACAATGTAAGAGGACATATATTTACGAGAATACCATAATTGAAGCCATCATTTTGTATGCTAACTTTAAAACTTTTAGGGGGAAATTATGTCAAGTAAATAAAAATCAAAGTTAAAAACAGTAACACACTTTAAAAAATAAAACAAACAAACCAAAACCTCTTTTCTATTATGACAAGCATTGGGCAGATCCAAAGACCCTCTGCATTAGCTCTGTGGCTGCCAGAGCTTTATCCATCCTCTCTCTCCATCCTCCACCCTGTCTTCAGTGTCATCAAATCCATGTCATCCAACTCTATGCCTTAAACCAAGTTGGCACAACACATTCTTCCAATCTGTTCTCCAACCCTTGTTTATGTTTTCTGTGCCAATGCTAATGATCACATTTTTAGTTATTCCCTCTGTGACCCCTGGTATCAGGGGTTGTCAATGTTAAAGCCCCTCCGTACAGGAATGGGTTAACAGCCGGCCAGCTCTGTATCAGCATCTAAACAGGAAAAGACCAAGCCTTGGAACAAGAGCAACAGAAAGATGCTTCTGGTTTTTATTTTGTGAGTGCACGGCCTGTCTAACTCCTAATTAGCTCTGAGAACTTCCAAGAAGTCTTACCTCTATTACCATGAGAGGCAGGGAAAATTCCAATAGAATCTCTAGGCTTCAGTTGCTGTTACATCAACCAACACACCAATGAGTTTTGAGCTACGGTAATAAAATGACTAGTTTAGAGAATCTGAAGAGCCAAGTCCTAGGGAAAGGGCAGGAGGTTTAACTGTTAGAACTTGGGATGCACTAATTCCCTAGCTTCTGGAGATAAGCCCAGACACACATGGCCTGCCCACCATTCCTCACGAAGTCCTACTTGGCAGAGGCAAGTATTTTCCGAAATTATTTCAGTATTTTTGTCTGGCTTCAGCTGCTTTAAGTCGAACAAATGTGTTTATACAGCACCTATGGATTTCCAAGCAAGGAAGTATTACATTAAACCGTGGATAGAGAGACGGTCATTGGTTTTTAAAAGCACTGGTTGCTCTTCTGGAAGACCTGGGTTTAATTCCCAACACCTCATGGTGGTTCACAACTGCCTGTCATTCCAGTCCCAGGGAATCCAACTTTCTTTCCTGGCCTCCTCAGGCAATGGGCTCACAGTGGAGCACTCACATAGAGGCAGGCAAACACCCAAACACTACCTGTGTATCATTGAACATTTCATTTCCATCCCCAATCTCTTCCCAACACAGCAGTTTCTGTTCAAGTTCCTGATTACCAATATTTTATTACAACTATAGAGGTACCATTTGTGGCTGAGTTGTTACATAATACGAATGTTTTCATTCATGAAATGCTTTCAGTATTTCTTAAAGTTGAAAAATGTGTGATTTTTCCCCCTTTTCTAAGAATTCTTACTTTTCTTTGAAATTTCAGCACCACACATGTATGAAATATTTTGCAGTATGTGTTTCAGAGAGATTCAAGCGTGGACCACTTCATGCATGTCAGGCAGTTGTTCTAACACTGAGCTGCATCCCTAGACCACCTGGCCAAATGCATGACAGAATTACCAATTATATATTTTTTTCTTTAAGATATTCCTCCTAGATTCTTACACACATGAGTGTTCACATGTATATGAATATGCACGCACACACACACATCTAAATAGTTCACTCTAATCAACTAAGTGTTCTTTCCTCCCTGCTGCACTGCCATGTAACTGTCAGAGGGAGACTTCCCTCACCACCGCTTTCCTGATGACCCATTCTTCTATGTCTGCACACTCGTTACCCTCCGTTCTTTGAGGAAACACCACTCTGGGTGGCTCACCTTTCCATGACATAAATTTGTTTTGTGTGTGACCGCCCTGACTTCCTGTCACCAGCTGCCTTGTATTCAGGAAGGCACATGTGATTGGTTCTCTACAACAAGAATGTGAACAGAGCTGTAGCCAGGAGTATGGAGGCGTGCCTGTGATGTCAGATCTGAGGAGGCTGAGGAAGAAGCCCATGGCAGGCTACATATTAAAACTCTGAAAAGAAGAAATCAGAAGGGAGGAAATTAGGCAACACAATCATACACCAGAGAAGTAGGCGTGTGGTCTCTTCCTCCTTGTGCTGACTGGATTTCCATACAGGCCTACAATGGAAGGCATGAATTGTACTTGCTGGGGTCTCCATCAGCCTGTGCCCTTTCATGACTGAGAGTCTCCAAGCTCTCCTCAAGCATCCCCTGAACTGGACAACTACATAAATAAAACATATTATAATCCTCAAATGGCTTTAGTCACTGAAATAAGAGGCTTCCCATTACTGTAACATGACTATACACAGTAAGAATGCCACAGTTAGAAATTCTCAGAATAAGAGCATAGCCATTACTTTGCCTTTTGCTTCTAATTGCTATTAAAATTATTCTATTCCTCTTTATCTATTCTTTTATTGTATTTTCTTTGCACTTGAGTGTTCTCTGCCTTTCTTTCTCTCTCTTGCAATAGTCTGGTAAGGGCATGGCTATGAGTGCCTTTGCTTTGGGCTCTGTAGCAAGGCATTTCAATTCTCACTCTTGGTGCTCTCTGTTTATGTCCCCATTTCTTTGAAAATAGCTTCATGTCTTTTTCTTACTGTTTTCTGGAATTCAAGGTGTAAATCATTCTTGATTAATTATGCCAATTCACTTAAGCCCATTTTATCTCTTTGTCTTTGATTTTGCTTTCTTGCCACAAAGTTATATTCTAAACCTTACATTGCTTTCTTAATCATATTCAAAGTTGAAGAGTTGTATCCAGTTCTCTAATTGCAGTTTTTCTTGCATCATGACCTTTCACACATGTAATAAGTTCTATATTTAACTTGACAAAATATTACAATTAATTTAAATTTTTTTCTTAGTGAATGTAACTGTAAATCTCTACATTTTAGAGCATAACCCACACAACTTCCTCTCAGTAAGCCATTCTGCATGTTGCATGATCTATTTTCTGTTTTCTCTGTCCATCTTATAAAAATGACAAGATATGGGAATGAGTGATTGTCTTTTATAATTTATCCTTATATCATTAAAATATTTTTCTAAGGCAGTGGTTCTCAACCTTCCTAATGTTGCAACCCTTTAATAGATTTTCTTGTGTTGTGGTGACCCCAAACCATAAAATTATTTTCATTTTTACTTCATAACTGCAATTTTAGTACTGGTGGGAATCATAATGTAAATACCAATGATCTTAACCAACCCCTGTGAAAGGGTTGAGAATTGCTGTTCTAAGGCATTATGTTATAAGTCCAATTATGTTACAGACTGATTAAAGACTTGAAAGAATGCTAGATTTTGGAAAGGGTTCCAAAATTGTTTGTATTTATGATAAATATGTTTGTCAGAGTCACTTCATTGTAAAGATTTATCAAGTGTTTTATTCTGAGCAGTGATAAGAGCCTCTGAATCTTATATATTAAGAAAAAGATAGCGTGCAAATTGCATTTAAAATAACAGGCAAAAATAAACAGTGGGCGATTTTCTGGTCTACTGTGTACCCTTGGATGTTATCCAAAAATGTTTCTGTCTTTCCTTTACAGAAGTAACCTCTACTTTTGACTTAATGATTTCAAGCATGATTTTTAAAATAATATTTCTCTGAATATAGAAACAGAACATGCTTAGAAACAGAAGAACATGCTTAGAAATGTGGAATTACAGAAAACTCCAAAGGAAGCAACAAAATCATTAGCAACTACCTTACTCAGGAAAAACCCTCGTTATCAGTTTGTTTTGTAGCCCTCCATCCTGGTGCATACAATAGACATTTGGGGAATTTAGAAAGCTGTGAGCTGATTTCATTATCAACCCATAGTGAATATCTTTCATGCCACTGAAACATTATTTTAAGGTGAAGCATCCAAACATATGGATGGATGGAATCTACTTAATCTCCTGTCACTGACCTTTGGACGGTTGCCAGTTGTTTGCAGTCACAACAGTGCTGCAAAGATACCCTGGCATATAAATCACTTAACACCTTACAACTGTTTCCCTGACTAGAAAGCCTAGAATAGGCTGGGAAGGGCATGAGTAATTAAGGGTTCCAAACCCTCCAATAGCGTGTCATGCTAACTTTCAGCAAGGCCATTCCAGTTTTGCAGCACCAATAGCAATGTGCTAAAGACCTTGTTGCTAACTTTACTAAGGCAGATTTTTCCCCCCCTAAGGCTTCTTTTATTTTAATGACTGATCCATGTGAAGCCACAGACAAGAGGAAAGGCAGTTAGGGAGGGACACAGACACAGATAGACACATGACTCAGTTATCTTCAAGGGGCTGGCCACTAGAAGTTTGACCATGTTTCAGTGAGTATAAGGCAACACAACTTGGATTTGGTGTATGTTTTTTCTTTTTGGGGGGTGGGGGGTGGGGAGGACACATGTATGGGAGGAATGGGAAGAAAATGTGATCGGGGTACATCATATGAAATTCCCAAATAAACAATTAAAAATTGTTGGGGAAAAAAAGAAAGATTATTTCATATTACTTATTTAATGAGTTCACTTCTATTCAACCAATCTTAAATTCAATAAATTCATAAATATGCACTTCTATTCAACCAATATTAAATTCAAATGAGGAAGAGTTAAGTAATAAGTCATTAGAATTCTCAAATATACATATATATATATATAAAATTCCTATGTGGGTATGATATACTTATAATTCTAGGATGGAGAGAATGGGTCAGAGGAGTCTGTCATGAACACAAGTCCAGCCTGAGCTACATACTAAGATTTCATTTTTATATAGACAGATAGAAAGACAGACAGAGATCATTAAATTCTTGATTATACTTATCAATTTTTTTTGTTTTCATTTGGTTTGGTTTGGTTTGGTTTTTGGTTTTTCAAGACACCATTTCTCTGTGTGTAGCCCTGGCTGTCCTGGAACTCATGCTGTAGACCAGACTGGCCTGGAACTCACAGAGATCCGCCTGCCTCTGCCTCTCAAATGCTGGGATTAAAGACCTGCACCACCACCACCCAGCTGTTTATACTTGTGTGTGTGTTTAATAATATTCTCTACAAGTGTACACTGAATTGGACAGTTTGACTTAAATGTAAGAAGTAAATAATTGAGCAAATCGTGGACATTTTCAAAATGTCAAATGATTGCTGTCTTTTTCTCCATTATTTTAATTTGAGATAATACATTTTATGGATAACAGAAGATTCTCATTTTTTTCATTTCCACTAACTTCTGTCAAATATTTAATTTCATAGCTGTCCCCATATCAGCAGACCGAAGAACAGCAGGAGCACGGACAAGCAGCACCTCACCGCCACATTTAAGAAGATTATGAAGTAAATGTTCACTGAAGAACAATTTGGTGGCTTAGTGATGTCTCTGTGTTCTGTTCAAACCGAATTATGCCTAATCAAATACATACAAGCCCGTTGGTGCCTTAGTTCCTGCTCCTCTAATTGCCAGCAATGTTGAGCATGTTTCTGTAAGTGTTTTGATTGGTTGTTGTTTATTAATTTCCAGCATGTGCCTTTCATCTACATTGCAATGTGTATAATTTAGAATTATAAATGCTATTTATGAATTGAGAGTATAAAAACTTGTCACGGTTGATTTGAATAAAAATACTTAATTGGGCAGAGCTAATGCCTGAGTATGGTTTATGGTGTGCGTGCATCTGTTTGTTTTAGAACTACGAATGTTCTCAATTCTTACGTATGCAATCAAACAACTCAATGTTTCCTTGAAAATATTTTGTATATTACTTTAAAAGATGATCTGATCTACCTCTATTTCTTCCCTTTACTTATTTAATTCGTACGAGAGTGCATGCATGTGTATGTGTGTGTGTGTGTGTTTGTGTGTGTGTGAAGGATAGAGATAAGATGTGCCTTTATTACATGTAAGTAAGGTAGTCTACTTCTGCTCTTGCTCCTTGGTTTAAGTCAGGACCCTAACTATAATCTGTTACAAATTGTAACTAATTAGTTTAATAGCATTTCCGACTACTTCCCTGTTGCACCTGAACAGACCTGTAGCCTTATTTACATAGTATTTACATATACTTAAATTCTTAATCCAGTCGGATGTTCTTACACTCCTATCAGTGACTGATTTGGGAAATTTTACATGTTTAATGATTTTTTTTTCTAGCCAACTTTGTGCTGTTAAGTTATGCTCCCTTAACTAGAACTTGATTATAAGATCGGTACGATCGATCAGTGGACTTGCTGAGCAAGCCTGAGCACCTGAGTTTGATTCAAGGAACCCACAGCAGAGGTTATCCTCTGCCATACACATATGTGCACATCATATGCATGCCTCCACTCCCCCCGCCACAATAGTATAAAAAGTTAAAATGTTTTTGAAATAAATGTACTTATAGTGCTCAGTAAAATTATGCAGGTTTCCTCATAAGTTCCTGCATATTTTCAATTGATATATTTATGATATTTATTATTACTGTGACTTTCCCCCAGATTTTTGAGGGTCAGCTTTCTTTCTTTGCCCAGGACCATGAAACTTACTGGGACAGACTTCTGAGTACTAAAGCCAAGAAGGTCCAGATGAACTAGAATTTTTGGTCATCCTGTGTATGCCATAGAGCTGTCACAATGCCAATCTTGGGATCTCTTGTGAGTCTCATTTTAGCATACTTAAATTGTTTCTCTGGATGTCTGTCCTAAGTGGACAGCTTTTTTTATTATTATTTAATTTTGAACATCACATATTAAAGGAGAATTTGAAGCTCCAGGTAGTGTTTTCTGTCCTCAGATAGATTTAACTTTGCCTGAATAACGAAGTGAGTGTAGTGTCTTCAGATGGTCGAGACATTTGAGCCTGTTTTTAGCTCATCAAGACTTCCCAAAGTCTTCTCTTCATCCTCAGGCTCCTTCTACAACCGGGACTTCTGAGAACTCTCTAGAACTTTTGCCTTCGTGTTTCTAACTGATGGGTGCTTTAAGCAGGAAAGCTTGCCAGCATAGAGCCTGTCATGTGGCACCTTGCTCTCCAAGAGCTCCACCCCAATGTCCCCGCCGGCTTAGGCGTTTTTCATGTCTTCAGAATGGGCTGTTGCTGCCCTTGCTCTCCAGCGCACTTGGGTTCTTCTCAGTGAACAAAGTTGGTTTTGAAGAAAGTCACCTATCATCCCCTACTAGGGAATTGTTCTTTTCTCTCTCTAATTCCTGCTTTTCTTTTATTAGCTCCTCTCACCTACTCCTCTTTGGTTTGTTTTATAGACATCTCTTTTGGCCTTCTTGAGCTGAATATTTATGCTTTCTTTTCTCACTCCAGACACTTCCTTGATGGGTGTAAGTTTATTTTGAGCTTCTTGACTAATTTTCATGAGCAATAATGACCAATACCGCCACAAGACCTGATGCAGGTCTACCCAAGAAGCTATTCAATAAATATTTATTGTTCTGCTCTCTGATGTCCATTATCCATTTCCTACTTTTAAATAGTGCACAGATTCAGTTCGAGTATCTGCTTCTACCCCTCCAGCTAAACTGCTTTGACCAATTCTGGTTCTACTCCCACCTCCAATTTTAGGCTTTGCAATGGTTCCAATCAAATTCTGAATTTTGTTCACCTGGCTGCAGTAATTGGTTCAGGTGATCTAATCAAATTCAGACTGAGTCATCTCAAGAATCTTCCTTGGAATCCTAAAATAAAAATACGTGGTTTTTTCCTCCATAGTAGAGAGACTGTGTCATATTCTGGTTTTTCCTCATCTTCATTTCACAACCATGAGAGAAGCCTGCCAAAGACTAGCGTGATCCAAGCATGGAATTGGACAGTGCTGTAGGAGTCAGCCAGCAGTAGACCCAGCGCCCTGATTATACCATGCAGGAAGCCACCCTCCAGCTGGCATTTCTCATTATTGAGCCAATAGATTCCTTTTATTGTCTAAGCCACCTTGAATCTAATTGACTTTTCTTTCACTTACAGCCAATTGCTTTCTAACCAAGAAATACCTTATAAGGTCGATTATGTTACGGAACAATACAACTAAAACAAACACAAACAAAAAAAGCAAAATAAAACTTGGATTTATGTTAAGATAATATTCATTGGCCCACCAAATCAAAGTAGAAGCCATTAATTTTAGACACCAAGAATCTTGTTTTGCTCCTTAGTGGATTACCAGCACCTAATGTTTGACATTTAATATATATACATGTTAAATAAGTCAATAGTGATGGTTATGTGGAATGTTTTTGTCTAAAGCTATTGGCATAGACTTCCAAGTACTAGGAGTTAGTATTTCCCTGACAGGTCAGATATCTCAAGCCTGTGACTAAGAGACTACCTCAGAACCCATGTGGTCTCATTCAAATGAAATAACTTGGTCCTAAGATTCCAGACTGAAAGGGTATATTATAAACAATACGTATAAACTCCAAATACTTCTAGCAATAAATTCTTCACATGTGTTTCTATAGCGTATCAATTTACTTGAACAGCAGCAGCTCATAAACAATGCATAACCAAAGCAATGGGATGCCTCCTGCTCCATCATTTGGAAAATAAATGACTAAGATCACTTCTAACTCAAAAAACTAACATGAGTTTAGAATGCTTAAGTTATTCTCTCTTCATTATAGTCATGAAAGAGATTCACATTTTCAGCCTACTTTTCTGGCAGCCTTTGTGTGTATTGAGTCTACTGGCTCTGGTTTGGTACTCAGGCTTAATAGTGATAGTTTAAAAGTCTAGGGTTTTCATGCTGAAAGACCAAGAGCACTTCAACAAGGACAGAATGGATCTCAGCTGACTATAGACAACATGAATCAACCTCTTTATTAAAGGTACCCCCCCCTCCACACACACACAAAATCTCTTCAGAAAGGAGTGGGGATGGGAAGCTTTGCAGATGATATGAGTAACAGGATATCATGCCAAGGATGGGCAAGGAAATCAAACTGAGGTGATTTTGGTAGCATGGACAGAGCTAGGAATGGAGGAAATGGAAGTGTGGTTGTAGACTCTCCTCAGAGGCAGACGTCACCAATATTCTTACATTTTGTTCATGGGGGAAGGGTTTGAATCTCTGCCAAACTGGTAACAGCAAATGTTTGGCTCTCAATGTGTTCTCCACCCCAACATCTGCCACTGGAGGAGAGGTAGCAGGCCGGAGGAGACTGAAGGGACTGAGTCTCACAGCCCTGGGTGGTGGCGGAGTGGGGAGAGCCCTCAGTACAGCACAGGTGGCAGCCAAGTGGCAACTTGCATGCCAGATGGGAGAGTGTTACACGCTGCCCTCTGGCACACACAAAGGCCATTTGAGAGATCCTAGAAGCTCTTCACTTCTCAAATGGACATATGGTGTCAAAGAGGAAGAAACAAAATTTTCCTCTTTAAAAAATGGTGAATAAAAAAAACCAAGATATTTCTTATTTGGAAGGGAGCCGTAATCAAGTAGGACTATCAAGTAAGATATTCTGATAAAAAATAAAAACCCTCATAGGAACCTGAAAAAAGAGAAAGCTATCACCAGTAAAGTTAATTCTTCGAGACAGATATGCCCAGCTTCCCTTTACAATTCAATTCTTTCTCTCGACATTAAAATGTTGCCCATCTTTGTTCTGTCTGCTCATCCCAGAGCTAAACTTTCTCCATGTAACTGACTATTGTAGAGCACATTTCCACTCCACCAACATTCCTGTTGGCACGGTAATGGATTCCTTCAAATAGGAAATTGCTACTTTAAAAATCACAGGACGCTTTGAAATCAAGAGAGTTGAAAAGATGTCATTGTGAATTAGCACAACAGACAAACAGGATCTGGAATGAATTCCTTCCACATTATTTGGACATGAAGAAAGAAGTAGGTCAGAAAATTATGACCCCTGCATATTTAGCCTAATATACATCCTCATTCCAGGCAGCTAATTGTGAGCTATTGAAAATGAAAGTTTAAAGAGAATAGCATAAAAAAGACATTCTCAGAGCTTCTCCTCTGAACAGCCCATAAATAGATTGGAAGTCATCTCCAGGGGCCCTTTGCAAAAGCTTGTGGGCGGGTGGCTGTAATTAACAACAGCCAAACAAAATGTAATCTATTTAAACACTGCCGCCATTTCTTATTTTTTTTCTTAAAAGTATGATTATTTCTTCCTAGTTTCCTGGCTCAAGAGATTTATTTCATTGCCCTCCTCTTCTTCCTCAGATAAAGAAAAACTATAGCCTAGTGAGGCAGAAAGGAAAACATTTCTGTAAGTATGTAAAATGTTTCAAACTGAGAAAGCAAGTAAAAGTGACCAAAATCATTATATCCTTAAATTCTATATTAATTACCTGCATATGAGAGTATGGGATATGTGATCATTGTAATAATAGACTGATTGCTTTTCCCCACCGAATGTAAAAATGTTCAATCATGAATCTGAAAAGGGGTGGGATTGTTTAGTTAGATAGTAGAATGATCTGTGTCTCCTTAAGGAACTCAAATCCTGGAAGAAGAAATCTGAAAAGTTATAAAACTTTTTATGAGTCATATGCAATAAAGTTATAATTTTCAAGGACAGTCTGTCAATATATTTCCTAGAGGAAAGAATATATATATATGCATGAAAGAATATATATAATATATATATATAAAGCAATTCTTATTAACTGAGACATTGCCTTTTCTCCCCATCCACCACCTTCCTAGCCCCCTCACCCCCATGAAGAAACAAGTGAAGCTTTCTACCATCCAAGATCTTTGCAGAGCAAAGAATCATAAAAAAAATACTTGGCTAACTAGTACCCTAATTCCATGTGTACACTTGAGTAGCAATATGGTTTGTAAATTGTTCCCATGGTAACCATTCAACTAATAAATTTAGCTTCAGAAAGTAATTAGGTTTTCGAGCCTTTGGTGACCTTGAGTAGAACATACAATTAATTCGGCTGCAGAATTCAAAGAAAGTTTTGCTCTTTGATTCATTCTTGGACTACTCTGAGTCTAAACTGTCACACCCTAGGTGCCTCTGCCTACTCATGCAAACAGTAAGCCTCCCTCCCGTAAACTTGAATGGTTCATGAAATACTATGAGGGAGCACTATATTACAATTGGTGTGCATGGTTATTTTTATAAATCTCATCAATTCAAAGTTAATTCAATAACTATACTAAAAATTCAAATAAATTGAACTTAAAAGTTTGTCTATTTGAGACAAGGTCTTTCTAGGTAACCCTAGATTGTCTGTAGCTCACTATATAGACTAAACTAGCTTCAAACTCAAAACTCACAGAGATCTGCCTGCCTCTTTCTCCAAAGTACTGGGATTAAAGTGGGTACTACCATTTCTTGCCTTACTCAAATGTTATAAAAGTATTAATCTGCTGGCTGTGGTAGTACACTCCTTTAATCCAAGCTTTCTAGAGACAGAGGCAGGCGGATCTCTGTGAGTATGAGGCCAGCCTGGTTAACTTACAAGTTCCAGGACAGACAAGACTACATAGAAAAATCCTGTCTCCAAAAAGAAAAAAGAAAAGAAAAGAAAGAAGGAAGGAAGGAAGGAAGGAAGGAAGGAAGGAAGGAGAAAGAAAGAAAGAAAGAAAGAAAGAAAGAAAGAAAGAAAGAAAGAAAGAAAGAAAGAAAGAAAGAAAGAAAGAAAGAAAGAAAGAAAGAAAGAAAGAAAGAGAGTTTTTACAAGAAGTGTAAACTTATCTGGGCATGGAAGCATACACCTGTTATCCCATCACTCAGGGAAGCAGAGTCAGGAGGATCTCTGTGAGATCGAGGCCAGCCTGGTCCAGGACAGCCAAAACTACACAGAGAAACCCCGTCTTGAAATACAAATACATTAATAAATAAAAAATACAGAAGTATAAACTTCAAGCAATGCGTTTACAGTCTCTGAAATAATGCATTGTATCTGACTACAAACAATTCTGCCTCAGCACATGCACACTGTGCAGGCATATCTTCCATCTGATTAGAAAACTGCCTTGAATACTTACACTTCAGAGAATTTAACATTTCAAAGAATGGGACACAAATATAATCAGACTGTGTGGATGAGAACCGGAAATGGCAGCTACTGAGAGCTTGCTGATTGTCACAACGATGGTTCACCTCTTGGATTCCAGATGCCGCTTGCAAATACCCCTGTGGGCTTAGGTGTGTCAGGATTAAACTGTGTCCTTCGTAACTACCCAGGCTAAAGAGAAGCTCCTACTTCATGGCAGAATTGCTGGCAGCTGGGGTAATGAAGACAGAAATGTTACAGTTTCCAACCTGAAAATCCCAGCACACCATCGGTAAATACAAAAATTACTCTCACTTATTTCATTAGCCCATAATTAATATATATATGGGCCCATGTCTTTCTCCCATGTGGAGCTCTTTTCTTTGGGTTTTTGTTTGTTTGTTTGGGTTTGGTTTTTTTGTTTGTTTGTTTTGTTTTGTTTTGTTTTTGGTGCTGGAAATTCTGGAAGATCAGAGAGTATAAAGCTTTGTATTTATTAACTATAAACCCTTGGCTGCTGCTGCTCATTTTTTTAGCTATAGGATGCATTCTCCCAAGAAAATATTATTTTATTAAAGCCGTTTCAATCCCAGTAAAATTTAAATGTTCATTGAACAAATTTTGGAGGAATTTTTATTTTTCAGCGAAAACGAGACCACAGTTCCTCGTGGGTATTTCAAATATTGGACTGATTTTTCCCCCAATGTGCTGAAAATACACTTTGCTTTTTAAACGTGCAAACATCTCAGCAGCTGTTATGTGTTTAATTAAATGGGTTGCACATGTGTTTATAACGCACAGCACTGTGGTCCAGGGAAAAGTCCCTGGGGTGTAGGGTCAGCCTTTTGCCTTGCTGAACTCTGGTCCGGAGGTCGTGGGAAAGGGGGTACACGTTTAGGTTTTCTCCTTCCCAGGCCACATGTCCCCCACCGACTACTGGTGGATAAACAAATGCATGTTGCAAAGGTGGCATGGTGGCTGACCTGATCCATTCTGAGGTGCCAGACCTGTGGGCACATCCTCCGCTGAGCCCAGCATGCGGCTGAGTCCCTCTTCCCCAGGGCGGCAGTGTCCTCACTGGTGATTTGTCCCTTGCCCTCTGCGCTCCCTGGGAGTCCATATCCTAGATCCCAGCACCCACTGGTGGGGCTCACGCGGGCAGCGACACTGGTTCTTCCTCAATGAGCTGAGGTTCTCCAGATGGCAGCAAGCACCCGCCATGCAAATTCCTGGCAGCAGGGAGCCTGTCAAGTGGCTGCTGCTGCTTATTGTTATGACCACTCCCTACCCCCTTCACACACAAGCAGAAGAAAGACCATCTGTCGCCACGGGGCAGAGAGGGACTTTGAAAGTGGCGCTCTAGTCTGTGCAGCTTAGCAGCGCTGTGACAGCTTGGGCTCTGCCACGTCCCAAGCCATGTCTAACGCGCCCACCCTGGCTGGATCCCCAACTCAGCGCCCGGAAAGGGCATTTTGCTAGGAGATTTCTTTTATGATATTTATGCAACAGAGATAGAAAAGCCGGTCGTTTCCGTTTTAGTTCTGCGAAAGGAAAAAGATGTACTGACTCATACAACCTCTCCAACACTACTGAGAAATGGCAGAGGAGAGCTGGTGGAAGAATGCACGCTCGGGAAGAGAAAAGTTGAAAGGACGCCGAGGCCATGAGTGTGACTTCCCATTTGCTTCCCCAGCTCAACCAAAATCAAGAAATTCCAGCTACTGGCAATCTCCCGTTAGACTTTCATTTTTAATAACAGAGAACCAACCCTTGTTCAAAAGCTTCCAGGCATTAGAGAGGCCTCAATACCTTGTCTGTCTTGGAAGTATAAGCCTAATGCAGCTGTTATTCTTTGCTATTGGGTATTTCTGGGCATACATAATAAAATCACTGCTGTGCCATGGTTTCTACATTCTTGGTGTTTTCTTGGTAACGACAGGGGTTGTCCACTGACATGTCAAATTACACTATTTCCCTATAACTGTGTAGATATCTTTTATTTAAAAAAAATAGCACTAAGTCCCCATACAATAAGTAACCTCACAATGCATGTAATCTCTACTTTTCAAATCTACCATCCATGTATTTATTTCCTCAAGAATATCTCCTTGGAAAAATTTAGTTTTCAATTGTTTTCTAGGTATAGCTTTTGATTTGCCTTTTATAGTAAAGTTTGAATTGTATTCTCTCTCTCTCTATCAACATGACACTTTAATCTCCTCACACCAGATATCACCTTCCGCTGAAGAGCCTTTTCCTTTTGATTCTGGGAGAGTATGTGACTTCCGGATGCATTAGATTGAGAATAGCTGGGTGTGCTCTGTTCTTAAGGGCCCTGGTTGCCTGCAGAAAATCACTTCCCCCTATTCAGGTGTGAAACTCGTCAGGGTACTGGACACAGGATGGACGCTCTACCTTCTGATTTTCAATCACCCCCTTTCCTGTCACTCTGAAAGCATCTTCAAAATTATGCTATCAATGATGAAGGTGACATTTAGACAGTGCATTCTGTGTTTCGTTTTTGCTTGTGGGACATTGTTTGTTTGTTTGTTGTTTTTGGGTTTTTGAGACAGGGTTTCTCTGTCTCAAAACTTGCTTTGTACTCCAGGCTGTCCTCGAAATCACAGAGATCCACCTTTCTCTGCCTCTCTCCAGTCTGGCCCTCTGGGGTTGCTGGTATTAGAGGTGTGGGCCACCACTGCCTGGCAATATGCATGTTCTTCTTCTTCAGTTTCCTCAGAATCCAAGCACGGCACAAGATTTCTTATTAATATTTTTATTTCTTATTGACGACTTTCTGGAAGACTGGTCTTAATGAGCCTAGGTTTCATGGTTTATGTCCCTCTACCAGGAGTGGAGTAGCAGGATCATGTGTTTCTCTGGATGCATACCTGGAGTGAGGTTGTCAGAGCAAACCCTTCTCTGGGGTACATATGAGGAATGGGATAGTTGGATCACAGACTTCCTCCGGGCTGCATATCTGCAGAGGAGGTGTTGGGTCATAGCATTGATCTTGATACATCAGAAGAAGGGTGGTTGTGTCATAGTTTCCTGAATGTTTAATTTTACTAAATACAGCCAAATCACTACCTAAAGAGAGATCACCACCCTGTATCCAATCAGGGGTAGGTATTTTTGAGGATCTGATGTTCTAATTTTGAACAACTCTTGGGAAGCATCTGCTTATATCCTTATTTTTCATTTGACTTTCACCCTCATGCTTTTGTGAACTTCCATTCCTATATTCCACTATTTCTTTTTTTTTTTTTTTTTGGTTTTACAGATTTTCTGACTTATTTTCTTGATAGCACCATATCAGTGCATCTGCCCAGTGTATATTCAATGTAATCATCACCTATCAGTTTTCACTTTACAAAGGTCTTTCATTCTGCACCTGCCCAGTCTTTGCTTTCGGAGTTCTTTGTTAAGCAGAAAGTTTGTATTTGGATATTGCCAAATACATTAACTTTTCTTCTTCTCATTTGTTTTTTGGGATACCACTGGGGTCTTCCCAAATAAAAACACAGAGGTAAATTCCTGTATGTCCTTCCACAAAAGCTTTCGAGTTTTCCCTTTCAAATTTAGACCTTTAATCAATTGGAGAGCGGCTGGGGGAGGGAAGTTGTTTTTCTTTTCCTCTTTGAATACAGTGTAAAGAATCAATCCCAAATTATTTCCTTTCATATGTAAACTGATTTTTCTCTGCCTTATGTTAAGAGTGTTATCTCAGCCTTTTTCCCTGTTTTCTCGACTTCATCCTGTCCCATTGTCTACCTATTTCCTGAACCAGTGTTCCTTTTTGAGCAATATTTTTACAACACTTCTTTATTTTCACTTGGTCTTGGCTCTTTAATTTCTCTGTTCACAGACTTTCATATTCCCATATAAATTATAGAACTAATTTTTGAAGTTACTCACAGGTTCTGCTTGGCTCTTGATTGAAGCTGATAGAATTCACAGATCAAATTATGAATGTTTAATGTATGTAATGTGAAGTTTGTTATTCCGTTCAAGTCCATTTATGTCTTTTTTATTACACTAATAATATATTGTGTCTGTAAATAAGGACCTTTTGTCCTCGCCCTATTACTTGTTATTTCTTTCCCTTATCATAATTTATGTGATGAAAACTGCCATAGCGTGTGGATAACTCTTGACTATGGGCATCCGTTCCTGTAAATGGTTACTAGAGGACTCTCCTAAGCACACAATGGCACTTTCTTCAGGTCTTCAATCACATATATTTTACCATTTGTTGTGAATTAAATAGGTCAAATTATGTTTTAAACTTAAAAAGCATAAAATCTTTGATTTTCAAGTGGCTGTTACAAAAAGATGGTGAGTAAATCTCAGAGAATAATGAAGTAAAACATTAGTGCAAACAGTTATCAATTTTTTTCATAACTTAATCCACTTTTTTTTTAAAGATGGGGTCTCTCGCTCATGTAACCCAAAATAGCATCAAACTCAGCATGTCACCAAGGATGATACCTTTTATCCTCCTGTCTCTACCTCCCAAGTGCTGGATCTAGACGTGCACACTCATGCCCAATTCCCAGAGCGTCGGGGACCGAAGCTAGCCTTTCTCGAATTCCAAGCAACCACTCCACTTAACTGAGCTACAGCCCCAGCCTCAGTCTTTTGATGGTCTTTCACATCTCATTTGTTCTCTATTGAAGTATCACAATTCGAAAAGCACCACCTCTTGTCTGAAACTATGCCAGAAGGGCTAACATCCTGAACCTTTTCCTTTTAGGTTTTTGTTTCTTTGGTTTTGAGGGGAGTGTCTTTTTTGGTTTTTCAAGATAGGGCTTCTCTGTGTAACCTTGGCTGTTCTGGAATTTACTTTGTAGACCAGGTTCTCTTCAAACTCAGAGATCTGCCTGCCACGGCCTCCCAAATTCTGGGATTAAAGGTGTGTGCCATCACAACAAGCACCTCAGACATTTCCTAATAAAGCAATTTCTAATCCTATACTTTAGCCTCAGCACCAACCTTGACTGTAATCCCACCATTCTTATATGTGGTGATTTGAATGAGAATGGCCCCCCCATAGACATTTATATTTGATGTTTGGTCCCCAATTACTAGAACTATTTGGTAAGGATTAGGCAGTGTGGCCTTGTTGTAAAAGGGGGTAGCTTTGAGGTTTCAAAAGTTCATACAATTGGTTCTCTCTCTGTCTGTCTCTCTTTCTGTTTTTCCTCCATCCCTTCCTCCCTTTTCCTTTTCAGTTCTCTCCTGTTTGTGAATCGAATGTTAGCTCTCAGATGCTGTTCCAATGTCATGCCCACCTGCCTGACTGCTGCCATGCCCCCTAACTTAATGGTCACGGACTCACCCTCTAAATCTATAAGCACCCAATAAACTCTTTTATAAGTTGCCTTAGCCACAATGCCTCATCACAGTAATAGAAAGTTTACTAAAAACTAAGAAACTATATATGTCCCTCTCATTGTCTGAATATAAAATGTCCCCTACAGGCCCACGTGGTAAAATTGATCCCTAGGTAATGGCACTGTTTTGGGAGCCTGTAGGACCTTTGGCATGTGGGGACTAACTGAAGGAAATGAATTTTTGGACATGGCCCTGTTTCTCGTTCCATTCTGCTTCCTGATCTGCAGGGATGAGAGCAAGAGGCTGCACAGACTCACGTGCCAGCATGCCTTACACATACAATGGACCACATCACCTCAAATGTGAGCAACATAAATCTTTAATTCCTTGTGTGGGTTCTTGTTAAGTATTTGGTTATGACAATGAGAAGAGTCACGAATACTGCCCATCCCCATCCCCAAGACTATACCGTACTTAAATCTCCTTTTGTATATTCCCTTACGTACAAGACTACATATACTCTAAATGTTCTTATTCTATTATTTAACATCTCACCTTCTTCCTGGTAGGGTTTCCACTATTTCCAGTCTCTAGACTGAAACTACAGGTTAAGACTAGAGATGTAGGTCAGTAGCAGATTACCTACCTACCATCTGAAAGGCACTGAGTTCAATCCCTGATAACTACAATTAACTGACTGATTAAATTTTAAAATCATAATAAAAGAGCATATTAAAAGATATAACTTGAAAATTAAAGAAAAATGATGTTTCTAAGTAAACCAAATGTATTGGTTTTAACTTTCACATACTTATCTATATTCTCCTTCACAAACTTAAGAGTCTGGTTGGCTTTTCCAATTTTAAGTTACGTCCAACTTATCTCCAAAGAGGAACACAATAAAAAAGGGAGATTTTTCTTTGCTTAAAAATGCTAGTATCAGACATTCCCAAGAATCATGATGGCAGGTCAATCCGGGAGTGCCATAGCATTTAGGGTTAATTTTGTCTTGAGAGTTAAGCTGCTTCCCCTATCTAAGTACTCAGAAACTTGTCTTTTAATGTATCACATAACATTTTATCAACAAGGAAACAGACCACTTTGTCTTTATGGTATCTATATTAGAAATTTTTAAATCATAGCTAAAAACACATTGTTCAGTTTCACTTATTTTAGCTCAAAATATTAAAAAATAAATATAATTTGAAAAATGTAATTACACAGACTAAAATTTTCTAAATCTTTTCCTAAATTGCCACAATATCATGACAGGTGATATAGCTTATATCATTTGTTAAGAGATCTGTTTCTAGGTTTTCTTTTTTCCTTCTTTTTCTGTTTCTCTTTTTCTTTCTTTCTTTTTTATCTTTCTTTCCTTTTTCTTTCTTTCCTTCCTTTCTTTCTTTCTTTCCTTTCTTTCTTTCTTTCTCTCTCTCTCTTTTTCCAAGATCCAGGAATGAAAGCATTGTTCCTAAGATGAATGTAGCATGGAGAAATTCACTTTGTGAGACTCAAATAAAACCAATTTTCAGAGACTGACTTAGGCATTTAGCTGTAACTATCACACATCATAAATTGCAGCTATCATCTTATGTTCTAGCCAATCAGATTACACAAGTCTTCGTCATACCCAGTTCTGTTGCTAGTATAGATCTGGCAAAAGATCTTGCATTTTCACAGAGAAATTGGCAGCATATGGACAATGAACTCCTTATTAGGAAATTCCGTTAGTGCTGAAAACATGTCCTACACTTTCACAAAAGTCATTGTTTTTAAAAGTGCCTTGGCAATTAAACTACCATTAATACCCTTTTTGTAGTGATTCTAGGTGGAGATAGGCTTTCTCATTCATGCACACTAATTCTTTATTCCCTATTCATTACATAGATGGCTCTGTCTTTTTTCTTTTGAATAATGCTATATATTTTATATTTTCATAGTTGAGCCTTCTATAATTTGGTTCTGTGTTTGCCTTTTTTGTTAGCAACTTAACATGTGGTTCCTGTATCTTATTGGAGTGATTTTGAGGTGGAAAGTATATTTAATCACATATATCATAAAGGACATGGGCTTTTGAAATAGTTAAATTATAAGCAAAATTGTGTCTTTAGCTCTGTATCAACGTTAGATCATTCACTTAATTCTTTGAAGCTACAGACTCTACCATTTGAAATTTTAAAATGCATTAAAAACCAGCATCTATATCAAATGTATCTGAGATACAAGTTTCTAAAAGCAAAGTATAAACAAACTGTATGAGAACACATTATTCTGAAAAGGAAATTTTAAACATCAGAATAATCTGCATGATATGCAAAACTAACTGGAAAGTTTAGAAATATATTTGTTCCATGAATGTTCATTGTAACTGTGAGGTTCACAGTATGCTCGCAAGCAATGCACACTCAGATCAGGGTTCAGAACTGGCTGTGGGAAACAATTCGTGGGATGGGTCCCCAAGGCACCGTAACTGCCAGCCACTCCACTAGGCATTTTGCACAAAATCCATAAAACATTACTTTAGGGTAGATTCCTTGGCCTCTTTCCGCAAGGTCTGTGTTCCATTACAACTCCATGCTGTGGAAAGGGTTGACTTTTACTCCTCGCAGACTGAAAGCTTTTTGGTATTTCATCAAATCTGGGATATCATTTCTTGTAAAACACATCATTATTTTACATACCACTCAGAAAGATTAAAAAGCTGCCAATTAAATTATGGCATACTTTTTTTTATCTCTTAGAATTTTCTGTTGCAGACATACTAAGAGAGCTCATTCAGATCTACTTGAGATTGTATACCATTCTTATGCCTCTATTATAAAAGGAAAATGTAAACAAAATAAATAGGTGAAGGCATTTAAAGAGCTTTTTCACATTTCCAGCTGAAACAGCCTAAATCATGGATTGGAATCTTTGATGTGTGTGTCTCCCCACTGGAACAACATCCTTGCTGTTGGGAGCATGGGAAGATACAGAATTTTTTGCATGAGGGCATCCCTGTGGACCACAGTACATTGCTCTAAGCCAGTGACACACTTTTTTTTTTATTAATTAATTCAATTTACATCTCCGTCATAGGCCCTTCCCTCCTCTCCTCCTAGTCCCAACCTCCTTCCTGTATCCCTTTTTCCCTATTCTGAAGAATAGGGAAGGCCCCCTACCCAGACACCCCTGCTCATCTATTCATATGAGTACTGAGTTCATCTTCCTGTAGTCTGGTAGCGAAGTCCCACGAGGGGGAAATTGTCAAAAAGTAGGCAACATAGTCAATGTCAGAGATATCCCACACTCCCCACATGAAGACTAAGATGTCCATCTGGCTTATCTTCTTGGGGTCTGTGCATTATAGTATGTCTATCTTGTACTATGTGACCAAAATCCGCTTATAAGTGAGTATATACCATGTGTGTCTTTCTGAGTCTGTGTTCTCTCACTCAGGATGATCTTTTCTAGTTCCATTCATTTGCTGCAAATTTCCTGATTTCCTTATTTTTAATGGCTAAGTAATATTCTATTGTATAAATGTACCACAGTTTCTTTATCCATTCTTTGGCTGAGGAACATCTAGGTTGTTTTTTGTTTCTGGCTATTATGAATAAAGCTGTTATGAACTTGGTTGAACAAACATCCTTGTTGTATGGTGGAGCATCTTTCAGGTGTATACCAGGGAGAGGTAACAAATAGGAACATCCATAGTGTGAATGATGCCTAGCTAAAACCATTTACAAAACATATAACTTGGGAGATATAAAACTGTGAAGACCTACACACCTGGAAATCAGGGAAACACTGCTCAATGCATGGACTGTGACTAAGGCCGGATCTCTTGATGATTCGTAAAAGGTGAAACAGGCTTAAGAGTTTTAGACTATGAGATCATTTTCATCTGATCTTCCCTTTGTTCCCTCTTTAGGAAGTGGGAGAGGTTTCTAATTTTATTCTATGGGTCTGTATTCCATTCATCCCTTGCTTAAATTCCACAAAACAGAAATATAATCAGTAGCCAACAAGGGTCTTGAGGTGGGAAGCCTCCAGCTAACATTAAATATCAATTCAATTACAAGCCTGAGCTAAGGAATTTCCTAGATCAGATTGGCCTGTGGGTCCTCTGGGGAAGGACTATCTTGATTCTTTATTGATGTATAAGGGACCATACCACTGTGCATGGTACCATGCCTAGGTAGGGCATCTTGAACTGAATAATCTAGCTTGGTATCAGCCAGATAGCAAGCAGCATTCTTGTATTCTGCTATACTTCTTTGACTGCGAGTGAGATCCTTGGTTGGAGGTAATGCTACGTGGAATTACAAGCAGGCCTGCCTTCAAATCCTACCATAGGTTTCTGCCTTGGCTTCCCTCAATGATGGACTGTGATGTAGGATTGTAAAATGTGAAGCTGTAAACTGAAATAAACCCTTAGCTCTCCTAAACCCATCTTAATCTGAGTTATTTATCACAGCAACAGGGTTGAAACCACAACAAACGGATTCTCCTCTGACGAGGAGGAGGAAGAAGAACAAGAAAAAGAACCAAAGAGAAGAACAAGAGTTGGAGAAAAAGGAAAGAGGACGAGGATGAGGACAGCTACAAGCTCTAGAGGCCAGTGGGCTGTCTCTGTGGATAAGAGAGGTTTCTACGAAGGTTGAGGACCTGAGTTCCATACCTAGGACCCACATAGTGGAGTAAGAGCCATCTTTGACCTCCCCAAGCACTCCATGGAACAGTGCACCTACAAGCATGTGCACACATATACAAACACAAATACCTACATACAAAAACATACACATTTTTTTAAGTATTAAAAGTTTTCTATTATTTGTCAACAGGCTGGGATTTTTTTTAAATCTCTGCCTGGGTGGAGATCATGAATAAGGAAAGGGTACTTTCCTTGGTGTTAGACTTCCAAGCTTTGAATGCAAAAGTTCTTTGGGCTGGACTAACAGACCAAGGGGCTGATGTCACTGGTTTCTGAGAACCAGAGGCAAGGGCCCCAGGCTCAACAGACCAGGCATCTATACTTGTAGGTGCTTGGGTCACATGCTTATTACTTATGACTTGCTTGTGAATGGCTTCACACTCAACATCAGAAAGCAGTTAGTTGAAACAGCAAAGGCTGGTGTTGATATTGGCTGCAGGCCGTGGCCAGGATTGCAGAGCTCTCTAGACTTACAACTCTTGAGCCTTGAGGATGAGGATCCTTGTCGATAGACTTTGGAACTTTTCTAGTGGCCAGGACCCTGACTCCATCATTCAGCTCTTCAGCATTCTGCTACCTTCTCTATATCCCACCATCTTTCATTTTCTCAGCTACCTCTGGCCTTCACTGTCTCTGTCCTGATCAGACATTCTTTGCAATGACCCCTGGGGAAGAAGTGTCTCTTTCTCACCACAGCTCTATTGTTGTCACTGTTGCCTGAAATACTTTATGCTACCAGCTCAGGTCAGTCAGCCCATAAAAAGACTACAAGGAGGCAAAGACGACTTGGCAGAAAGTCCTTTATTGGGGCCAGTTGTTGATGTGCAAAGACATTCACCTTGCTAACAGGAAAAGTGAACCACACAGCATGGATCCATAGTTAGGAAGGGTGTGTGATATGCAAATATTGTACCTACAACTTGCACCAATCACAGCATGACTTCCAATTTTTTTTCAAAAACCAATCACAGGCAATTAGAGGTACCATCCTCCCATCTGTCAACCACAAGCTTTTAGCTCACTAACTAGGGAAAGTATGCTCCCTTCTTTAGACCTGGTTGAAGCTGCCCTTTAAAGATAGTTCTTCCAGAGTCAATGTGCTCTACAAATGAAGACATCTGAATTTCATACAAGCTTGTCTTGTGTGGAGTCAAGGTTTCCACCCCTGGTACAAGCAATGACTGGAACAATGTCTCCTGCAACAGGAATTATTTTTTTCTTCAAAACCCCTGGTTAAAATGTCCCTTGTAGCTGGAGTGCAGTTTTCTCTGGATAGTTCCCTTATTTTTCAAGACTACCAGGTATAAGGGAAAGTTCTGCCATTGGCCTATACCCAACAGCTTCATTTGTTTATTGGTTCACAGGAAAATACCAAAGGGTGCTGCATAAGAAGATAATTTATGCTTACCCAATATTCAATCACATTTGCCAGGATACCCCAATACCCTAATGAGAGTTAATCCATCTCATACTTGTAGTCACTCTCTGGCTCCAGTAGTTCAAAAATATTTGATAGTATGATTGCCAGATGAACATGGAAGACACATGTTTCATATTATTCGTGAAGCTCATTGACTAGAGCATCTTGAGAATTCAACAGATCTCTCAGGGCTAGCAGTAAGTTGCTACCTTGTCTCCATAGAAAGTCTTGTCTTTAGACTAAAAATAAATGTAAGACAAAAGTGCTCTAGAAGACTTAAGGTAATAACAAGATCATTTCCTGATCCTGAATAATGCTTTATATAAGACATGGCAGGGATTTAATGAATGTGTGTATAATGAATAAATATTTTCATCAACTTTCAAAAGATTAATTTGGTATATATTTTCTATGAAAACTGTATAAAAAGAATCCCTTATATGGGAATAATGTTTTGCCCCAATGGCTTTCCACCACACTCTAATTTTAACTTCCACAGGTTAACTTATGACAGGTATCTATTTACATATTAATCACAAGCAAGTATAATCACCATGCCTGCTAGCATTTGACTTCAAAGTTACACTTTGGTTTTCTACCTACCAGCTCTTCTCCTCACTTCATTTATACACATCCTCAGAGACTGCTGTTTCTAGGAAGTCCTCTGAGCATCACAACTCCCTGTTATTTCTTATATGAGCACTCACTTGCTGTCATCAAGGGCCAGGGAGCTGGTACAGCCAGTAAAGTGTTGATTGAGCAAGCATGAAAGGCTGAGCATAGGTCCCCAGCACTCAATAATACAAAGCCAGGAAAGGCAGTATGTGTCTGCAATCTCAGTACTAGGGAAGGGGAAACAGGAAGTCCCTGAGGCTCACAGTCAGCCGGTCTAGCTGAATCAGTAAACTGCCAGTCCATTGAGAGACTCTGTCCCTTTTGCAGCATTCCACAAGAATGTTTTCTTCACTCTTCATGCGTGCAGACTTCTGAAATGGACACACACGGCAAACCTGGAGACATTTAGATTGGTGTGCCTTGAAGTGTTTTTCCATTTGCAATGTAGTTTCATTGGGTCATTAAGATGAGCCCCATCAGAAGGCTGGCATATTTTGGTGGTGGAAACCCAAGCTACTAAGATTCAAGAAGAGTCCTCTTCCTCTGTGGACTGGCAAGGCTGCCCTGTAGGGGAGAAGTGATCCAAGAGTGGGAAACAGAGTCCATGTCAGAGACAACCCCTACTACCTTTAATAGGGGATCTATAGGGAGACTGAGCTGCTTATGGACTACATCTGAGCAGGGGGTCTATGTCCTTTCCATGCACGGTCTTTGCTTGGTGCATCAGTCCCAGCAGGCCCCCTTGGGCCCTAATTCGTTGGCTTTGTTGGTCTTCTTGTGGAGCTTCTGTCCTTCTGGGGTCCTTCTACCCCTGCCCCCTCACCTCTTCTATAAGACTCCCTGTGCTCTTCCTGATAAGACTTGATAGGCTAGGGTCAGATGGCAGAGGAGGAGAACTCTCCCTTTCAGTGGACTAGGAGCAGGGAATGGGGAAAGAGGAAGAGAGGGTGGGACAGGGAGGAGATGAGGGAGGGGCCTACAATTGGATATAAAGTGAATAAGTTGTAATAAATAAAAAAAAATTGTAAAACAGATTCAAGAAGAGGTACTTATTGAAATACCACTTAATCAACTGTATTGTTTCATGAAAATTCATTTGATTTCTTTTCTGCTGCTATGTTTCCATTTCTCTAAACTTTGAGAGGGAGAGGGCTGGTTCTGTTTTTGTCTTCTTCCCATCACAGCACATTCCAAGAATTCACACTGACTTTTTATTTATTATTATTATTTTTTATATGCTGTTCTGCATGTATGTGAGCCAGCAGGTCAGAAGAGGGTACCAGATCTCTCTAAAGATGGTTGTAGGCACCATGTGGTTGCTGGGAATTGAACTCAGGACGTTTGGAAAAAACAGACAGTGCTCGTAACCTCTGAGCTATCTCTCTAGCCCTCAACCCTGGCTTTTTAGTGAACAAACATTTATGGAATTACTTCTAAGAAAAGTTCCTTGCAGAACTGTCCACCACCCGTTTCTATCTCAACTCCAATACTCCCCCGATATTTGTCTGTCTTATCTGGGTGTTAACACACTAATGGATCTAGGAAGAGCAGTCTGCAGCTCACCTGTGGGACTTACTGCATTGGTGAGACAAGGTAGGGCTTTACATCTAGGAGCCCTTTACATCACAGGCAGCCAGTGAAATGTCGATCAAACTACAGTGAGATGTGTAGCTTTTACGTCACCTGTAGAGTAGAGAACTGTGTGGGTTTTTGTTTTATGTTTGGTGGGAGATGGGTGGGGTTGTTTGTTTTCTCTCTCCTTTTTAAGGCTGATTACTTTGCTCCCTCCCATTGCATTACAACCACCGAATTTAAACCTTAAATACTGTCTCTTGTCAAAACAAGCCTATGCTTCTCATATAAATATTCTTTGTTCACCCATGGGGTCATCAGACCATGCGATTAAATGTTTCATTCTTGGAATTTTAATTCCCCTGTTATTTATGAAGATAACTTTATTTTTTTATTTTTTAAAACACTAAATTTCTGTAATAAAATACAATATTCAGTTCTTGAATGTCACCAGTGAATTCAGGTTTTTAGGAGTACTGAATACTTAGTGGAGTATCCTAAGAAACCCTAATTCAAAACTGAAACTGAGCTCAGTCTACATGCCACCAGAATTTCCTTCCTTAAAACTATAAAATATACATGTATAATAAATAAAGACTGCACACATTCAGTGAACATATTATTAATATAATGATACATTATATTGTAAGTATACTTACTTTTTTTTTTTTTGCTACAAAGTCTTACTGTGTCACTCTTGTTGGCCTTGACCTCACCTGCCTCTAACTTCCTAGTGCTGGGATTAATAGCATTGGCCACCATGCCTACCTGTGTACATTATGTTTGTCCTTTACTTAGTTACTGTGAATTTGTGTCTACCATTCTGCTTGTTATCTCTTTGCCATTTTAAATGGTGTTTCATATAGCACAAGACATGAGGTTTAATTCTCCTGTGTTTCCTGCAATTACTTCCTTAATGAATAAGAGACTACAGAAGACAAGAATTAATTCTCTCTTCCCTTCAAGTTCTGAAAGTCCCACGTACAGCTGGAGAAGTGGCCAGCATTGGACTATTTGTCCCAGGCACCTTTTAGGTTATACTTTTCTCCTAGACTTGAGCATGCAGCGATGAGAAGAGCTCCCAGCTCTTATTTTGTTACATTGCCATCCATACTGAAATTTCTCCCCTTGCCCTTTTTACAAGAGTGCAAGTATGACATAGTTCCCTTCTGTATTTGCAGAATAAGAAAGTACTCTAGAAGTTATTATTGGTCATAATAATACTCAGCTGACTTTGGACCATTACCTGAAAGTGAACTTCTATCTATAGCAAACTCTCCTGTGCCTTGGTAAGTATTTGTTGTTTGGATTCTCTACCATATATAATGATGTCAAATGTATTTGTTAGCTGTTTGAGATCAAAATATTGCCTATCCCAGTAGAATACAAGCATAAAATGAAAGAAACTTTTTGTTTCCATGAAAATTAATACTTTGGAACAATTTACGCCTTATTTACATAAAATAAGGCATAAATAAAATAAGGTGAATGGTATGGGGTTAGAGAGAGGTGTTATATATGGAATTGAAGGAAAACTCTTAACCCTTTCTACAGTCACATGTTTCAAGAAAAAAATTGATCTGGGATGAGATGATGAGTGTACCAAATGAAAACAAATTTAAATGCTTTCAATAGAATAAAATACACATATGGCTTCTTTTTTTAAACAATGTTTTTACTGGGTCTAATTTTTTAATGCTCTAAACTAACGATGGACCAATGACCACAGCTATAAAGAAACATAATTACAACCTTCATGTGCATGAATTGGTCACAATAGAATAAAGGGAAATAAAGAACAAAACTTAAGTGAAAATGATGGGGATCATATCAAATCAAGTCAACCCCTCCTTCCAAAGGGGCAGGTACTGTCAACCCACACAACCATTGCCTTTCGGAATGCCACCCAATTATCAGATTTTTTTTCCTTTGTTTCCTTTTTTTGACATAATATTTTTATGATTCTTTATTAATATAACATAATATACCCTAATCACATTCCCTTTCCAGTCCACCCATTCACCCATAAGTCCCTCCAAAACAACAACAATAACAAAAAAAAAAACAAGTCCAATTTTTATTATCCATAAACTCACTGGAGCATGGTCAAATGTTCAGTGGCTTGCTCTTTAAATAGAACTGAGTCTTTCGCCTCCCACATCCCTGCCAGTAGCCATCAATTGCAGAGATCTACCCTTCAGCATCCTTATCACACTTCAATGACTTCCTGTCTAAGTTGTTACTGTGGATGGGGTGGTGGTAAGTTGTCACAGAAGCCTCCATGTCCCTTTCTCAACTGTGTGTCTGCAGTCATTGATATCACCACCAAAGAAGCATCCTTGCTCTTTACATTCAGCAAGAGCATGGATCATGGGCTTCCACGTAGTTTTGGGCTACTGCACAGACCCAAACCATGCTCTACCCCCTCCCGCTGCTGCAGCAGGACCACAGAATGGACCCAGACAAAGTCTTAGAAGGCAGATGTCAACATAGCTTCAGAGAGCAGCACAGACCACTCACATCAGCAGAACAGTCCTCAGATGTCGATATGGCCTCAGGCTGTAGCATAGACCACAGATATCCTCTTGGCCTTTGGTGGTAACATGGGCCACAGACATCAAGGCAGAACCCAGCTGCAGTAGGATTATGGACTCCAAGATGGCCATAGGAGGCATCATGGGCCAAGACATCACCATGGCCTCAGATGGCAGTGAAGGCCACACAAATCAATATGCCTCTGGCAGTAATGGTGGTAGTATTGGGGTGCAAATGGAAGGTGATTGTGAAATTTATTGGTTTTGAGTGTCAACAACTGCTGCAGAGACTGGTCACCTATCAAATAGTATCTTCTTTGACTCTTTAACAATCTACACTTTCCAAACACCTGTGCTTTAAGCTGGAGTCACATGACTGGCATCCATGATGATGGCAAGAGATGATTCATGTGTTCTACTTTGGGGCCTAGAATGCGAAAGCATATGTGCTCTTTTTTTTTT